>JAPWLS010000831.1:0-261476 GCA_028551675.1 Tineola bisselliella | reverse complement strand
TTCTGAAAACATAACTTCAACTATTATTCTAGGATAACCATTAACAATGAGATCGATATTTATAAAGAATTTGGCAATAAAGACACTGGTTTAAAAAAAGTAGATTTGACCGCTTACTATCGCGTCCACACTATTGTTTTAATCTGACATTTCGAAAGCTTTGCACTCTCCCCGCAACCACAATGTGTGCTATTACACACGAAAACTAACCTATGTTGTTTCATAATAATTATTTAATATAACAGTAGCCAATAGTACCTAGTAAAACCTAGTCTTTAATCTATTTTAGAAGTTAAAAGCTAACAAACATATATTAGAAAGACCTACTTCCTAAATAGATTAAATTGAATTATTTAGGTGCATGATACGAAAACACGTATTTGAAAATGTAATATACATTAACGAAATCTAGAAACTAAATATATCAACAATAAGATTCGTATGACTCAATTAAATACTTCGCTTTCGCTAACGAGCTCTACATTTCGAAGTAACAACAAGTACAAAAGTTGTAATTTCATCATACAATTGCCTAATATACAACCAGTTGTTACGAAATAAGAAGTAATTCTGACTTTTTTTCAAAAAAATAAAATTTTTTAAAGATACATATTTAACTTGTATGTTGTATAAAAAACAAGCTTTACCAAAGGTAACATGCGTTATTGTTAACTATGAAAATCGTATTTGGCACACTGCGACAAAGTTCTTGGTATTATTTATCAAACTTGCACCGAGAAGGTAACATAATAAATAAATTATTTTAAATGATTTTTAAACATTTTGATTAAATTCTTCATTTGTTGAATTCTTCTAAACATGCTAAAATATGTCTAAGTATGTAATTATGAAAAAAAGTTATACTAAACCTTATTAATAAGTGATTTTAATTATTTTATTATTTATATTTATATTATTATTAATTATTATTATAATAAAGAAAAATTATTATATCAAGTTAAAAAGGTATAAAAACAATAATTAACGATGGAAGAATAAAAAGACACACCCGCGCCTATATTTTTTGTTTAATTGTAAAAAAAAGTCAATCCATTTAAAGTTTAAGCAAAAAATTGTTAAAGTTATATTTTGGAAGTTTATTTTTAGACCTTTTGTTTTGTAAGTTAACAAAACCGATAAAGTAACAATATCTTGTGAATTTGTGGTAGTAGGCAGTGAGCAAGGTTATTCGAGCGGAAATAAGATTGTTCTTACCAATGGTCTGCATAAAGAAACAAAATTTTTATAGATGATATAAAGAAGAAGAAGAAAGAAGAAATGTGTTTACAAAAAAATAAAAATAAGTAAATACGTTATTTTTTTATAGTAAGACGTATGAAATGTAAATATAAAACTGATAAAAGTCCGATAAGTGCAATCAACGAAATCCGCGCGTAAATCCTGATTTAAAATTTTAATCCGAAACTAAACAAAAACGAAAACTAATTTTAGCTTATACAATTACACAATGTACAATAAATTTATATAATAATTCGATTCAAATTAATTAAAGAATTTCTATGCTTAACTTTAATCTAGAAAAAACAAATTTCATTCATAAAATTTTACTACGAGCGCAACAGTTCGAGATGAGCGCGAAATTTAAGAAATTTCCTTACTCTGTGCAAAGAAACACTCCTGTTGGTGAAATAAATATTCCCGAACCAATAATTGTTCCAATGATGATGGCAACTCCATTAAAAAGAGTTATTTTTCGTTTGAGAACCACTTTTCCGTCACCAGCTTTTTCTTCACCCATTCCGTAAAATCAATGGCGTGCGTCGCCGGCAAGAACACGTGGACTGAGTCACCCGCGTAAACTTCACCAATATACTACGTTACGAAATACTGTGACCTCGACCGAAGGCTAGCCGTCAACGCGCTTCGAAGTCTCTTAGACGACTGAAACACTTTCTGTTACCATTTTTATTAACCGCGAAATTTGTATACGCGTGCGATGCTCGTCGCGGTGACGTCAGACACAGGAACTGACAGCACGCGTTCACCGTAGGCGCTCCAGCGCGCATGTGCCGCTGCTTATCTGGCTGAACATCATTTAGTACTCCGTGCTGCTTGCAAGGGAACGAAAATGAGCACTATGCAATTCAGTAATTTAACGGATGGATTACACCTGAGACGGAAACTGTTACAACCAAAACAATAAAGTAAATGCATAAATATATAGTTAAATGACAGTAAAATCAGTTGTGCCATTTAATGTAGATTGTTATTGCTTCAAGTAACTGTTGCTGACCTGTTGAGATAACTCTACCTGCCATTATTATTTATTGTAATTCGAAAGTGGAATTGCATCATTTTTAACACGTTTTTTTTAGCTCAATCCTTTCAATGACCCCGGCATGTTTTCCCTTTTATTTGTGCTAATAATAATAACAAAGCACTCAGTTAAAAGTATAACTTTGAACAATGTCTATCCACTCTCATTGTGTTATATGTAGGTATATGCAAAGGGTCACAACCCCTTTAAGTTGACTCACCTGTCTGGTTTATGTTTGCTATGTGATAAACTAACACTTAGGGGGATTATGCGAGTTACGCGCGGTTTCACGAGTTAAACAAACCATATTATTCAACAGTCCTTTGGATACGTTACGTATATTCATATAAATAATACTAATCATTTTTATTTAATAAACCAAAATTAAGATAAAAGAGATGTATTTTTAGTCTCAATCCACACATATGTCTACCTCTGACTGTTGATAATAAATTGCTGTTAATATTTTTTTACGAGATATCCGAATCTTAACTTTATTGAAAAGAGATTGGCGAATACCAATATTTACCATTTCGACAAATATTATCAATAGTGTAGCCAAAGCCAATAAAGCTTTTTTTTAGATGTATTTTGTTAACAAATATGATATTAGGTATATCATTGTATAATAAATCATCTAATACCTACACACAAAAATTGGTAGTTAGTGTTCCATGCGAGCATTTTTATGTCGTTCTTGTGTTTATCGTAAGCTATTAATAGCTGACATAGAAAGAATCATCAAACTGCTCCTAATAGCTCCACAGTTCATTTACGACAACTCTATTAAATTGTCTAATAATCGCATCTGATGAACGATTTAGCATCCGTCATTTTCCAGATTTCTGCATAACATAATTCACTTATCTAAAAATTAACCTACTTTAGACGAAAACTACAAAAGATAAGATGTCGTTAATTAACACAGTAAGTATCTAACTTATACATTTATATAACTATGCTCGTAATAAAATATCATCTAGGCAACGACGATAATTCAATTGCAAACAATAATAATATTATAAACAATTCAATGTTATTTTCATTGTGTTAAATCGTAGGCAAGTTATGTTAATTTGTTTTCTAAAGACAATACGGGAGAGGTGTCCTGAAATAACATGACGTTTCGGCTATAATGCGCCGGCGCAGCGCTGCTAGCCGGTCATACATGCGTCGCCATTTTCTTTGCGACCGCGAGCTTTCCCACAGGTATGTACATATTTTCTACACCTCTAAACTATAAAAATATTTAAAACATTTTTGTCAAACAATTAGATTACAATGTTATTACAACTCAGTTGTGATAATAACATCGTACTATTATAAATTAATAAGCATGAGAAAACACGAACGTTGACCCTCAAACACGTAATACCTTGCATGTTTTTACCAATGTAATAAAACTTAGACACTCTATTAATATAAAAGCAATAATTTCCGACACCACATTACTCCACAACATTTACCTATTATAACATCTGTCACAATAATTATTTATTTATAAATAAGAGTACGTTACATCAAATGCGAAACAGAGGAATGTTTCCGCCATTATGTTACATCAACACACACTCGACGACTGTATAGAATTGGTCGAACTGATTATTGGACGTGCAATGTACAGATGTAAACGAATCTATTTATGTCAAGATGTCCTTATTTTTTAATAGATCTTCAAGCATCCCCCGCATCGACAGCGCATCCAAGACAAGAGCCGAGTCAAAAGTAGTGGTGCCCTTCGCACGTGCTGGCTGGATATATCCTAAACAATAAATAATAATCTCATGCATTTCAATATAAATACGTTAAACAGTGAAGCTGTTAAATGGTACTCTTCGAATTGCTCACAACGTCTGAAAACATGGATGCGACAAAGGATAGCGGGAAATCCTTGAGACCCGTCAGGAACAGAAGATATTCTCGGTTAGTAAGTCCTACACATATGTAAACGTGAATCATGTATTTTCAGCATGGTACAACTCTCTTTGTGTCCTGTTATTATGAATCACGAAACAATGACACGTTATTGTTTACACAAACATTTTCTTGTTTTCATCTTAATATTGTGAGAAGTTACATTTCAACTTTTATTCATTTTTATTTTTGAAAAAAATATTTTTTACAGTAGAAGCTTCATATCATGTCACCGCCCACCAAAGAGGCTGTTTACCCCAGAAATAAAAAAATATCTAAAAGATTGGTTAGTTAGACGAAGACAAAATCCTTATCCAAACAGAGAAGAGAAAAAATACTTGGCTCAAGAGACTGGTCTCACTTATATTCAGGTACCTACATCCCATACATACATTTAAATTGACAATTATAATATTTTAAAAAATACTAACGTAACTAACGCTTCTACTTACTTACTTCCTCTACAGATATGTAACTGGTTTGCAAATTGGAGAAGAAAACTCAAAAACGTAAATGCAGACCGAAACCAAAAAACATGGGGCCATCTGATACGTACATACAATGATCAAGCGCACGGCAATGTCGAGCAGTTTAGCATCTGTTCCGACGACAGCATCTGGAGTGAACCTGAACCCTTCCAGGACTCCCAATTAGACATCGAGAGTCCCGATTGTTCGCCAGAGAGAGAACAAGAGATAGAAGAACAAGAAGTTGCTATACACACAGAAAACTTACAACTAAATAATAATTATGAGACAAAACCGAATATAGAGACAGCAAGTTCTGACATTTCAAGTCCATTGTTACTGAGTAAATGGCTAGAAAGTGCGGCGCGATTCCAACCGAGTGAAAATAACTATTCTTGGTGGGCAGAAGATCGGCGACGTAAACCTGAAATTAAGCAGAGACCTGTTGTCCCGGCTGGAAGACATGGTAAAGATGAGGTTGAAGCTGCTGTGGCTTTAACAGCACTAGCAAACCGTATTATGACGCCATAAAGTTCACTCTACCATGTCATTATACTGTAATTAGAATTTGAAAAAAATTAACTACGTATTTTATTAGCAGATTGTATGAATTGTAGAAGTGAAAGATTTAATATAGTTATATCTATTTTATAAAAATCTAGTCAGGGTTAAACTAGCAAAATTGAAAGTAATTTTATATTACAGACGTCAAAAGGTACTTAGTTCTGGTGCTAGAATATTAGAAAAGCCCTATGGATGTGACAATATGCAACTATGAATGTGACATTTCATAATTAAATTGGTTGCGAAATTTGTACAATTTTACTTTTAAGCATGGTGTGCAATTAGTTTTATTATGTCGTCTTTAGAATTTTAACTTTAGTTTATTATTTGCTCAACTCATTTTTACATCTTTATATAGATATTCGTTACTAGTATTACTGTATTTTTTATATGAAACTGATCTCCTATACAAATGGTAAATTGTGTAATCATGCCTAAGTGTTACAATATAATGTTAGTGTTTGAAATTAAACAATAATGAGAATTTTTATTGAATTTTTTATTACATACTTTGACCTAAATTAACAACTAAATTTATATTAATTATTCTTTATTTTCTTCAGATGGTGGTGTGGTTTGAAGTTCCACATGTTTATTAAGATGTGATACCAATGTTTCTTGGCTTTGCTGCAATTGTCGCACAATACATGACCCAGCACTGTCCAATATACCACATAATTGACTCCGAGCTGTTTCCAGATTTGGCATCTTACTAAATTCAACTAGTTCATTCTTTGACAATAATCTATCATTTATTATTCCAGCTAAAATATAAATTAATAATAATTATTATATAATTTATGTACACCAATTGACAATATTACTTAATTGTAGATTAGTTTCATAATAATCATACCTAAAACTACTAATTGAGGTGTTTTCCTCAACAATTTCAATGCCTTTGCAGCATTTTCAGGTTGTCCAAATATTATATTTTGATGTGATGTAAATAAATGATTAACAACTTCATAACGAGTTCCAGTAGTCGCCATTTTAACAATCTTTTTACCATATGATCTCAAATTCATATTATTTCGTTTCAAATTTGCAAACAGTGGTGCCTTATCCTCCATACTAATAGAATTCAAGTGCAAAAATATAACCATTTTAGATGTATTGAACCATTCTAAACATTCTCTTGCTAATATCCTCTCAAAGGGATTGTCAATCTCAACTTTTGCCCATTTGTTGATGCCTTTTTGGCATAAATCTATGTCTTGTAGAGGTTTGTCCGTGGCCCGGTATATAGGCTTGACTAAATCTATTAATAGTTGTCTTTCAAAATGTGGCTTTCGAGGTCGTTGTATATTAATTTTGCCCCTAAATCTACGTGCAAGCAACAAGGGGCTCTGACTTTGTAGTAAAGCTGAAATTTTTAAATAATAGTTTATAAACCGAGTACAAATTAGATTGTCATATTCATAGCAATAAATAATAATAGTCACCATTCTTAATTGACGCCATTCTTGATATAGAGCAGCACAACTGGAAACAGTCCTAATACTTTCAATGGATACAATACCTGAACTTTCAGCTTGTAAGACTTGCAATGTCATTCAAAGTTAATTTACACTACTACATATATTCTAGATAACATATTAATGTCTTAATTTCCCTGCAAATCAGCAATGAAATATTGATAAAATAACAAAATAACCTAACTTTGTTTAGTTATTTTTCAAATTATATTTGACTCGTACATTGAACTATTAGGATTATAGTCAAAATCAATCACATTACATGAATACAAGCATCAAGTGATAGTGATCAAATAAAATGTATTATATTGATAATAATGTATAAATAAAACTGTAATTATTATTAACAAATTTAATAAAATATTATCGAAACACATCAGTGTCCAACGCCAGTAAAAAATACAGAATTAGGACATTACTTTAAAAGGACATTTATTAAAAAATTTATTAATATAGAATAATTAAAAATATATCATATTATTAACTTATTCATTTAATCAATCAAAATTTTTAATCGTTGCCAGTTGCCACAGACTATATTGAACGCGGCGCATGTCTCTTTCTTGCGACTTTTTCCAATCATTGTCAATTTTCATTGACATTTACGACTGGGTTGGAGACTTCTCGGTTTTGTATCGATCTCGTGGCTATTCAGGTTAAAAATAATTAGTTATTACCAAACGCATATAAATTGAGTCGTAAGTTAATTTTACTCATACCACATTGTGTTCCTTGTTCGTAATCATAGTATGCCTTAATTTAATATTAGAACTTATCAAACATCAATGTTAGATCGGTGAATCGAACCAATAAAATTAATATGGTACTATTATCAACAAAAGGTATATATATATAATACAAATTTCAGGAAAATGGGTGGGGCAGTAGAAAACTCGCCACCGCCTTCGACGAATGGCGACGAAGTTCAAGAGGCCGAAGAGATCTTCCATATAGGTGATTCAGATAATTTGGTTACAGACGAAGAGTTTGAGTTATATGCAGAAGGCATGAACATTCTACCGCCAGAAGATGGAGCCTCATTCATTTTTGAAAAACATTATGGGTCTGTTTTCTGTTGTGACCTGCACCCAAGTTTTAACCTTGCAGTGACAGGTGGAGAGGATGACAAAGCATATGTGTGGGATATAGAAACAGGGGAAGTAACTATGACTTGTAATGAGTTTAAGGATTCCGTCATATTTGCTGCATTCAGCTTTGATGGAACATACCTTGCTGCTGCTGACATGATGGGTGCCATCAAAGTATGGGAATGTAAGGAAGATGAACCTTGGCCTTTGGTATTTGAATATGAGACCGGAGATATTACTTTTGGACTGTGGCATTTTGGTGCTCGGGTTTTGGTTTTTGGCACTGATAGTGGTCAAATTTACATTTTTAAAATACCATCTGGAGAAACTAAAGTGCTGCAAAATGACAACTTGAGGGTGGAATATGGCAAGGTTAGGGTTTTATATTATAATATATATTTATTAGGTTTACTTTTTCATATTCTTGCTAAGATAATGAACTTTGTTCCAAAATAAATAGGACATTAATGCAATGAATAATATTTAGTTCTAACAAAATAAAAAAAGCATAATATGTCAGAAAAGTCTGGAGGCATATTATTGTGTCATGTGATTCTGGGTTCAATTCCCAATCAATATTATTAAATTTACATTATTTCAAAAAGTAAATATTAGTTTTGGGTGTGGACAATATGTGTATGTGTCACTCTCATCCTGATTACTTAAGCACACTGCATAAATCCTACCATAACCTAGTACAATGGCAATTTTCAAATGGATACAGTTTTTGTAAGTATATATGTGATACAAAGAGAAATGATCACAGTGTTGTGAATGGCAAAGGAGATATCTGCATCTCTTTCACACCAGCATATCACACATGCCTCAACTTTGACAAATAAATGCAGGCGCCATGATAAGAATATAGTTATCCCTTTCTAATGATTGTTTCTTCCAGTACAAAGTCCAATCTGTATTCATTTGAAGATTGTTATTTGTCCATAAATATTGACATTATTTTATTTATAAAAAACTATAACAATCAAAACAATTCAGCTATTCCCAGATGGATCAAGACTTGTTGTGACTTACATTGATGGCACAGTTAAAGTGTGGGATATAAAATCAGAGAAAGTAATTTTTAACACAAAAATTAATCAAGATAATAGTGTAACTGATGTTGCTATAAGTCATGATAATAATCTTATTGCTGCCACTGGTGAAAATGGTAATATGTTTAATATTTTTTATACACTGGAGTAGAGTTATGTCAGGGCCACTTTAAATTTACTAGCCATAGCAGGCAGGCTTAGATGTGTATCTACTGGCGAGGTACTTACATACTGACGAGAATATGTGTACCCTATGATGTTGCTTCTCGGTCATAAAGATGATGAGGGGTTGAGGACATGTAAGCATTCTTCCAACCCTCCAGCAGGGGCTAGCCAAGGTCCAATGCCTACCACTACTGTATTTTATTGTATACATTCCAATACTAATAAAATAAATGACATGTTTATGAAATAAAAAATCAAAAGTCAACTTTAATAATTATTTTAATAAACATTATTACATTTATTTCAGGATCAATTGTCCTTACATTGCCAAATGGTAAATCTGCAGGGGAGTTAAAGGCCGAGGGCAATTTAGAATGTTTGTCATTTTCAAATGAAACCAACCCTGGATATTTGGCTTCAGGTAAATATTTTTATTCATAAAAATTTAAGTATCAAAAGGATCTGTTCCTTTTCCTTCCTTCCTTGACATAAACATTAACTATCCTGGAACAATCCTCATTGAATCCAAATAATGCTAAATTATTTTTGACATAATTTACAATAATAAATAAATAGTGTAATTGACTTAATGCTGTTATCATCCTTTAAAAGTATTTTTTGTAATACTAAATCATATTTAAAAAGTAACATTTTTATAAAAACAATTAATTTCACCAGGCACTCTCGATGGATCATTAATAATTTGGGATGTAGCCCACAAAATGCCAAGAAACCATTGCTCTAGCCCTTTGGATGGACCTGGAATTATTAAGTTAGCTTGGATTGAAGATCAACTTATCGCAGGCTGTCTTGATGGGTCTGTGAGAATCTATGATGGAAAATCGGGTAAAATACAACGTGCATTTTACGGTCACTTCGCTGAAATTCTAGATTTTACTTTCAGTGCTGACAGAAATATTATCTTAACTGCATCTGATGATGGTACTGCTAGAATTTATGAAATATGATTTTAATAAAGAAATTAATCTAAATATATATGAATTTTTATTTTCTATTGTAACAGGCATCCATATTCTTATAAGCACCCTAATTAAATTATATTGAAACCTAATTTTGATAGCTGACATAAGTGCAAATATTTAGACTAGTTTCCCGATTAGTATTGAAAGAAACCATTAAGTGAAAGCAACGAATTTCTGCATTCTACTGGTACATAACCTACATACATGCGCATTTTATTTTTTATAATAATACCGTTGAATCAAGCAACAGCATTATTGATAAGATCGTGAATTTAAAATGTATCACAATATTGGAAGATTATAAGAAAATTCTAAAATTAAGCTATTATCAAAGTATGCTGTCCATCAAATGTGCGTCGCCGTGTTTAATTTCGGACAATTTCCGTCTTGCTTACGGTGAGGTGTGATAACGGCACAAGGTCATTGACATTAAAAATCTACGTGTTACTATTTCTTTTTTAAAAAACACATTATTTTAAAGGTATTGCTTATAACATATAATTCGATCGTTCAACACTGCGTTCATCCAACATGCAACCGTTATTTGAATGATTGATGTCTTATTACTACTAAATAAAGACGTTTTTTTATTTAAACATAAAATGATGCATGTGATGATAACGCTAATATGCCATATAACCCCATCGCATATTATTTCCCATGCGTATTTACAGTTTTCAACAATTTTCTAACCTAAATACAGCGTGGTAAAGGACATAATTGTGTGTAAAATTAACATGTGCTTGTGCCTTTTTTAAAACTATAGACGGTACGCCTGGTTGGAGAGCGGTTTGTAAATCATTGGTCGGCTAGTTAGTTGTGCTCAGTGATAAAGTGATATGGGACGTTCGTTCTATGTGCTCTGTTTGCTATAATTCGACATGTCTAACGATTTTTAAATGAAACTGTTATCCGTCTCAACTGAAAGTGAAAAATATATTAATAATAATAATGGTTTAAATGTATTTATTTAAAACCGACGTAATATGTGATAGCTAATATTTAAATAAGCGAAAAGTTAATTAATTCGTTATTTTAGCCATACTATTTATCGTTGAGTTATTTTAAACATTTATTTTTTATTGTTGTATTGAATTTTTGAAACACGTGGTTTTTTTACCGGTGTATGATGCAACATTTGTTCGGTGCTCCCGCATATAACTCACATTTTTATCGGATTTTCTATTTACATTTTGAATTAAATTAATAAAAAAATATTTCAAGAAATAATGGCGAAGGTATCGTCAATAGAGGGATTGACTCCTAAAATTATGGGTGTGAGTGATGGAGTGAAGTCAGATGATAAAGAGTCAAGTGAAGGTGTTAGGTTGAAGAAGGAATTGGGACTGATGGATGGAGTAGCAATCATAGTGGGTGTTATAATTGGTTCAGGAATCTTTGTGTCTCCTAGCTTAGCACTTAAATATTCTGGTTCAAAAGGAATGGCACTCATAGTTTGGGTTTTATCTGGATTTCTTTCAATGATTGGAGCTCTATGTTACGCTGAATTAGGTAATTTTATTTTATTAATCTATTTTTGATAATAACTTTTTATAGCAATTATTTTCAAAGAGCTGCCTACCCCTAAACTCTAAGCGACATTATAAACCAAAATATGTTTACGGTTCAATGTTATAGACGAAATAAAATGACGGATTTTGGTATAAATTTTAAATTGTTTACAAAAAAGATAATGGATCTACTTCGTATCTCTATCAGATGGTCCCATTTTTGTTACCATTAAAGAATAAACTTGAAATATTTAATCATTATTATATTTATGCCACCTAACCCAAATTTATTTTTCAAATTAAAAAAAAACAACGCAACTACAATTATAATTATAAGAAAATTAAAATATATATTTATACAGTATCTATAACAAAAAATACAAGTAAAATTGCTATTCTATTAACAAACCAACCAAATATATAGTATATTATTATTACAAATTCTATTTCTGCCAAAACCAAAATCTTACATACGCGCCGGTAATTTATTGGGGTAGGTAGAGACGCACGTCTGATTTCTTTTTGAATACAATTTCGTCAGATCGCTACTTCCATATTCATAGCGCATCTAATTAACAAAAAGTCTTCTTTCAGGTACAATGATTCCAAAATCTGGAGGTGACTATGCGTATATTGGAGAAGCATTCGGCGCTTTGCCTTCGTTTCTCTACCTTTGGGTAGCACTTTTTATTTTAGTTCCAACTGGAAATGCTATTACAGCCTTGACTTTCGCTCAAAACATTCTACAACCTCTATGGCCAGCATGTGCGCCTCCCGCGGATGCCGTCCGACTTATCGCTGCCCTAGTTACGTGTAAGTTGCTTCTTTCCAATAAATCCAGCGGTCGACCCGCGATATCATATAAACATCAGTTCTCACTATACCGGTACATAATTAGGTACGCTACTTAACTGGCACCAAATCAATTGGAAGCATTAAAATTATGAGATAGTGAATACATATTTCGATAAAAGTGTCATAGACAGGTTAGGGCTCTTTTACTTTTAAAAATATTGTTAATAGCCTAAAAATGTGTTGTTGCGGCATTTAATTATTATTATTGTATTATTAGCTCGCCATTGTGCCATGTTTTTTGAAGCGCAATAAAGAATTATTATTATTATTATCGTATGTAAACATTTCATAGGTTTTAATTTTTAATTTATAAATGCATAATAAAAACGAATATTACATTTAAATTTGCATGTTTATATCCTATTTGTTAGACCATGATATGTACAATTAGCAAAAGGTTGGCTGCATCGCTTTAATCATCAGTCTTTACTTACACTTTTCTACAATCTCATCCCGAACTGTTCATCAACAATAATGCTTCATTAATAACTTATGCGCTTATTTGCTAAAATGTAGAGTGTGAATTTTGCCGATAGTACCTCAATGTTTAAACTTTCTCGAAATCATGCAAAAAGTACACAATTAACTCAAAGAAATATTTTTTATTCGAACACGACACGCTCACATTTCGTATCGTATTCCAAGAACTTGCAGCGTCGAAATCTGTAATTGCATTCCTTAATATAGGAGGTATACGCTGAAAATGATATAGGACCGACATATTTGGACGTTAAAGCAATTTAAAACTCGTTCCGACCCTTTACGCAATAGTCATTGTCCGATATAAATAACAAACGTTCCTTATACATTTATGCATGAAGATTCTTTACTCCAGACTTGTTTTTTCTCATTCTTTGTAAAATTTTCGTATGCCTAGCGTCCACTTCCTTCATATGGACTTTTGTGGCACAACATTCATATAAATTTACCCACCGACTTTATTTTCAAACACTCTCACTGATCCAATTTTAATTTTATTATAAATGTAAAACATTATAAATTACCATTTCCTCCGATAATAGTGTCAGTAACCTATAATTACCAAAACATATAATAACATTAAATTTGAAGAAATTGACTGCGACTGATAAATAAACACTCATTATTACAGATAAATACGTATGTTTTAACTATTATGTATAATTAAGATAATGTTCAAAAAAAACTAATTAGGTATTATTGTAAATGTTCATTCGAATGTACCCAAAATAATAATTTCTATACCTACACAAGAGTATGACTTATGATATTGTCCACTGTTTTACTCAAGTACTTAACTATTTATTTAATCGTCATAAAAACAACAACATACATTTTAAACACATGTAACAGTTACATATATATAATATATAATCCATTATAGATGCAAATAACAATAAAAGCGTACATAACTTTTATAATGACATTTAGAAGAAATAAAATAACAAGCAAAACAAAATAATATCACAGTTCTAAATTTAAGTTTAATTTTTAGAGACTTTTAAAGATTTTTTGCGAGAAATACATAAATATTATAATTGCCTCTGAATTGAATCAAAAATAGTAATTCTAATACAGAAACTTAATTTAGTACAAAAGTGTTATGATATAGTAAATCTCAACTTTAACCCAGCAGAGTTCAAGTTAATAAAAGAGTTAAAGGAAGCTGTCTATCATTCATAAGAAGGCAATTGTGTGAGGCCTCGGCTCGTCGATTGGACAGGACAATGGCGTGGCCAGATACATTGTAATAATACGAAACATGTCGCCCACGTTGATTGCGCCTGACAAGATAATGAGGCCTTCCTCCCGTATTTGCCGCCACACCATGTTGTGCGGAATTATCTTGCTCAGACATATCTAGGCATAAGGGCATCTATAATCACTATGGTTCTAGGTTGAAGTATATACTATATACTTTACTAGATACTTTCGTTACCCGCATCCGTCATCATTTACGTAAATACATAACATCTACAATATTTAAAATACGTTTTTATTACTAGTACGTTTATTTTTCATTAATTCGTTATTTCAAAAATGATCACGATAACTGTAATTAATTCAAGACGTCGAATTGAAATAATCAAAAACAAAAGCAATAATATGTCGGAAACCTAAGACAACACCACAAGAGCAATTAATATATTGTTTATCAAATGTTCAGAAAAGATATTTGCCATTCCAGGTTTTCTCACGGCCATAAATTGTTACAACGTTAAATGGGTAACACGTGTTCAGGATACGTTTACAGCTACAAAAATATTTGCTCTGTTGGTAATATTTTTCGCAAGTCTTTGGTATTTATTCTCTGGGCACACGGAGAATCTGGAATCAATGATGCAGGGTACAAACACATCACCTAGTGCAATCGCAATCGCTTTCTACACGGGTCTGTTCTCCTATTCGGGATGGAATTACCTCAATTTTGTGACTGAAGAACTAAAAGATCCTTACAGGTTGGCATGAACCATACTGCATACATCATCAAATAGGTCTGCTAGATTCATATCACTTACATCCATTCCAGGAATCTTCCTCGAGCCATCTGCATCTCTATGCCAGTAGTAACTCTGGTATACACCCTCACTAATGTTGCATACTTTGCTGTTTTAACAAATAATGAGATTCGAGCATCCGAAGCCGTTGCTGTGACGTTCAGCGAGAAGATCCTCGGTGTGATGTCATGGATCATGCCCGTTTTTGTAGCTTGCTGCACATTTGGCTCATTAAATGGCGCCATATATGCGTCTTCTAGGTTATTCTTCGTTGGTGCTAGAAATGGGCATTTGCCAAAAGCAATATCACTGATTGATATTAAAAGAATGACTCCAGTACCTTCACTTATTTTTATGGTGAGTTACAACTATAACACAATATATAACATCTGGTTTTGATAAAACAAAACGCATTTTAGAGCCTATAATTATAACACGCAGTTGTTAATTCAGCTCGGAATTTTAAAAGCAAACAATACCATAAAGAGCATCATATGAAACTGAGAAAATCCTATTTTAGCATGATTATTAAAATGCGTAACACTTAAATTATTTGTATTAAATTACAGTGTCTGGTCACATTGATTCTCCTGCTCTCTAACAACGTGGAATCCCTCATCGTGTGTGTGACTGCTGTGGAAGCACTTTTCATTTTATGGTCAGTCACTGGTCTTTTATGGATGCGACGCACTCGGCCTCACCTCGAGCGACCTATCAAAGTCAGTTTACTTCTGCCTATAGCCTTCTTCATCATCAGCGTTTTCCTGGTAGTTCTTTCATGTTTCACGCATCCTATAGAAGTGGGCATTGGAGTTGCCTTCATAGCGTTAGGTGTGCCTATTTATTTAGTTTTTATTGTTTGGGAAAATAAACCCCAATGGTTGCTCTCCGCTTGTCATTCTTTTAATATTGTTTGTTCAAAAATGTTTATGTGTTTGCCAGAAGACTCGAAAGAATTATAGTGACGTTAGAAGATTTCAAAATAAACTAAAATTGTTAAATAAAAAATTTGTCCAACTTTGAGTGCCATAGTTTGAAGATATTTTATTTTATACAATGAAGTCGAAATAAGGTTCCTCTAATTTTTATTTATTTTAAGATGCAAACCGACATCACGTATGAATTTTACATCAAAAGAAGGTTTAGGACACTCAGCTGTCATTATTGTATGAAAAATGACAGTTGTGTGCCCCAAACTTTAAATTAAAATTTAGTGTTCTTGCTGTAGTATAAAACTTGTGCCCAAAGTTTGGAATGCATTGTTTATTACTGCTGTTAAGTTTTAAGACGTGTAGCGCATTCCATGATTTATTGTAATTAAAATCTCGAATATGTTGTAACTGATGAATATATAACTAAGGTTAAGTTGAATAAGTAATAAAAAATATGTCGCATATTAATAAAAATGATTGTTCTGAGCTCCTATATTGTTGACACAGATGTGTATTGCCATTATTAATTTATACCTGCATACTTATGTTAGAATTTTGTGAGGGGCCATATTATCAAAAACAAAAAGCGATCTCAATATGACCTTTGTAATTTTAAATAATATAATAGGTAATTGTATTCTCTCTTTGGCTCTTTCATTATGTTATCACTTAAAAACAATATTGATCTTTTTTCTTAATTATTTGGTTTAAATTATTATTTCTTTCTAAATTAATATTAATGACAAAACGAATGTATAAAAGTGTAACGAATATAATTTTCCTAAAACTAATTAATGTAATAATTGTATGATGCATAACTGTATAGATTAAACGCCTGAAATTTAATAATAGCAATAAAAATGAAGTTTATGTTAACGAATCTTGTCTTATTTCAAGAATATTTAAAATGATTAAATGTGTTAATTTTTTACTTTACTATTTTCATCCTTC
Organism: Tineola bisselliella; assembly: GCA_028551675.1. NCBI lineage: Eukaryota > Metazoa > Arthropoda > Insecta > Lepidoptera > Tineidae > Tineola > Tineola bisselliella. Next base: position 244,761 of record JAPWLS010000831.1, on the reverse strand, counting down.
TGTTCATCTATTGCATTGTTAACCTATACGGTGCATACTCGCTGCATCAAGTTTTCCACAGTGACAGCAGTTGTCTAAGGCCATCAAACCCATCATAGCGAAAGACAGTTTTTTTGTTAAGATTTATTATCTTTATCGATTTTGATTTCACTAACAAGTAGAAAAACATTTCAAAAATTTCAAATGTTTTGAGGCTGGAATGAAAAGCATTTTTGGACGGCTCTGATTTCTAAAGGCCTTCCAAGACATAGCATTATGTCAAAAACAAAAATTATAGCAAAATTTGATAAATTTCATTAAAAATTTGAGCTTACAAAAAGCTTATAAATAGTTTATACGCATAAATTTGTCGTTAATTGTAAACCAACTGAATTAAATTAATCCATTGCTAGTTATCACAATGTGCATTTTTAAAAATAAATTTCGTTAAGAATTTAAACGTTTAAAGCATATCTACCTTTTTATAGATAAACAGTATTCGATATTTAAAAGACGTTAAGAATTTATCAATATTTAATGTATAAATATTAAGTAAATAGTTAAATATTAAAAGTGTTAGTTTGAAATATAAAATTAGACTGTACAGATTCGTTCCCCTTAACTTTGGTGTAACAATGAAAAATGTAGTTTTAGCGAAATCATAGGTTTTTATTTATTATCTTAAAATTTTATGTAATAGTCCACTCTGTATAAACCCACTGATGAAGTGTAAGTAAATGTGTAAAATTTTAATCACTTTACTGAGAAAATATTAAATAAAACCTTGAATAAAGGACACGACTTTAAAAATATACCTATATATTACTGAGGGTATAACCAATGAATCCTTTGCCATGTATAATAGTACAATAGTAAAAAAAACGAATGAAGAACTTTAAAACTATATTAGAACTAATTTTTACATTTTAATATTAACTTATAAAAAAGGACTAATATAAATTATATTTTTATGAAAGGAGAAATTACTGAATTTTCGGATTATGATATTCTTGCATTACACTGGCAGCATTATCAGTAATAGTATGAGTTATTTTGTGTAAATATAGACAATTGATATCAAGTCACTCAACCATTGACTTTAGAATACGACCGTTTTTATCTTACTACCTATTTATTGGAATGAATGAAGAATTTCGTCAATATTAATAATACTATGCCTTTAGATAGGCTGATTAAAATATTTCTTTTTATATTGTAAAAAAAAAAGTTGGATTTTTTTGTTCTATCGAATTACTGAACTGATTTGGGTAAAAATTTAAGGCTTGAACTAATGTTTGAGGTATCTGAGATCAGAATAAATAAAACAAAGTAACATATTATTTGTTACTTATAAAATATTCCTCCAGCAAAAATTTATTCAAAACGTCTAAAGAATACACAATGAATGTGATTTAATAACGCAACATGAAATCTGATAACCAATGCAGACTACCACTGACTTCTTAATGAATTGGTTTGATTCACACCTTAGCTCAGTTTTCACACGTCACAATCCCAGAACAACTAGAATTTTTATTATGTGATTTTAAACTGTCCGAATATTTCGTAGCGTGTATGTCGCGCATAACATTAAATAGTAACCGATACCGGTTTATGATAAAGACATCTACAAAATTCAAATATTAATATGAATTATTTTCAGTTATATTTAAGCCCCTATTTAGACTGTCAACAAGGTAATTAGATATCTATAAATACTTATTTATTATCCATTAGCTTATTATAATTAATAGATTAGATTAAGAGATAATAAATAAGATTTTTATACTACTGAAGTAAAAAAAAACAACCTTAGAACGATTACTATAGGGAATTGTCGTATCTAAATAAATATAGGTACCAATAACTTATCAAATCCAAATTTACCATAATAAGTACACGAAACCCATAAAATTTCCGTTTGTACTGAGTAAATAAATACAATGTAACACGAAAAGTAAACAGGTAATGCGACCACTGATTCACTTGAAAATTTATCAGCGATGTAAAACTTTAAATTCCTGAACTCGATTCTCATACAGAATGAGAAAGATCTTTGAACTGTGAGATGCAACATCCGCAATATCAAACTTGAGACTGTTTTAGCGAATTGAATAATCAGTGTGAGTTGTTAAATAAATTTATGCCTCTTATTTGCGATTGTGTTACCGGGCAAAGCAGCCGTGTCAAGTGAAAGTATACCAACCAGAAGCACAGTTCGCGTCGAGTTGGCTACACGCACATTCAGCACTATATTATTGCGTGTGTTTGACAATAAACAAATAAACAACCGCATGGGTCTGATGTGCCCCTTCGTTTTATCTTTGCGTTCACTCAGACGCAAGTGGATTCGCTGATAGTGAATAGTCGAGTACGCGCAACTGTTAAACAGATCCTTCAGTCTTGAAAATGGTTACGCGGAGTGTTATTGTGGTTCTGGTGGCTATCTGCGCCGTGGCTGGCGGCAGCGAAAACGATACAGCCATCACCAACGACACATTAAAGGCAGAGAAATATTTTATTGACAAGATTTTTAATAAGTATGGAGATAAAGACGTTATTACTTTCGAGGTAAATATTATAATTACTTGATAACATTCACAAGTATAACAAATTGTGTTAGACGCTTCTGAAAAATAAAATTCGGGTGCAATGTTAAGTTTATTAATTTTTAATAATTACAACATATTCCCTATATTTTAATAATGTATAAATAAATAAATGTATATATATCGGTAAAGTTTAAAAGACAAATTATAAATTAATCAAAATCCTTTTTATATGATAGCAATAGCATAAATAATTAATTACTTCCTGGAAACTACTAATCAACAAGTCGTGTAATACGTAAACAAGGCTAAAAGTTGAAAAAAAAATTGTCAAACAATTACCATTCCCTTAGAAACTAGAACACTTTTTAACTAATCATGAAATGTTATCTCATGTTAAGTAATTAGCATTTTATAACATTTTTAGGATGTAGATTTATCTTTGATGAAATTTTTCATTGTTTTCTTACATAGATAGAAAAGTAAAGTCTATTTAGCTACAATGCTATTTAGATTTTACAGTGATTGGGCATTTGATTCCATTTACCCCACCAAGAGAGAGTAAAGCGTGACATTTATTATGTATTGAACGGTTATCGCGCTAATTTAAAATGTTGCCAGAAAATCGTTTACACGCCTCAACTTATTAATTTAAACTTATTTTCTTTTCAAATTAATAGCTAATAAGATATATAAAGCGCTTTATGGGCGTCAATAAATTGAATGAATGTTTTGCGGTCATTGCTCTGATGGCTTCGTTTTTTTCTGTTTGCTCACTACACATATCAAAAATAGTCTTATCTTAATCGAAAGCTATTACGACTTACCGTTATTTAGTTAAGTAATATGTCTCAAAATTTTAAATAATATAAGCACATTTTTATTAGGCTTTTCCACTGACAAAATCGCCTTCAATACATCAGGACAACGTAAAGGGCAGCGTCAATCGCTGAGATAAAGAGTTCGATCAACGATCTTAATAAAATCTTAACCAAAATAATTAATATGTATTGTTAAGAATCGGGACGCATGCAAATTGTAAATATTAAATATAAGATAGGCAATGCGTCCCGCTTCTCCCCCACGGCCAGCTCGGTACACCCGCGAGCCTCTATCCCCACCACGCACCGAGACAGAGCGCGCTACTCCCGCACGCCGAACAAAGGAATTGGCCACGCCCACCAGTGAGAACGGGCTACGACCGCGTGGTCCTACGCCGCCAGCGGGCGAATAAAAGCACGCCGCTGGCCCAGAGAAAGTCAGTATCGATCGGAAGCTTAACACGAGAAGACATACGAACTGAAGACTGAAAAATACCATCGATTGCTGAAGATTATCGCCGTTTATGAAGATCGTCGTTTATGAAGAAAATCGCCGTTAGTAAAGATTGTCAACGTTGCGAGAAATTGTTCGAAAATAAACCTTAAGAAGAAACTACGTCTATCATTATTACAAGGAGACCATACAGTCCACTGTCCCGATTCCCTACATGTATTAACAAAAAAATATTCAAAAATAGTTAAAACAGTTTGAATTATCTTGTTCTTGGTTCCGTTTTTTTCTACTCTCCCATTAATCTTCACAACAAAGGCAGACAAATCAATGCAATAACTTATAAATTAATTATGTTACAATTAGCAATTAATTATTCTATTAATGTCTCAGTAATATTTTTTTAAACTGTAATAATTTTTCATAGATCAACTCTGATAAGAAAGGGCTAATCAATATCGGATAATTGTTATAACTAATTGGGACATAGACGGTCACATAAAGTAAATAGTGTCATGGAATTTACCTAATTAAATAATACATTTTATCTTATAAGGAAGTAAGTGTCTACAACCACCTAAGAATTACCTTGGATTTTAGGGCTCCATTTACAAATGAACTAATCGAATTACCTATCACGTGAATTTATTTTTCTATTAAACGAGTTAAACATTAATAAAGAAGACGGGGATCAAACCCGTGACTTTTTAAAGCCAATTTCTTTTCATAGTACCTACTATTTAACATTTCTGTATCAAGACAACGGAATTATTAACATTAATATTTTTAGCTAAACAAAAATACTTGACAGTTATTATCTTTTATTATTCGTAAATTATGAAAGGAAATAAATACAATAATTATTTTATAAGGGTAATAGGTTTTCTTGATAAACAATTGATAAGAATAAGTAGCGCGAAATGACAACCGCTGTAACTGCATGTATTCTGCGATATATTTTAGTGCCTTTTAAAAAAGCTTAAAATTATACAACATCTCTTATCGCTATTTTAATTTGAAGCACTTAAAAATTTACCAAATATTACTCTTAAATAACAAAACAGTACCCTAAAATATATATTATTAATTTACTAGTGATTTAAATGATTAGAATGCCATTTATAATTCGATTAATAATTTAAATATTTAAAATGAATGTACGAATATATACGTATTTTACATCATTATTTGTATTAGCATTACATTTCTTATCATAACATCATTATCCATATTTGTTATCGCAACATCAAATTAAATATTTTGCCGATAAATTCGCCTTCAACTTGACACCTTCAAACTTCTATAAAAGTGCACTTTATTAATTTAATAAAAGGTTAACGACTTTTTACAAGGCAAATTAATATTCAATTTTAATATTTCAAATAAAAATACTAAGTATTGATCTAGTAATTATTAGGTTTATCTTTTGGCATCTTTTGTGAAATGGTTAGATAGCTAACAAGAAATATTATAAGTAAAAATAATAAAATACCAACCGAAAAAACAAAAACAAATTCGAGTTCTATCTTTAGAATTATTTTATAAAATGTATTTTTAAAGGCAAATGATTGCCAATGCCGAGTTAATGTAGTGCAAAACGCACCATTCAAATCAAACATCAGTCAGATCGAACTTCAATCAATCAAGTCAATATAAACTTTAGTAAAATGGTGAAAGCCTTATTTCAATGGAGTCTTATGTCCAACGGAGTTTGGAAAAAAGAACTGAAATTACACATTTTCTATTTTATATTGTTTGTTCAACCTAACGGATTGTCAAGGCCAATTAATGGATCATATTTTATTAATGTTACATATTAACATTCAATGAAAGAAAATTACGAATATTATTTCAAACGAGAACCCACCACTCATCAAAACTTCTTATTGTCTTTAACAGTATATATATAATAATAACATATTTACTTGCTTGGTGCATCCTTAGCGCAATAATTATTATTATATTTATTATAAACAGTATGATCAAAATTAAGCGCGCAAATGTCGATTCATGTCATTACTATATAATTATATATTGATTGTACAGTAAAATTCCGATACATGGTTACACTCGTACATTCCATAATTACCTATACTGCGGACGCAGAAATCGGAAATGGAATGGTAGGTTTAACTGTAGTAATATCAGTTTAGAAGTATTTTGATGTCTACTTTTTTGATTAGATTGGTCGGTAGTGAATAATATTGTGTCGTTAGTTTTGTGCCCTCGAATAAGGAGTTTTGACTGTACTTATATTATACAAATTATTATATATTATTTGTGTATCACAATTTTTTCCATACCAATTTAATGTCAGTTGTTGGCACAGCGCGCTGCTATATACTAGTATTATTAGTTCCACTAATGCAGGGGTCGGCAGACTTATTAACCAGATGAGCGGAATATTAAGTTTGTAGATTTTCCCATGCCTTCAGAGAGCCGCAACATGAACTTTATTATATACTATTGTATTGTAAGAAGAGCCAGATAATCCTATGGCAAGAGCCGCATGCGGCTCGCGAGCCGCGGTCTGCCGACCCCTGCACTAATGTAATTATTAATAAGAAAAATATTCATATTAACAATATTTTTATTAGTATTATTATATTTTGTTCTGTTTACTTAACATTTTTGATAAATCAATTATCTAAGTTTTACATTATCTAATTTCAGGGATTTGAGCATTTACTGGACAGTTTGGGTTTGGGAGGACGCGTCTTCAATTCGCCACATGATGTAGCTCTTCACAAAATCAATGGCACCTTCAAACAAATGCATGATACGCTTCACCGACATCGGCGGTCACCACCTACTTGTGAGTAAGAATATACGATTTCCGAAACATAAAAATAATACTTACACTATTGAGAATTTTTGGAAAATCTTAGGCCCTTTACGTTCGAACCAAATTTGAATTTTATTTATAATATTGTTTACCGCGTTCCACGATCACCACCGTTCTACTCACATACAACTATAATTTTCACTTCACGTCCGTGTTTTTTTTATTATATCGTTCATTAGAATTTCCTTTTTTGTAATTCATTCAATTCATTCAATGGTAGAATTCATTTCAGCGATTGTTATAAAAACCCAGGCACTTTATACATATATATATTTTTAAATTTTCAAATATTTCTGTAGTAAATAGCATAAATATTTAATTAAAATCGAAAACTGTTAATACTGCATCGAGAAAAAATCCGATCTTGCAAGCAACCTTGAAAAAGGATAAGGAAACTACTTTGATTAGCTTTCGATCACCTTCAACCAACAGTTACTTTCATAGTTCCTTGAGCATTGCACTGACGCATTACCTAATTGATTTTTTTATCCCCAGTGAACCTAGGAAAGATAAAGAGCAAACCTACTGCACGAAGAAAATTATATCTTAGCGCTTTATTCATAATCTTTGCCTAAAATTAATTTACCAAAAATATACCTAATTGAGAATCTATAGATGCCTATGCTTCTAGTGATAGAATATCGATTAAAAATGCTAAGATCTTAGTTCTTGAAATCATGGAAATATCAGAGTGAGAGATTTTCACTTCTACGATAAACTTCTCACTAGCGGCATAAATATAAATATTTCTTTAGACACTTTTTTATTTATTGAAAAGAAAGATTGAGAAGCTTCTAAAGTAGGTATACCTATAAACAACAAGTAAAAAATGAGTCCCGTAATCTGTTCTGAGTAGGAAAAAACGTGAGTACAATCACACGCAATGAATAATGACGCAGATTTTGGCGACTATTAGATACAGATGAATTCTTCCTGGTTGTATGGACAGTTTTTTATAATTTTAATTTGCTACGTGTTTATCGCGTTCTTTGTTAGCTCTGTAACAAATTTGGATAAAATTGATGTCCGTGATTCGTGACAAAATTACACTGTTTCCATGTAAAAAAATTAACTTATAAGGTAGGTAGGTATATATAAACAACTTAGTAATATAAAATAATCAAAATTAAAGTTGTTTTTATCAGTAATAGAACTTTTTGAGGAGATACGAAGTCGATGATTCTGGAACTTTTTATTTTTATTTTTATGGTCTATCCAAGACACGTAACTGTTAATATCCAGTCAAACGTGTAGGCTTTGATAGAAAGCGATGCAAATATAACTGTTCAGCTTTCTCATCCCGACCGACTGCAGTAACTTTTATATCCGCATAGCAAACATGTTACTTAACCCGATACATATTATACCTGTAACCCAAATAAATGTCAATATGTTTTCTAAAATAATTGTTAACAAGGTTATATCATAACATAACATAGATTGATTGTAAAATCCACAGTTCCGAGGCGTTCCTATATTATTTGCTACCCCCTATTACTCCAATTTTTACAATGAGTCCCAATTTTAAAAAAATAATAAATATATATATACGATGTCCTCGCCCCAAACTAGCTTATGAAGATACCGTGTGCCTGCGGTATGAATATAACACCAAGATTACAAGCTGCAATTACTGTTTGTATTAATTATTATTTATCAGTCGTCACGAAATTACACAGGACTACACGTCTTATACAATTTGTCTTTGATCTACCTTAGTTATAGTCTAATTTACTATAATGTCTTAAAAAGCGTAAAAGTCTGGTTTCAAATATGTCGTCATGATAAATGTATAGACGGTTAAATGAAATGATTTACGAAGTTCATAGCATAAGCAACGGATGTAATTTTACGTCTTGGAGCTATTATCCTATTGCGAGTGTCATTCGTAGTCTAATACTACTGGGTTAAAAGAACATAAGTAAACAATAAATATTAGAATACATTGCCGCTTTTGCTTTTAATTCGAATAAGGTCCTCGGTAAAAATCCATCAATGTATTTAACAGTTTATTTCTGTTGTATTTGTTATATGGGCATTTGTTTTTCAGCTGCAAACCAAATTTGGCAAAAGCCATGTCCTTCACCGAGAGAAATATTAAAGGTTTATGGAATGGAGAACGAACCTGGTATAATTACAATCAAAAAAGATACTTTTCTAGAAATGTGTCCGGCTCTCATTTATCAACTGGATCAAAGAACATGCTATAAAACAGAGGCGCCGACACCTAAATTAGACCGATTATGGAGTTAGTATTAAACCATTTCTGTCTTTGTAAAATACATTAGTAGAACGGAACTCAACTGTCAAACTTTTGTTTGCCTACCTCCTTGTTCAGCATGCAATGAAATCACAGGTCTTTTTATTATGTTTGCTTGCTGCTATTTACCATCACCTCGTCTCAACAAATAAATTGCAAGTCTATTTTCTTAGAGATGTTTTCTTTCCTATATTCCTTCAACACTATATAACCATTCTGTAGTTAGATAGTGCGAACTTGTACAGTTCATGTGTTTTATTAAAACACCCTGCCGTAGACTTGTATGCTGGTACATCTAAACATACATATAAATTATTAAAATTTATTATTAAAAACTCATAATTTATTTTAAAAATTTTCTATCATGTTATCTAATTTATGTAAATTTATATTTCAGCTTGGATTTACGCTAGTCTCAGTATCTTAGTAATCAGCGCGACAGGCCTTCTAGGTGTTGCCATAGTTCCTCTATTGAAGTCCGTAATGTTCAGTTACATCTTGCATTTCCTGGTAGCGATAGCAATCGGTACTTTGTGTGGAGATGCCTTACTGCATTTATTGCCTCATGCGCTTATGTCGCATGGATCTTCTGATGGTGACAATGAAACCAGAATAGTACTTAAATGTAGCGTCACCTTCCTTACTTTGTTATTGTTCTATATGGTAGAAGCTATCATGCAATTATTACATAATGGGCATGGTCATTCTCATGGAAAACCAGAAGAAGACCTAAAAACAGACACTACCAAACAATTAGATCCTATAGAGCTGGGTGCCATGATGCCGGGATCACCTCCGCCTCCCGTGGAGAGGCCAATGACGTCAACTGCACTCATGGTCATAATGGGCGATGGTTTACATAATTTAACCGATGGATTAGCGATTGGTGCTGCATTTAGTGGAGATCCAGTGACAGGATTCGCAACTGCTCTTGCCGTATTTTGTCATGAACTCCCTCACGAGTTAGGAGACTTTGCCGTTTTACTTCGCTCTGGAATGTCTATCAAGCGAGCTTTATATTACAATTTGCTTTCTTCAGTATTAAGTTTCATGGGTATGGCTGGAGGAATTTGGCTGGCAGAAGATCACGAGTCTGCATCCCAGTGGATTTACGCTGCAACTGCTGGAACTTTTCTCTACATTGCTTTAGCGGATCTTGTGCCAGAGATTAACGAAAACAATAATAAGAAAGGTCTGAATCTGTTGTTAGCTTTTCTAGGCATTCTTATTGGTGGAATTATAATGTTGTTAATAGCACTTCATGAAGATTCTATAAAATATTTATTCCGCATTGTAGAGGAATGAACTTACAAATAGCAAAATTTTGAAAAAACATTGTGATAAATTGTTGCTCACAATTTACTAATGAGTTACATTTTAATCCTAGTTTTGTGAGGCTGTGGGACAATGATAGACACTTAAGTATTCTTATGGTTAGTGAAACGTATTTTTTAGAAAATTGTATTTAGAGAAGTATGAACAATGTGACTTCATTTTATTTTCAATGCACGACTGGTTCTTCGCATTATCTTTCTTAATAATTTTAATAATAAATGAAATTTTAAACATTTATATATAGAAATTTATATTTTACAGTTAAATATAAGTATATGTTTTAAGTGTATTTGATGCGTATTATCTTGGTTTTTACAGGTTTTATAGGTGATTACTGAATAAAAGTTGAAATTGTTATCTTTAGCAGTCTGATATAATTAAAATTATAGGTATTAACTTACGCCTAATACACTAATAGTATTTTATTAAAAATATTATTTATATAAAGGTGTTTTTTATTATTACTGCATTTTACTTAAACCCTAATTTCCTTGCAAACATAGCAAGATCGGTTTGTTATGAGATTTTAGAAAGTGAAGTCAACAATTAATAAAAATGATCAATAATTTTAAAACGATTTCCCTAAAAGTCATAGTTGTCAATTAAGTGATTATAAAGAATATAAAACAAATTGACCAAGAAGCGTTAAATTTGCGCAGTATTATGTTTATAGTATCTAACCTATTTAAAAATATAAAAGCAATTTCTAAACATTGAATACAGATGCATACAGAGCAATGGTTAAACATTTGCAACATGTATTTTTAGCATTATAACAATAAAGTTATTTAAGTCACTAACTACAACTTTAAGTAAGCGGATTATACTGATTAGTATTTATTTGAACAAATCGAAGGAAAACATATGATTCCTTCTCTTAGGAGGTGGTATCATTTATTTAGCCAGAAGATATCATATTACTAGAAACTTTCCTAAGATAATATAAATCTTATTTAACGTTAAGGTGTTCGCTGTGTTTAATATAGTAGGCAAGCTATAATGTTCAAAGGTTTGGTAAGTGACTGGCATTTCCTTACATCTTACATCAAGTGTTTTTCTTTATTCTTGTTATCTTTGTTTATTTTTGAGATTTTATATAATCAATATTATTTTCAAAACCCCGAATTCTATTTATAGTTTTAAGAGTTTTGTTCTTTTTATATTTACAATATTGTTATCACATATAAGGCCATCATTTACTCATCAAAGAAAAAAATTTGCTAACGTCATTACTGTCTCTGTCAGTTAAGACAAATTTTTGTATATAAAAATATAGAAATAAACAATGTAATAAAATAATTTAAATACAAATAAAATGGGACTTTTTGGGGTTGTAAAAACTTCAGTAAGTTATATTAATTCTTAGACATAGCTCATTGGTAATATAATTTCAATTAAGATTGTTACATTACATTATAGATGACAAATACAATTCTTAAATTCTGAGCAGAATCTCAACCTTTAACTTTTTTATAATGTTCAAATAAAATGACAATTTGTAAAAAGCTTTAAATGAAGTGACATTTTTTGCTTATTGCAGCTGCTTGATGTACCTACAGACCTCCGACCGTGACAATACACCAAAGAATTTTTAAATATCTATCAGATAACTAGAACACGTCAGGAGTGCATTGATTGGCAACACAATCCAGTCACTTGTTGGTGGTAGTAATATCTATTTAATTTTTCTTACTATTTCAGATCATATTTGGATCTGGTGTGTATGCAGGAGTATACATTGCACAAAATTATGAGGTAATTATTTAGTCACTCATATATTTCATATTCATATTTAATACTTGACTCTGATACATTTAACTATATTTTATATTGAAATTGAGTATCTTTCTAGTAGTTGTGTAATGATTCCTGAATGTTTTTATTTTAACTACATAAAGTTACAATGAGGAATTAGGAATGCTTATTTAATCAATAGTTAGGTTAGATTTTGCTACTTCATTTTACTTATGTTGATGCACATTGTACAGACGGCAGCCGAAATTATCTGTCAGAAAACAAGTGAAGATTTCAAGAAAAAGGGTTAGTTCTTCAGTTTTATTAACACAAAATTTCAGGAATCATTACATATGTTACTAATTTATAGTAAACTTTATCTCTTTAATATTTATGGTTCACAGATTGATAAAGTTGAGGATCCAAAAGCCCTTTTTACAAAGGTATCCACATATTTGAAAGATAAAACAGATCAAGCCAAGAAGCAGGACTAATAGATGTAGCCACAATAGTAAAACAATGAATTTTTGTAAATATCCTTTTTATTAGGTCAATTTTATGAGTTTATTACAGGAATAAATAGTTCTAACATATATTGCGTAGTATTATTTATAAAAGTGAAAACCCCCCACCAAAATGCTCCACTCTAGTTTGTGGCTCCTCAAATGCAAGCCAATCGCTGGAGTGTGTCGGAAGCAGTCCCATGCTGTGACATTTATATAATGCTAGTAAAATATTCACAACATTTCCGATGAAATAGACAAACTTTTGTCCAATTGCTTGAGTTCCTTCAACCATTTTGAAGGTGCTCTGTGTTGTGAAAAGTGCTTTGACTGGTCTTACAATCAACATGCCTACCATCATTATTGGAAAGATTGAGATCGAGTTACCAGCCATGTACATAATGAATAAATTCATTGGCACTTGCTTTAAAGGTCCTAAAGCTACATCCCACAATTTCTTTATCAGGAGCAAATTCGCGTCAGTATCTTTGGAGATTTCTGTATTAGCTATACTAGTAGTTGCATTATATCCAGGTGGCGAGGCCAGGTCAGCAGTTTGAACACGTGATCTAAACAACAAAATATTTAAATAATGAAGAGTCAATCGATTAACTTAACCTATGTTATTAAAATAAACGTACTTTGAGTTGTAATCCAAATGCCATTTGAATCTCTTTGAGGACTTTACTTGCGACATTACGAAGCCGTGAAAATATTAACCACTAGATAAAATCCAATCCCTTTAATCATAAATCCGACACACAAAAACCAATTATCGCTACACAGTTCTCCCTTTTCTGATTAAAGACAGTTTTTTTTTTAATTTTCAGTTTGGCATTGATATTTGATGTGTCAATCACAAATTGTGCTACTTCGATAACAAGACGCTTCAACTGCGAACTAACATCGGTGCGAGCTTAACATAACTGTCAGCCTTTTTTAATAGAAATTTCATGTAAGTGCGAAAGAGGGCAAATTATTGCCATACCGAAATAGACAATTTGTCACACTTTATATTTTAGTTACAAACTAAAGCAGAGGTTTTTACCGACATCTTTAGGTAGATGTTGCTCTTAAATAATGTCACCAAATTTTTATCCTTCAAATTTTGTTGTAAAATAATTCGTTCGTGGAAACACTTCCTAGTACTTTTTACCACCAAATTTCAAAAGATGTTTTATAGTTATATCCTTTAATATGGTACAAGATTGTATTTATTTTTATTTAAATTATTCGACAAACTTTCAAGGTGGCTTTTTGATATGATGGTTTTAAAGCGTGTATTAAAGTTTTAGAATTTCTTGTTGGCTGCGAATATTCGACATTGGTAGAATAGTCGTCGTTAGGCATCTGAAACTATTAATAAAAGAAGAAGAAAAACCTGTTAACATGAATTTCTAAAAGAGACTAGTTCTTGTAGCATACACTGCCTAGACTATTATTAAATTTTATTTAGTTTTATATCACAATTATTGGGTAATAAAATATTTAAACTGGCGAATTATAACAAATTTTATATTTTTTAAACAAATTTTATTAACAAGTTTAAATATAACAAAGGTTGGGTTTCATGTTTTGCAGTTCAAATAAAAAGCTTAATATAATTGAAATAAACAATACTTCAAAACAATATTACTTTTAATAAAGTAGCATGATATTTTTTTCTTAAAACTATTTTTATTATATTTTTTGTTCACATAAGATGACATTATTTTCGGGTAAAGATGCCTTCATTCCGTCGATGCTTATTTCCTTTATTTTTTCTTTTGATACAGCATGTTGACAACAAAACACCATAATTCTATTACACGCTTCTTTCAATATATCTGCGGGGACTGTCAGCACAATTCGCATGTAGTTAGGAAACTCGAAACACTGGAATAAAAAATATGATTAAAAAATAAGTGTTTTTTTTTAATTAATAATTATATAGATTACTTATTAGAATAATATGCTCGTAGGTAAGTAAAGGTGAGTAATTAGGATATATGTTTGAAGTGTTTTATGTTATTATTAATAAGTACTTATTGCAACTTCTAGACCTGTAATTATGCCTCGATATATAAATAAATAAATCCCTGATCTACACTTCAACTAAACTCCCAGTCATAATATTATAAATACTAACTTTTCCTGGTAAACAGAATACAGACTGCTCGGAGACCATCTGTTCAACAAATTGCAGCTCCGACTTGAATTGTGGGAAGAGTTGCATCTTGATTTCTATCATCATATACATGGCTCCTTGCGGCATTATTGGTGCAAGCCCAGGAGTGCGACCAAGCAAATCGTAAGCTAATTTAGCGTTATTCTGTAAGGAAATTTAATGCAATATTATATATTTTTATAGACAATTATATATTTATTCATATCAAATATAAAGTTAATATTGATAACCAACCTCAATAAATTTAATAACATCTTCAAAGAAATATTGAGGTGTATTTTTCAAAATTGATGGTAAAGCTCTTTGAATGATAGTATTTGGTCCCAAAATTCTTGTTGAGACATTGGCTAGCCCTTTACGAACTTCTTTGCTAAATATTCCATGACGATCGTGTATGATCACCCAGCCCATCCTCCATCCTGGCACGAGGAACCTTTTTGTTAAACCTCCGCATGTTAATATAGGCACATCGTGAGACAGCGAAGACATGGAAACGTATTCATGATTAGAGAATACGAAATGTTCGTAAATCTCATCGGCAATGATTGGTACTTTGTTCCTAGAGGCGACGTCTATTATTTCACACAGATGCTTCTTATTATAAACGGAACCGCACGGGTTTGAGGGATTGATCACAACAATTGCGGCAGTGTTCTCATCTATTTGCTTCTCTAAACTCTCGAGATCTACTTTCCACTGCTTATTTGGCTGAAAATATAATGATTGTAATTTGCATTGTGCCCACTCATATAGCGATTAAGTCTTTTACGATGTTTCATCTCCCTACATCCAATTATTAATTCAAAATTGGGAGGATAAAGCGTAAATAACAAATATGCAAATACGATTAATAACAAACTAAGAACCAGTTTTTGTTCTAGAAACTTGAACAACATCACCAGATCTTTTGCATATTTTATCAATGTCGTAGACTTTTATTATATAAAATTTTAAAAATAATTTATTGATAGTAAAACTCACCAATAAATTATAATATTTTATGCCTATGCCTAGACCTATTGCTAGTGTTTTATATATCATAAAACCGGGCCTCGGAACCAGTATATTTTGGCCGGAGTCTGCGAGTACTGAAACTGCTAGCTCAATGGCATGTGAGCAACCACTGCATAAGATAACATCTTCAGGTTTAACGACTCCTTGATGAGCCGAATATTCGGCGACCGCGCGTTTCGCTTCTAAATGGCCAGAGCTCGGAGCGTAACCTCTGCTGGTATGAACTTCTACGCTTTCTCGAACTGCTTGAAGTACAACTTCAGGAGGGTTCAGATTTCCAAATGTAGTGGGGTCACCTGAAAATAAATAATAGATTTTCAATTTTAATGTTTTACTGCTTTATGTCACCGCTTAAAAAAATCCAACATTATACGAAATAAATGGAGGAGGGTATACTAGGGGTATATTGCATATAGAGGATGTACGATGCTCAAAACTAGATTTGAGAGAATATTTTATTCTGGATTCTATGCAATTGATCACTTTCAACTAGTCTTTTTGGGGTCAACAATTATTGTGCAACATTTTTCATCTATTTTTATTGCGAAATACTGTCCTTCAACCTTGACTATATGTTGGAACAAATTAAAAAAGTAGAAATATTTAATCATGTATGTTAAAAAACTCGTTTTTATATTGTATACATATCTTTCACATTAAAGTCAATTAGATTTTTATTTCTTTACATAATTAACTAATTTAAGTGAACATGTTTATTATCCGGATTTTTTGGGTACTTTTACAGTGTTGTGCCTAGAATCTTTATGAACTATAAAGTCTTTATTAAAGAATAAATTGCGTATTTGCTATTTTTTTTTTAAATTGGGCTCGTAATTGTTTTATTATCTGCAGCAAACAGGTTCCTTTATGTATATTCTAGAACGTTCCTCGAACTGTTGCAATTCGGGTCGTTGTATATTTCTATAACATTTAATTTACTTCATTTTATTAAAATAAAAATACAGATTTTTTTAAAATTTACTTTAATTAGTGAGAGAAAATATAAAATTAGTTAAATAAATGTATAAATATTAAAAAATAATAATTTAGTACTTACAAGTGGTCGAGTCTAACTAGTGTAAGAGAGAGTCCTGAAACTTACCAACGGACAAAGCTATCATAGGCTTATTAGGGTTCGGCACGACTTGAAGGTTCTCGATGATATCTCTTATCAAGTTACGAGTGTTGCTAGCAAAAGAGGAAGCTCGGACCTCCCATATCTTCTGTCCGTGTGATCGTCGCGACATGGGCACAAAACTCGGTGTATTAGATGATGTGTTGTCACTTAAACTTCAACACAGAATAGTATCTTCGTGTCGCGACACCTTATTTTGTATAGGAAATGTAGTGGCGCACGTTATTAAGACTTGAAACTGGTTTGAGATGCAGATGAGGTGATGCCGATATATCCAGTTTGCTATATCGATACATATTATAGCATTTATAGCCATTCTGTAGGAAAAGTCCCAAGAATTCTCTCACATAAAATATTAAAACGTAATAAAACAAAAAAAAAAAGAATACAATTTTAAATGTAAACATACCAAACCCCGTCGTCGGCTGGTAGTTATACTTTTATTGCCGAAAACCTTCCGAAATAATATTATAATTAGTCTGATTACGCAATATATACGTTTAAGCTGAGTAAAAATGTCAACAATATTCGCATAAAGTTTAGATTTTATTTTATGACGAATTTTAATTGAAATTTTGCTTATCCTCAAAATAGAACCGTTGCTAAACGCTTGTGAATGTCACACATAATTAAGTATATTTCTAAACATTGAATTTAAAAACAAAGTACGCAGGCATTATGCATCAATATCTAATAGTAGTACTAACCTCTCTCTAAACTAAACTTTACCACTGAAATGATGGAACCATTAAAATTTTCCTATTTAGTAACATAATCTATTCAACTATCACCATTTTATTTATAGATACAGTCATTAATTGTTTTATTAATTTATGCTTAGGTAGTTTACTGTAATATGTAATAATGATATTTGTCCTCGTCGTATTGTTAATAAGAGCGATGGTCGTTGATTGGTTATGTCGCACACACCTCCGTCCAGTATGCAAAATATTTTTGATTCTGCGTCTTGTTATTTTGTTCCTTGGAATGTAAGGTTCATAACAAGTCAAGAAGTAATGACAATAATGTAGTTATTATTTATCATAACTTAATCATGGCATTTAAATAAGCACGTTAACAGAACAGTAGCTTGCTCGCACTTATTGCCTGAACAGGCACAATTATTTTGTACCTCTGTTATTTGCGTAAACGAGCACCATGAAATCAATGGAATTAATAATGAATATAAGGCAGATAGCAAGGTACTTTGTTTGATAAGAAAACTTTACTTCTAAATGTTATTTAACCTACATAAAATATAAATATTTTTAGATTACCACTACTGTTCGGGATAATTTTAATTACCATTCAGTAATTACTTACTGAACTTAGTGGAGGAGTTATTAGCATGGCTAAACGTCCAAGACAAATTTAATTTAAAAAAAAACGTTCTGACTGTATAGACTCGATTCCTTTGACTTAAAATGGAAAAAATGACCTGCATTATTTGAGTGTTTGCCATTCTTTTAAAAGTAAATATTGAAGGATATACTGCAGGAGTAACAAACCCATTGCCTTTGACGAGAAAATACAGCGTAAGAAGCTGACATAATAATATAACCTCACTATTTTTTCGATCATAGTGTTAGTAAGCTAATTAGTGAAAATGAATTATCGTAAATATAAAATGATAACATCGTTTTTAACACACAAAAGATCTTTTACCAAAGAAGTTCCTACGGGTTCAGTAGATTATTGTTCTAATATAGTGAGGTAAATAATTCAAGCTTATGATTTTGGGTTCAATATTTATATTGTATATATTTTGTATGTATTGTTGATGTAGAACGATAGCTGGTACTATGTTTTATTACAGATAGACAGCACGACTATGAAAATTTCTTAGCAACCCTTTTACTAAAAAAGGACGTTAGATCTGCGGCGATGGTTATAAGGGCGTTTAATGTAGAGGTAGCGAGGATACAGGACCAAACTACTGATGCTCAAACCGCAACATTTAGATTACAATTTTGGTCAGACACCTTAAAAACAATATTTAAAAAAGATCAAGATATTAGTAACATACCTGCCAACCCAACTGCTCTGGAATTATATAAGGTAACATAAAGCAAGCCACTGAGACATTAAGATATGTAATTGAATAACAAATAAGCCTTTTTTCTTTCAGGTTTGCACAAAATATAATATATCCAAAAGATATCTTGACAAACTGATAATTTCTAGACACTCGCTATTAAGCACAAAACATTTCCATAATTTAAACGATGTTGAGAAATATTCTGATGACTCTGTATCCTCAATTTACTTTTTGATTTTGGGAGCAGCAGGAATTTGTAATGTTAATGCTGACCATGCTGCATCTCATCTAGGCAAGGCTCAAGGGATTACAAATATTCTTAGGTAAACATTTTTTCAGTATCACGTAAATTAGGATGAGATGAACATCAGTGGTACCTAGGACTATATACTATACCTTCAGGCGTTTTTTCACATTTTGTACTATAAATTTCAGATCAATTCATGTTGCAAATCAACATAAAATGGTATCGCTTCCGATGGAAGTATTAATGCAACATGGAGTCAGTCAGGAGATGGTACTGAGATGTACTGACAACGAACAAATGAGAAATGTCATATTTGACATTGCCTCACAAGCTAATAGTCATTTAGAAAAAGTATGTATAAGTTCTCATAAACTTAAGTAAAGTATATTTTTTATGAAAATAGCTTCTCATTCAAGTTATAATTGTTATATTTAAAATCTTTCAGGCAAGGAGTATTTCAGTACCTAGAGAATCTAAACAAATATTTTTATCAGCAGTGGCAGTGAATTCCTATTTGAAAAAATTACAAAAATGTAACTTCAATGTATTTGACAAATCATTACATCTCGCAAACTCAATGCTACCTTTTAATTTATATTATCATAAATTTTTTAATAGATTTTAAATTAACTTATTATTTAGATTTAATAAATAATTACTTTTGTTATAAAGTTGTTTCCTTTAGTTTATTAATATACACATATTAGGAAAAGAAACAGGATTTCAGGTTTAAAAATTTAAAACAAAATTACTTGTGTTCACTTTTTTTACTACAAAATTGTGTTAAAAAAAATACAATTATGAAAAAAGCTGGTATATTATGTGAATGATTCAAATTGAGATTCAAGCAAGTTTGGCAACTGGAGTAGCTATCTGTATCTTAACAGCACGGCCTAAACTAATACTATATTAGAAAAAATACTAATCACTAAATGAAAAATTAAGTACATAAATTCTTCTGAAACTAGGAACATAAATAAAATTCCACAAGTGCTGTAGAAATCTAAAACAAATCCACATAACACATTTGATTATTAATAAATGTAGCCAATGAGCTTTCTTTAAACATTGTAACATCTTAAGGATTTTATCACACTCTGGAGTACTAATGACCATTAAATGTAAATAATTCCAAACACATGGACTTCATTAAACATAAACAAACTATAAACTTTTATTTGTTTATATTTGGTTCCATGTCTAAATAAATAGAAAACAGTTAACAATTCATTCATGCTTTTACAAATATCAATTCCATTTCACCTAATTAGAACATTCTATATAATAAAAAAACTAATAATAAATTAGAAAGCCTAGAAATTGTACTTTACATTTAAGTACATGTGAAGACAACTGATTTAAACACAGTTTTTTAAAAAAACAGCTGCCATGTTTGGTGGAAAATCTTTGGTCCAAGATGGAGATCTAAATATAAAAATGGTATACAGATATTATTATAATGTACTTATTAAATATCATAAGAATTGCAGTTTAAAAAAATGTTTAGTTTATTCTTATTACTAAAAAGCAAAGGTACAAAATCTAGAAAAAAAGAAACCTAAAAATATAATTCTTCTTTCGTTTTATTAGTGTGCTGTGATTTTTGGAATGTCTACAACTCAAATTGCTCTTAGAACAAATGCATTTTATTTTACATTGCATGCTGAACAAATGATATCCTTAAAATTTACACAGCCAATTGGAATAATAAACAATTTGGAATGTAATGTAGAGTTGCATCTAAAGAAACAATAAACAACATTTTACTATAAATTAAGCTTAAGTGCAACTATTCATTTAGGTATCTCATCATAAATGATTTCATTATCAAATTATACATGAGATGCTTTAGATAGCCTAAGAGTAGAAAAGCTAAATTTTACTATAGGATGTTGATTGGTTTCCGCATAAGCATATAATACAAGAATATCCTCTTACTCTTACATAGTAGTATGCAAGTGAGAGCCAAGAAGTAACTCTATTAACTCCTTCTTTGTTTTACTGTCCTATTGCCAGCCTCTAAATTTTGTTATAGCCTAAGAATATAGTTCTGAATATTACTTAAAAATAGGCGTGTCTTCTAATGCAAGAACACCAAGAAAAATTAAATTAGAGAAAATAAAAGCCTCGATTACAAACCATGAAACCAAACTATTTTTTGCATTTATTTTTTACAGTTGTTGCAAGACGAGAAATCCTCGAAGGAGTTGATAAATAATTGACTTGCTTTAATTAAGTATAGCATTATATTTAAATGTAATAGGGCAGTCAAATAGTTGTTATTTGGGGCATCCCACCTAAATTGAAAATTTACCATGAAAGTAATATTTTTATTCATTTTAATTAACACATTCAACACCCTACAGTCGCCACCAATTCATTACATTGAGCTAGACATTACAAAGCTATAAAAATAATAACATACTGTTATTCCGATGGAGTCAAATCTTTTTCAGTTTCCCCTTCAGAAAGAATTTGTTGCAAAAGATCATAAATTGGTTCAAAAGCTTTGCGACAGGCAGCATTGGTGGGTATAAGATAATCATGCATATCATGATGGCTTATTGTACCATCATTTTGGATAAACCCTTTATCAATTGGAACCATTTCCACTCTATCCATGTTCACTACTTTCTCACCAACTAATTTATTAATTAAAGCATTTTTATCTCTTAACGTGTTTGGATGTTGTCCTCTTGGAAGTAGACTCTGGAATAATGAAAATACATATATAAATTAGAAAAAAAACACTATTCTTACAATATATATGGATAAAACATTGGCTTCAGCTGTCAAATCCATGTCACATGTGATGTCACATCCATAAATCATCCCTTTGACAGCCCAAGCCGATACTAATGCCAAGTAATGGTTATAAATCTTCAAAAACTAAATATTGTGTAATTATAAGGCTACCATACTTAAAGTCATAAACTAAACAAATTTTTAACTTTCGTATTAGTTCCTTTAATTACTCCAGTTTAAGTAACAAATCTACTTACAGGTAATACTATATAGGCACTGGGGTGCTTCTCTCTGATAATCCGCACAATTTCTAAAATACCCTGACTGACCTGCTCAGCAGAATGCTCCACATTGTTAGTGCCCACATGGAGCACTATTACCTGTAATTTTATAATGATCTTAACACATTTAACACTGACAAAGGCTTAGATTTAAATAGCAATGCTTACTTTAGGTTCAACATGGTCCAGTATTCCATGCTCAATTCTCCACAAAACATTTTGAGTCTGATCTCTATGAATACTAAAATTAAGACAGTGGAGAGGCGCAAACCATTGGTTCCAGACTTCCGTATGCTCTAAAGCTTGTAATATTGAATCTCCAATAAATATTACATCCCCATCTTTGGCTTTGGCATCTGACAAAAATCTATTGTGCTGTAAATAATACATAATTTGCATAAACATAAAGCTGTTCACTTTAATTGCTTAGAACTTTCTAATAATCTGAAAATCAGAAACAATCCACATATATCGTAGAAGTATGTTAATAAAATTATGAACATCTTACAATGCTGTTCCACCTTCCATCTCCCTCGGTATCTGTTTGTGGTGTAGCGATAGAGCATGGATTCATAGCTTAAAAAATATAGTTTCAAGTAAATTTTTTGTATAAATAAAACCAGATATTCTCTGTATTATATTAAATAAAATAACAACAAACGCACATACCATCGACAATCTACGGCGGTATTGTACGTTCAAAAATATAATTGTTTTGTTACGAACATAGTGAAAAAATTAAAAATAATAATAATTATTATTAATATTTAATTATTATTGTTATTTAAAAAATCATTATCGAAGTCATGATTGTTATGAAAACTGGTTTCTAATATGTTTTATTTTAGTTCAATTTTCGAATGAAAACATAGTGGTGTAGTGATAAATAAATTCAATTAATTGAAAATAAATGCATATTATGCTTGACTCTTAACAGTTATAAAAATTATTAATGGCACACTCAATAAAATGACAGATGATTATAACCCAATACGATGGAGGATGTGTTTTTATTTAAAGTTATTGTTTAGTAATTTTAATTAGAATAGATTCAGACCAATTATTTATAAATCATTATGTCCGAAAGCTCTGAGTTAAGTGGTATCGAAGCAAAACACAGGAAAGAGAGAAAGGAATTACAAGCACAAATACAAGCCTTGAAGAAATCGATAAAAGGTGATAAGAACAAAAAGAAAGACCTAACTGCAGAAATAGTTCGTTTAGAAAGTGAGCTGGAAAATAGACAAAAAGAAGAATTAGACAACGTAAAGCCTGTGGATGAAGAAGAAAATGTTATAGAAGGACCTGATGTAGTAAATAAATGTTGTAAACAGAAAATATCCAAAGCTCAAAAGCGTCGCGAAAAGAAGTCACAGCAAGAGAAAGAAAGGGAGGCCCGTATAAAAATACAGGAGGAGGAAAATCGCAATGGGCCTCGAAACACTGAATCTTTGGCTATTAATACAATACTAAAGGAGTTAAATTTAAAACTGCATCCAATACCATCAGATGGGGATTGTTTGTACAAGGCAGTGTCACATCAATTAGAAACAAACAGACAAAAATGCATTTCCATAGATGAATTGAGAAAATCTGTAGCTTTGTATATAAGAAATAACAAAGATGATTTTGTACCATTTATGAGCAATCCGGACACTTTTGAAATGTTAACTGATACAGAATTTGAAGACTATTGTAATAAAATAGACACAACTAAAGTTTGGGGTGGCCAATTAGAAATAAGAGCTCTAAGTAATAGTCTAAAATGTCCTATTCAAATAATACAGGCGACTGGATCCACATCTTTAGTTCAGGGGGAGGAATTTAGTGGCCCACCTTTAGTAATAACATATCATAGACACATGTATTTATTAGGGGAGCATTATAATTCTACAGAACTAATCAAGGAAGATATTAGTTAAATATTATATCTGTTTTTTATAAATTGTTTTTTAATTTTTGATCACCCAATATTTGAATCCTATTTTTAACTGGTAATACACTAATATTAAGCTTGCCTTTGTACTAGATAATTTAGATGCTTTCTGTTTACTACAATGTTTGTTCGTTATTTTGTTTCAAAAATGGTCATGGCAAGGCTGATGACCAAAACTTGAAACACAAATTTAAATACAAAAGTAGCAGACTGAATTATATACACAACACCAATTGCAGTAGATTTTGATGCAATAAATATTTTGTTAATGACATGATTTGTAATGGAGATGTTTAGTCAATACTTTGGTAAGTGTGTAAGTAAATGCAGTCAAATAAAAGGCTTTTCTTTAAGTTAAAAAGTTTATAATAAATACGCAACTACATTTTAAATTCAAGCTTATTTTTATGCACCATTTTCTGCTGGTTTGGCTGCACCTTCCTCTTCATTGTTGTGTTTGTTGGGATCATCTGGTTTCATTGCAGGGAACAAAAGCACCTCCTGAAAGAAATATAGAATGCTATAAGTTTTCTCATTTAGCAAAAATTGTAACATACTCTTAAATTTCAAGTATACTTTTCAAGCAAAATATACTAGATAGTTTAGGCATACATTTTATCAGAGATTTATTGTCAAACCTTGACATCTGCTAGCCAAGCCCATTCAGCATTCCAACTTTCAAAACTTGCAAATCGATTTTAAACATTTTCACTTATTGTTGTGAAAAACAAAACAAAAACACATCTATTAATGGTATAAACAGAAAAAAAGTAGATGCCTTGATTAAAAAAAAATAAATACGAACCTTGATGTTGTTGGAATTTGTAAGGAACATAGTGAGCCTATCTACTCCTAGACCCCATCCTGCAGTCGGGGGTAACCCATACTCCAAAGCAGTGCAGAACCCCTCGTCAGTAGGTGGTGCCTCATCATCTCCGGCAGCTCGATCTTTGGTTTGTTGTTCGAATCGTTCTCGTTGTGTCGCCGGATCATTCAACTCAGTGTACGCATTACAGATTTCTTTTTTCATTACAAATAGTTCGAATCTGCAATTAAATAACTTATTTAAATATGTATAAAATTTTTAAATGGTCAATTACATGCTGATTAAAAACAACAATAAAACACATATTCATAATAAAATAAATACAAAATTTTCTTCTTGTATCTAAGTATATTTTATTTATCTAATTCAAGATACTTCATGTGGTGTACTACTGATAAATAATAAAGGCGATAGTAAGTAGCAAAAATCATTAATAAATATTACCTTTCAGTAAGCCCTGGAATACTTCTATGATATTTAGCAAGTGGACTCATGATTTGAGGATGATCCAATATAAATGTTGGATTTACACATTTCTCCTCAATAAATTCACCGACTAGTTTGTCGAGAAGTCTCGCTGTAGTTCTTGGAGGCGGACATAATATCTAAAAATAGAATTGAATGCCTAAAGCAGTTGGCCTGCCAATAAGACTCATTTTGCAGCTGACTGAACTTAAAAAAATATGATAATTTTTGGAAGATTTGGGGTTATTATAATAAATTTACTAATGATACTTCATGTTTTTGAAATAAAATGTCAAAATATGTGAATATTCAGTTAATTATTCTCATAATGGCAATGAATAAGTATGCATAACCTACATTATGCAAATAACAATTCAATATTGGTTCAAATGTTAGTTCAAGTGATGAAATTAAATGCTAAATAATGAGTTATTAAAATTAATCCATCATATTCTGTCTGCAAAAGTCTGCAATGCAAACATACTTCATGTTTTTCACAAAGTTGACTGAGCAGCGCATTAGCTTCGGCAGTATCCAATTGATCAGCTGGTGGCAGTTTGACGTTGAGTTCCTTCTCAAGTGTCGCCATCATTGCTACTCGTGCAAATGGCGGAGTAAAATCAATTTCTAACACTTCACCCTCTGGACCATCTGGTTGATATTTAACCTAGAAAAATGAACTTACTGGATAAATTATATTACTTTAAAAGTATTAGCTAGCTGAAGCCTAATATTTAGTGTTTTTCTTAAGTCTAAACCTGCAGCGGGGTACCAATTTTTGTGTTTATGATTCAATCCAATAATATTTAATAACATATTATTCACCTTATAAGTCCCATGAATACTCTTCACCATACCAGAGACCATAGATTCGGTCATGACAATGAGATCATTGTAATCAGCGTAGGCCATATAAAATTCACATGTTGTGAATTCTGGATTATGCGTTAAATCAATGCCTTCATTACGGAATTGTCTACCAATCTCATAGACCCTATCAAGTCCACCAACAACCAGCATTTTGTGGTATAATTCTGGAGCAATCCTCATGTATAGATCCATGTTTAACTCATTATGGTGAGTTATGAAGGGCTTAGCTGTTGCACCTCCAGGAATCATATTCATCATTGGTGTCTCAATTTCCAAGAAACCCATGTTATCCAGGAATCGTCTGACATAGGCGATGATTTTAGCCCGAGTGTGAAACGTCTGGCGTACCTGAGATGCAAGGATTTATATATTGAATGACATTATAAGGTAGACATAGGTATTAAAAATAACTTATTATTGTCTAAAAGCTAAGTCTCCAAGCCTTATTTGTAATGAAAACATAAAATTGGTAGTTTGCGGTGTCATGAACACTTCTGATTATTCTCTTAAATGCATCTCAAGATCTTTGTATGTCAAGCATATTTTTTCTATCATTTAAAATTTTAGATTTCATTGAATGTACTAATACTGCAAATCAAAAGCAACATAGCAAAACAAAAATTATTTATTAAGCAACTATTTATTCATTTAGTATATGTGATCTGTGAAATCAATAACATAAGCTTGTGATGCATATTTTATAAATTAATAAAAATATTAAAATTATATAATAATAATTTAAACAAACCTTATCATTCAAGATGAGATCCAAATATCTTTTCCTAAATCTCGTCTCTTTGTCTTTGAGACCAAAATGTAAATGCGGAAGCATGTGCAGACATGGTGACAGTAATTTTATACTCTTTGGTATAATAGAGAGCTCACCCTTCTTTGTTTTGCCAGGGTGACCAACACAACCGATTATGTCACCTCGGCGAAGTTTATCTGTATCTTTTTCATATTTATCTTCAGATTCATACATTTTTGCATTCGCCATTACCTAAAAAGATATTTATTATAACCACACATGCGTGCTTAGACAATTGTACATAGGACTATTATTACCTATACTCATCAATTTTATTAAATTATATCTTTACCTGAATTTTAACACCTTCCGCTCTCAAGTCATAAAATATTAATTTTGCCCCAGACTCTCTTATGGCATGGACTCTCCCAGCTACTGAGCATGTCACACTATCTAACACCTCACCGCTGTTTACAGTATTATACTTTTCGACAAACTCTTCCAGTGAAATTGTAACATTGAATTTGTGTGGGTATGGATGTCCTTCACTGGGACCATTTTTAAGCGCTGCTATAGCACTGGACCTTAACTTATAATACTCATTTGGGCTTATGTCCTCTTCATTTGCTTTAGAAGACTTTTTTTCTGCGGCAACAATAGGTTGTTGTGTCGATTTCTCTGTCTTTTCTTTCAGCTTTTGTTCAGCCTTCATACGCCGCTTTTGCTCACTAAAAATAACATGACATATACTTAAAAAGGAGGAAATCTTATAAGTACAATAAAATGAAATCAACCAACCGTTTAGTAACATCATTGGCCAAGTATGCAAGGCAGGTTTTATTCTTTAAAATTAACTTTTGGAAAACTCCAGTGGCTAACATTCTTACAACAAAGATATACTCACTTTTTAGACAACTTTTCACCCGTGGTATCGGCCATTACTTATAAATAAAGAGTTTAATAAGGAAATGGTGCAGCAAGAGGATTTAAATTTATTAAGATATTATAACCTCAACCGACGACCCCCCACAAATTAGAATTTTTAGAACTGTCAAAATTCTTCTAATATGCCACATGGGGCACATGGATCAGTGATGTGACATACATTTCAACAAAACTGCTTTCTAAAGGTTCCAATGGATTACTAGTTTAGTAATCAAACCAGTAAAATCATTTTTTAAATGGTGTTATTTTTATGGGCAACATTGCTATTGACATCACAGCTGTTCGTCTTGACTGTGTCTTTTCTGTCTCGTAGGAGAAAATTGTCGTGAAAAACCAAAAGTAAGTTATTATTACTTTTAATTTGTCACCACCGAGGTATTTAAGTATTCCTTGGTGTTAAGTGCAACTTTTGTACCGACGTTAATATTTTTACAGTATGTATTTTAGCGTTTATAAAGTTGTCAGAAGCTCATTCTATTTTCCTAGTATTCTTGTAGATATCGAATGCAAGTACATCGAAATTGCGTGATTGTGTTTTGTATTTGTCACTGCATTTCTTTCTCATGCGCTTAATATAATGTTTCTATATTTCAGGTGATATCTTATGTAGACAGAATTAGTTAAATTATCTGTCTAAAATCATTTACTTATTATGCCTCTTTTTGGTAAATCTCAAAAAAGCCCTGCGGAGCTCGTGAGATCCCTTAAAGATGCAGTTACTGCATTAGAGAGAGGTGATAAGAAAGCGGAAAAGGCGCAAGAGGATGTCAGCAAGAATTTAGTATGTATGCCATTG
This sequence comes from Tineola bisselliella, assembly GCA_028551675.1. Classification (NCBI taxonomy): domain Eukaryota; kingdom Metazoa; phylum Arthropoda; class Insecta; order Lepidoptera; family Tineidae; genus Tineola; species Tineola bisselliella. Next base: position 216,071 of record JAPWLS010000831.1, on the reverse strand, counting down.
CAAATTAATGAATAAATTTTCTACAAAATTTTAACAATATATTTTTAAACAGGTATTGATAAAGAATATGTTGTATGGGACATCAGATGCAGAACCACAGACTGATATCATAGTGGCACAGTTGGCACAGGAACTGTATAACAATAATCTTCTGTTACTTCTTATTCAGGTTAGAATCATTGCTATTGATGTGTTTTGTAAATACTATTATCTTAAACAATATTTATGTATGCATGACTAAACATTTGGGTTTAAATGTTAATTTTGTTTATAGAATTTGAATCATATAGATTTTGAGGGCAAGAAGGATGTGGCTCTGGTATTTAACAATGTGTTGCGTCGTCAAATTGGTACACGGTCACCTACAGTTGAATATATTTGCACTAAGCCAGAAATACTTTTTACACTTATGTCTGGGTATGTATTCAGGCCATACTAGCTTGAACTATGACCTCGATTCAATTTATTAGTTCACAAACTATACTTTGATAGATAGTGACTTTTAACATATATATATCGTTTTAAATAGTTGGTGAAATTTTTTAAAAACATTACCATAAAAATTTTAAAAATAATGTCCAAGTTGCCAATTGGTATATTGTCTTTACTTCTATCCCCATATATGATTATTATTATTTTTAAAATTTACTTTTTCTCATTGCCAATTGTAGGTATGAACATCAACACATAGCGTCCAACTGTGGTACAATGTTAAGGGAATGTGCCCGACATGAAGCATTGGCTAAAATTATGCTCTATTCAGATGATTTCTATAATTTCTTCCGTTATGTAGAAGTTTCTAATTTTGATATTGCCTCAGATGCCTTCTCTACATTTAAGGTAAACACACAAGTTATTGACTTAAGTTTTAAAATGCATATCAGTTTTGTTTACTCATCATTGTAATGATATGTCAATATATGTACTTTATAAATAGTGTCCTAAATATTATATTTTAAATTTATTAGCTCTGTGTGCTGTTTTAAAACTTCAATATCTTAAAACAATTAGCTCCTATTTCATTAATTTTTAAGTTTTCAAAATTGTTTTTGGCCTCATTTAAAATTAGATCTACCAGCTCTGTTAATGCATTTTTTTAAATTATTGAGTAGGGCTCTAGTAACGTAACATTTATTTTTTTAAGGAAGTTGTAATCTGTGATTGTGACTGTTGAACGCAATGACATGATATTTAAAATACATCATCTAAAAGTGAGATAAATGGTGAACGTGCCAGTAAAATAAGTTGTAAAAAAAATGTTTGAGGAACAATGTATATTTACAGGAATTGTTAACAAGACATAAAATGCTGTGTGCAGAGTTCTTGGAAGCAAATTATGATAAAGTGTTTAATCATTATCAACGGTTGTTGAATTCTGAGAATTATGTGACACGACGGCAAAGTCTTAAGTTACTTGGAGAGTTATTATTGGACAGACATAACTTTTCCATAATGACACGTTACATCACTAATCCTGATAATTTAAAACTCATGATGAATATGTTGAAGGAAAAGTCACGTAACATTCAGTTTGAGGCTTTTCATGTTTTTAAGGTAGTGTTTCTTTATTACTCTAATTGCTTTATTAAATGTGGTTTTATCACTATGTTACTAAATGATATGCTTTTAATTTCAGGTATTTGTAGCAAATCCAAACAAACCGAAACCAATATTGGATATTTTGCTTAGAAACCAGGACAAGTTAGTTGATTTCCTGACCAAATTCCACACAGACCGTTCAGAAGATGAGCAGTTCAATGATGAGAAGGCCTACCTTATAAAGCAAATCAAAGAGCTCAAGCCAGTAGAACACTAACATTTGATGCATTTGATACCCGTCGCCACTCCGACAGATACTTGATTGGTAGATTATAGAATATTTAATTGCTTCTAAGTCACCTCTCGGCCGCAGTGTCGCGGCTACGATCACTATACTATTCTAGTAAGAATACGGATTTGGTCTGTGATGACTTGAAATAGAACTATATTTGTGCTACGAGCAAATTAATATTTTATAAACGTTTGTAGGATCTAGAATTATATTTTTCTAATGGTTTGACTTATGTTTTTTTTTGTAAGTGGTTAAAACCATTATAGTTTTAAAAGTATATTTAGTGACTGAATGAGTCACAATCCAGATATTTAATTATCATTAGCTTTTTATTTTCATTGAGCTATTCTGAGAAAAATATCAATTTTTTTGTCAAAAATTTAAGATCTATATAGAAGAATTGGATTTTGTATATAACGGCATTAAAATATTTTATAAGTGTTTTTGTACGTCTAGAAAAAATAACGATACGAATTTCTCCTTTTACATTGGCAGTAAAATTTATATTTTTGATTGCTTTTTTTTTAGATTCCCAATATAATTTTAAATATTCCTAAAGTTAAATACATATTTATTTTATTGAATATTGTAGTTAATTGTTATAATCAGTTTATAATTTTTCAACATTATTATTATTATAATTAATGCTATAACATTCTATTGAAATTGAATAAATATTATTTAAATCAAATACGTCTTCACTTTCATTTAAGGTACCCAAGAAACCCAAGATTAAAAGAAAACAAATTTTCTACGATATTTTTATTAGACACGCAAGCTTTTAATATAATTTTACAATCGTAAGCTTATAAATAAATGAAATTTGATTGCACATCAAAAACCAGTTATCATAGTTAAGCGAAGTGACAGGCGTATTGTTTCAGAGTCAACTGCTTAACAATATGTCAACCAGCAGAGCGCAGTTCACTAATATTTTAATAAAAAAAAAATTAAAATTTAATGAACTCAGTCCCTAACATGCTTTATTCTCAACTATAATGCAGTTTATGTTAGTCTGACTAGATTGATAAAAGTCGATAATTTATAAGAAGTAGGCACATGGTTACAATGGCCTCTAAGCCGATGCTATAAAGTTTAATGTCATTTTTGTCACATTTGAATCGGCAGCATTATAGTTAAGTTGACCATTTAGCATTGAATAAAGAGTAAAGATACTAAGTTGAAACAAAACTTCACTTTTGGTTTTCAAAATCTAAATTCAATTGCTGAATCGTCCAATCTCTCCCAGTATTTCTCACAAATAAAAAAGTATCTACTCATAAATTAATAAGTATTCATATATTCATCGAGACCTACATTTTTTCTTTACAGCTGTACTAAATTAATCACTCTTAGGTGGTTATATACTCGTATATATATATACATACTAAATTCAATATAATTATCACAAGAAAATATAAACTAAATTCAATAATGTAGGATAATGCAAATGCAAGCGTCACTAAATTCTAGGATAACAGTGAATATGTTAAAAACTTTCTATAAACGTACTCGGGTTCATTAGAAACAGTCAAATTTAAATTGAGAATTTGCTACACTGATGTTAGTCATAGCTTCATTATATTATATATAAGGAATAATGGGCTCTTTGTATGCAGACGCTATTGCCTTGTTTTAATAAAATAAAACTATTTTCGCTTAATTGATAAAAATATTAATTTTAAGCATCCCAATTATATTCCTCTATATGGTGTGAAGCAATGAATTCAACTTATTCAAGTCCAGCAAACTAAGAGACTCGAGCAACCACACCCTCTAGTGGTTTAAATGTATACATTTATGCAATTCTAATCAACCCTGAGATTTCCTAATGAATGAAGGGAACAATTAGTTTATTAAAACTACTAAGTCTAACCCTTAGATAGAATTAATATTGAATGAAACTGCTATATTTGGTTGAAATATTATAAGATACTCGTATATTTATACTCTATTCTAAGTACACTTGAGAAATTTATTGTTGCCAGTTCACACAAAACCATTAAGAAACAAGTAAAGAAGAAACCGCACAGTCCGAAGTAAAAGAGGTTGAAATTGAACAATAAATTTTTCAAGTTTCAAAAGTACAATAATATACAACATCGACTACAATTAGAAAAAAACTTATATTTACATAATTTCTAAAACAGAGTTTAGAACGGGGTTTCTAAAAAAAGCGTACACAGATGCATTTAAATTACTGCGGGGATAAACATCATGGGTTTAGTAAAATAAATATAATATTTAGAAAGGTTAACAAGAAACAAATCGCAGCGTAAACTACAAATTTGTCATAATAACACCACTTGTTTGTTTGCCAATTGCTTAAGAATAATGCATTGTCATTATGAAAAGTAGGTCTTTTACAATTAATTAATTAATTGCAATTTTAATGAATCCTTTGGTAATAGATTTTATATGAAAGAAAACTATGTTTTTAAATTATACTAAAACAGCGTCCACATTTTTATGATATCAACCAAGGTTCCAAGATATATAAAAAATAGACATTTCTCCAGCTACATGTGCTTTGAAGGAATTATAACTCCTTATAATTTGTTTTTAATATCGAGTTTATACTAGCAGTGCAGTTTTAGATTCACCTAATAATGTTAAAGAGCACAAAGATATCCAATTGCTAAAGCGAAGTGAGAATCAAGCAAAGACCCAGCATTACATATAACTGCACATTAAACAAAAGAGCTATTGTATGCAGCAACATTTCATTGGAAGATTCCATAAAATTTCTAGTACAATGCAAATTCTAAAGCTCATTCAACTTGAGTGAGTCCTTAACTAATACACAAATATAGTAAATTTTATTAATATATATGAAATATAAGTTAAATAGCTTTTATATAAATAATAATTAAACACTGTTATCAGAGCACAGTCTTCATTCAAATTCTAAAGACAAACATATTTTTAATTAACTGAATATATATAATATGTATAGAGTACATAATATCATCAATGCCGACCAAACAGTTATGTCAGATTTAGCTGCGTCTGCGCAATGTAGTGTGCGAAGATAGCAAATTGTATTCAGGTCGACTTTAGTGCACAATGTGTGCTCTCAAAACTACAATTAAAATATAGATAAACATACACAAATTAAAATAAAGCAATATTTAATTAAATAAATGAACATCTAATTAAACTATCAACGAAAAAACAAAAATCGAAATTCATGGGGAATTTAGTTCAAAGAAAATTTATCATTAAATTTAGATTTTGTGGAATTCTGAATTTAAGACAATTTGAAATAAATTAATAAATTTAAGAAAACAGAATTCCATAGAATTAAAATATTCACATTATACAATTTTTTTTTTTAAATGACTAAGTACTGCTAATGAAAAAATATTTACATCTTATTCTAAAATAAATTTTTAATACAATTTTTCAAATTCAAATTATAATCAATAAGTGTAATATAGACGGAATTAGCGTCTAAAATAATTAATAAAGTTAACCGTACTCTAAGCATACTAGATGCTTTTTTCATTCAGCTTCTAGCGACTATATAAAAAACGAAATATTCCCTTTATATCTTAAAATAAATAAATAGGATAATTTTATATAAATACACAAGAAAATCATCAATAAATTCGTTTATAAAGGAAAAAAATATGGTTTGAGCGCACGCCTGCATAAATATCACGGAAGGCATTGCAGCCGTATTAGTAAATGAGATAAAAATTAATATTAGTCTATGTTAATCTAAAAAGAAATTTTCGACACATGTAGCATGAAAGTGAAACTAATACGCATCTGTCAGCGCAAATTATACACTTTAGGAACATGTCATAAATGATAATAGAATGGAACATCACTAGAATAAAGAAAACTGCATCGTCATTCCTTTATTTTAGGGATATTTAAAATTACTAGACTAATTTCAGTTAAAAAAACAACACATATTTTAAAAGTTAATTTAAAAATTATTGATTTCTCAATTATTAATTAACACTTAGACTATTTTGAGAGGGGCCGGCTGTTTCAAAAATTACTTTTCAACCCATATACACAATATTAACTTTGAAATAATTGAATTCTGAATGGCAAAATTTAAGTGTTGTTTCATACATATCTTGTCGTCAAGTTTCTTAAAATAAATAAATTCAAGAGTAATTAAGTTAATTCCGAAATGACTCACAAAATTATAATTTTAAAAAATGCAGCTAACAAAAAAATTATGAGTTCATAACTCATTAGGCGGTATAAATAAATTTTACTTATCCACATTGCAAAAGGAAACGGAGATCATTACTCTACAACATAATTAATAACATACATAAATGTTAAACTAAACATTGTAAAATTTTATTCAGTACATTGATACAGTTTGTCAAAATAAAAATAAGACGTAACATTTTCACAGACAAATATATAAACAAAACAAAGAACTATCCGAATTTTAATATTTGCCAATTAATTTACAAGAATAAGACTCAAAATAAATATCCTATACTCACTCTAAAACGGGATGCAAGTAGAGTTGTGTTACAAATGTAAACATGTCATATTAGGCAGTCTAACTCATAAGTATAAGTTGTCCAGTATTATTAGCATAAACAAGACCCTGTCCGGGTTGCGGAGCCCAACGCAGGCAGTTCAAACTTGTAAACTGCTGCTCCCAATTCTGCTCCAATTCTTTGATCGGTGTCATTCCAGTTCTACTTGAAGTCTCTGTAAATTACACAAATATTATACATACCAATAATTTAATTATTTAAAGTAGCAATCGCTTCTTTTTGAAGTATTTAGTCAGTTTCATTCAATTGATACAAATAAAATTATTATAATGCAATTAAAAGGAATAGAAATCTTACCAGATTGGTTTAATTTATAAAGATACGCGAAGACATTGTTCCTCGGGTGTGGTAAGTACGTGAATCTCCTTGAACCAAGTCCAACTGCCAGATATCGTGCTGTTGGAGATAGAGCAACTGACACCGCACTCTGTTCAAGGGCGGCTGTATGTAAACATTGACCCAGGGTGTTCCATTCCAGGGAGTAAACTCCTGTAAATTAAATTTGAAATACGTTACTTCCGTATTAATAAATATATTCATGCCCCTGTAGTTCTGGAGTAGAGATAATAATTACCTAGTCTGTGAATCGAATTTCTAAGACGCGGGACAGGCAACAATGCTACGAGCAAACGCCCGTCTTTTGATATATCGATGCTCGCATCATTGTGTATTCTACATCTTTGTACTACCACATTTTTCGTGCCTGAAAAGAAACAAAATTGAGTAAAACTTATAAAATTCGCACATGTTAAGTAAAATATATTTAAAATTTACGGTTGCTAATGTCTGGTGGACAGCCTGAAGTAAAATCCCAAGCTTGAACACGATGCACAGGTAACATTTCAGGCATAAAGGTCGAATCTAAGACTCCAGGACCAGTTGGTACATCGTCAATGACGAAATTCTGAAATAAAAGCTTAAATAAAAAATCACGTACGTATTAAATTTGATAAGATGTAAATCAATAATGTATTTACCTGCGCTAGAATGATTGGTTGTACTCTGGCAATGACTGGTGGCTGATTGGCTTGATCATCATTTATTGCGTCCATCCCATTTACCTGCACTATTGGGACGCCCATTTGTTGAAGAAGTGATTCAAGATGTTCACTGCGGTGCACAACTATCGGTCTAGGTCTGCGAGAGCGTTCTAAAAATCCATCGTACACTTCGATATCCGAATCGCGGGCAGCTGCAAAGAATCGTATGGCTTGAAGTCGGCGCAACCTATCTCGTGCGGCATTTCTTGCTCTTGTTGCACTTAATTGTGCAATCCTATACAAATCATTAGGATTGTTAATGTCATTTGGTAGATCATTTGCGGAGACGTTAAAGTCACTAGGTGTTCTTTGCGAAAACAGACTGGAAGACGGCCCACGTTGTGTATTAGACGGTCCTGGCATGTTTGTTTCGAAATCAATCTGAGTGTCCTGATTACGTGACTTTGGGGGTTGCCTGGGTACTCGTGGCCGAGATGGGGCACGACGTATAGAAGGAATTCTGTGTGAAGCCGAGGGTGGCATTAATTTTCTCTTACTAATGGGATGTGCAGCTGGATTACACTTGTGCAATGCTTTTTCCCTCTTGCTCTCGATATATTGTTCTTTCCTATTTTGAGCTGTAGTGGAATAATTCCGGTTTGCATCAGATATTTGTACAGCAAGACGGTTACTCCACGGCGGTTCAATATCACGGGGGTTAACTGGAGAACTAGATTCAGGAATCGGCTCAACAATATTGCAAGTTTGCGAAGAATTTTGTTTTGTAGTAACTTTTCGCTTAGTGGGACCACTGCTAATATTTGTAGATCTGTCTACATTCATGGGTCTATTGGTAGTACCTCGAGAAGTCGATGGTGTGCCAGGCCCGGGAACGTAATTATGATCCATCTGAGTGGGATTGTTTACATTTACGTTTGTAGATCCGTCTCTTGATTGTGTTCGATTGGCGTTTGATTCACTTGAAGCCAGTAATAAACAGGTTAGCCTCAGTGACCTTTTAAGCGTTTCCAACATTACAATAATGGAATCACTTAATCCATTTATTTCCAAGCAATCAATCATCAAGTAGAACAACATAGATAACACCTGCATTGCACGTAATCTAATCTCAGTTCGTGATGACCAAAGAGTATCAGATCTTGCGTTTACTCTTTGAGTACGACTCATATTACGCCGTGACTCCTCATTGAGCCTTAGTCTAGTGACCAAATTTAGCCTCTTTCGTAATAGAAAATATCTTGTTCTGGCTAGTCTCATATTTCGACTTGTTCTGGAACGACTAGTGGAAGGTTGAGGTTCCTGGGATGATGTGCTAGGTTGAGCTTCATCATCATTTCCATTATTATCAGGAGTAGTAGTGCTGTCATTTTCGCCTCCATTAGTCTCAGAACGCTGACTTCTTGGTACTCGTCGAATTCTTATGCATGGCATGTCATTTAAAACACTTCTAGATAAATCAGCTATCAGCCTAAGCCGTTCGACAAAACTTTCATCATGTTGGCTATCACGCGATTCGGGCTGTGGAGTTCTCTCCAACTCTATAGTTAATATTCGACGGCGAAGACCGTCCCATAAGTTTAGTAGCTCGGAAAATGTTGTCGGTCTTCCTCTTTCTAACATAAGATTCAAAACACGAGTATGTCTATTTAAAGCTCTAATGGCAGCATTTACTTTTAACGCGGTCAATGCAGAATCGGGACCACCCTCATTATTATTTCGATTACTACCGTTTGAAGTACTATTGTTATTTGAATTATCGTTTCCATTTGAATCGTCATTGATATCTAAGTCATCACTGATATTTGAATTACCATTGTCATTATTATTAGCATTTGAGTCCTCATTGTCATTGCTATTTGCATTATCATTGATATTTGAGTTTCCATTAATATTTGAGTCATCATTGATATTTGAACCATCATTAATATTCGAGTTATCATTGCTATTTGAAGTATTTGAATAGTCATGTGGCTCAGATTGTGTGCTTGTTGATGGTTCACTTCTAAAATCTCGTGAAGGACCAGGTTCGGGAGTTTGACGATCGTTACTGCTACCGCCATCATTAGTGTTACTATTATGAGCTGTTTCTCTGTTTCTCGCGGCATTATCCCTCGCACGAAATCTACTTTTGTACAATTTCGTCAAAAACATCCTCAAAGTTCCAGTCATGGGTCTTCGTGCTGAATTGAAACGAACTTGTCGATGTGGACGCGTAGGATTCAAATCGATCACCACTCTATTAGACCTTCTTGGAACAGGGCTGCGTGCGCGGTTTTCTGAAAATGAACGATTCCTAGTTCTATATATATTAACTTCTCGAGAGTCATCACTGTCGGAATCGGTCGTGGACATTTCTGATCGTGAGAGCGGTGAAGGCGTGTTAGTCTCCGAGTGCGAGATAGCCGCCGCTCTGCCTTCTACAGTGTCCAGAGTATCCGACATATCTGATATGAGATTCAGGAGTCGATTGCCAGAATCGCGAAGTGAAACTCCGATAAGATCCAAACTCTCGTTGATTATTTGTGCATCGGTCGATGAGAATGCATTACCTGGCTGTTCCATCGCGGCCGAATCCGTGTCCGAAGAAGGGCCCGCGGCTGACGAAGGCTCTTGCGGGACATCGGACGGTGGGACCGACGACCTGCGAAACAAATTAGGTGGCATATTGCGTGGTAACGAAGCGGCGTCCATGATTTCTCCCGAATAAATGTTAATAAGATAACGGATGAGGGGCGAATCTGGAGTCTCGTCAGAGGTAGCACCCAGAGGTCGGCGAAAAGACAGCGGATTGGTTGCGAGTAAAGATGCACCGTTCGAAGATTGTGATGTGGAGCTCTCTGATCTAGAAGGAGATTCCGTGGGCCGCGTTCGAGCAGAGGTGGTGTTCGTATCATCAGACCGAGGATTGTTAGAGATATTGGGTGTCGTGCTGTCATTGGAGCCGGATAGGGACGATTGCGCTCGTATCCGGTTCTGTATGGATTCTCGTATTTGATGTAGTAAACGAGGCGGCGGAGTATCAGGTCTCGGAGAAACAAAAACATTTGTCCTGGAGCTACCCTGATTTGAAGTTTGCTCCAATGGGATATTGGACAATGGATCTCGAACCATTGCTAACGGATCACGAGCCATCGCTAATGGACCAAAATACAATGGAAATTCGTCGGAAGATGCAGCTGATAATAATCTTCTTTCTAAATCACAAAAACGCTGAAAGGCTGATTGTCGCGAAGGAAGCGTAGGACTATCACCCTGAGAAGTTTCAGCTTGCATTGCATTTCTGGCCGCCCTGAAAACATGCCTTCTATAGTTTTAAAGCATTACTATAAGATATAAGTGCTATTATTGGAAAACTTTTGAGAGCCCAAAAGTTATTTCATGAACTGCATAAAGTCAGTTATGTAGTTATATAATATTAGACATTATAACAAAATTATATTAGACATTCAATTAAAGCTTTTGTTAAACAAATATACATTAATTTTTCCTTATAACAAAACTATATAGCATAAAAATAAATACCTGAATAAGTTTGGAGTTACAAGAAATTGACCATCTTCATCATTAGTATTGTTTGTAACTTGTCTGCTAGGCGCCGGTCTAGGGGCGGGACGTGCATTATCTATATTACAAAACTAGATTATAATACAATAGTAAACAGATTGTTCTAGAAGTTTCGTATAATAGAGCATGGAACAAAATTTGAGTAAACAAAGCATACTAACTTTCTTCATTAGCAGAAGTGCTCGCGGTAGAACTACCGCCATTAACGTCTGCCTCCATAGGGTCAGTTCCACGATCCATCTGTGAAATATAATGCTGCTAATTGGAACTTTATGGAGGTCAGCAGTGGAATATTTAAATAGGTAAAGAATTCTACATTTCTTGTGGAGGACGCTTTTTTGTGATAGTGATAAAATTTTATATCTTTCGTTTAAAGGAAATTTCAAAATTATTTTGCTTATAATTCCCGCTACAACATTCAGTAATTTGTTTCGACGCGTTTCGCCACTTCACGTGGCATCATCAGGATACGTCGAAGCGTCGTTGAAGCGAAGCCGAAGCGACGACACGTATCCTGATGATGCCACGTGAAGTGGCGAAACGCGTCGAAACAAATTACTGAATGTTGTAGCGGGAATTATAAGCAAAATAATTTTGAAATTTCCTTTAATATGGATTTCCGCAAAGTAACGCCTGAGACAACTAATTATATCTTTCGTTTGTTCCTTTTAAATATTCACTTACCATGTTAGGTGCGTATCTGCTATTGAGTTGATGACGTGCGCTAAATAAACGTTGATAATTTCTGACTAGAACATCATATCTTTGTACAAGATGTTGGTATGAATTGACAATATTGTCATTGTCCGGTCTGTTTCCACGGTTGTCAGGTGAGTCTCCATTGTTACCATTATTATCACCACCACCATTTCTATTATGTGGTATATTCTCTTGAAATGCAGTATTAGTGTTAACGCTTTCAGAACATATAATACCTGTTATCAATTTAAAGCCCAATGGATCAAATGCCACATATCTGGAACAATATTTTTTAGTTAAGAGTATTGTTGTTGAAATAATTAATTTGTCTTAATTAAGTTATAAATGTGGACAGCGATGGTAAAGAGTCCAGTCCGTTAACTCAGGGTAATAGTACGACTTGCATGTTTAAACTCAAGCAATGGCAAACTAATGGACTACACTCTAGCTTAACATCAAGCTCAATTCAGTGCCCGTTGTATGTCAGATTAGTGTGAAAAACTTACTTGACTTTTTCATTAAAATTATTTGTAGAAACTCTTGTGAAGGGAGCTGGTTGACTCCAATTCCAGAAGTAAAGTTCACTGAATGTTGCGATTACAAGAATCTGATCCCGTGGATGAAAAGCTAAAGATGATATTACGGTCTCTGTTTCAACAGTCCATGTTTCACTACCACCCTGTGAAAAAGCACCATATGCAATTTAAATATAAATATATAATGTATTGCAATTTTGTATTTTCCTTCAATATATATTAACTTACAGTGGAATCCCAGACTCTGACTTGTCCTCCGAGGCAACCTGAGCCAATAAGTTGTGGATGTGAAGGATGGAAGGCGATACACCATGGCGTGCGAGGATGCCCTTTCAATATAGACACATGCCTCCCGCTAGCCAATTCAGAAACATATATGTTGTGATTTCCATGTGTTGATGCTACTTTAGTCCTGTAATACAAATTTAAATTGTAATTATTATTTTTGAGATCCTTCTAGTAACATAAAAATTTTAAAAAAAATGCAATAAGAAATAAAACAGTATAATAGTTTTGGATAATAAAACTGTATTAAATCTTACCCATCAGGACTAAAAACCATTAGAAATGTTGACCGTGGATAACCTGGCAAGTCACAGCGCTAAAAGCAATTAAAAATAGGTTGTAGTCAAGTAACATGAAAAAGATTATACCTTTTGTTATAACAACTAAATTGCTGACCTGATTTTCAAGACGTTTCTGCACAAGAATGTCTTCAGCGACATTTTCCAAGACAGTTTTGTTAGAAGGACCATTAGGCGGATCGATGCCACGTTCTCTCCACTGCCAACTCCTTATAATATTTCCAACACTCTCAGGTTCTTCAATTGGTTTATTTTTATCCATCCAATCATTGTCGCTAATAGGATCCATTCTGAAATTTCAATTTTTTAAATTTATAGTACTTATGTTTGAACACATTTAATATTGTATAGAACTATAACAAAAGAACACAATATAGGCAGACTATTTGGGATTTATTTATCTCAGCCATAGCTTGGAGTGACAAAACATCCATGCAAGCAGTTTTCCAATAATATGTTCCGAAGAAAACATATTATTCATAAACATATTTTAATTATTTTTATTATTTAAATGATGTAGCTTACTATCTTGATTATCCATTGTGGTTACTGTGAGTCTCAAATTAAAACAATCATATTAATCACTATAGCAAGCAGTATAAACTGTTTTAGTCAGTAAAAACAGGCACCTGTTTTTAAATTTAAAAAACCAATATGTATGCATATTGTATAGTAACTTTACAAAAAATGAGCAAGAATACATTTAACATTTGGCATTTGCCATTCATCTGTTTGTTACTTTGTAAATAAGCTATCTCTATGTAATGTAATTGTTTAAGTCATTTAAAATTCTTACCTTGAATTTTGGATACCATGAATTGTGGCATGTAGAGCTACACACCTGTAAAATTAAACAATGTTTTGTTAAATATTTCATTATAGGTATTAAGGTGTTAAGGAAAACACTTGGATACAGTAACACAAATAATTTTTAAAGCATTACAACTTTTAATTTAACATTAAGAGGACAGTTATACCAAAGCACTGACATATAAAACCTTAACAGTTCTTTACATACATACATACATACATAAAAATATATAAATTTAACTTATTGGATTTCCCTAAGCATGCTTTGTATCATTACCTAAAAATATTTGAATTATTTGCTGTAATATCAATAAGAAAATTCATTGTATTGTAAGAAGCTATAGTTAAAAATTACAATATATCCCAAAATAATGTTTTTCTAGATATTCTAATGGTTTTAAATGGCAGAGCTGCTACATCCGCTTCTACACTGTCCATGTCGTGTTTATGAGTTGTTGATGTGTATAACTACTATCAAATAAAAATTATGTAATTGCCTTCACTATGCTAGTTTGAAGAAGCACATGTACATTATCATGGTTGACGGGACACACTCCTCTACTACCCCAGAACAGACTGTGAATGGCCAATATCAGTTTGTCTAACATTAACACATGGCATACTATCTTTATTTGATTATGTGTGATTAATTGCATATAAGATGCATTTTGGCAATCAATACAATTTTCATAGGTGTTTTTGTAGGATTTCCAAGTTAAATCAAATCTTTATCATTAATAGTTTAATGAACTGACTATTAAGTGTTATCTTAACATTCAAAGTGTATGCTACATAAAGCAGTGACACACATTAAGATAACTATAATAACAGTAGTACTATAGGTATAAATAGGTATTCATCTGATGTTGTATAGCTTTTTTGAGTAATTTATAACTAAAATTTACGCTACTATTATGTAACTAAGTTAAGAAATTCCTGTCTTATTGGTTTTTAACAATAATAACTTTTGATAATGATAGGTATTCATTTGAGTATATAACAGGTTATGGAATAATCAATAATTCTTTAAATATAAAATATATAATTAATCTAAATCAAACAATCGATCTACGCACTATTATTATAAAAGAAATTTCTAAATATTCTAAAGTCTAATAATAGGTAAGTACGGCATGTAATTCGTACGCAGAAGGTAAGCCATTTTGAGAACCGCTAGCGTAAGTGTTTAGCAGAATGTAGTGAAATCGAAGACCTAACTATTGCTACTTACTGAAATATACATTAAAATGAATCAGGTTTTCCTTTTTAATATTAATTTCCAACAAAATTTGAAAAAGAAACAGTTTCAGGTACAAAGAACAACGCAAATTATTTACCTGTACAAGAGTTCCAAGCCGAAGTTTGACGTCACATGTGAAGAAAACTTAGATATAAAATAACATAATACATAAATTTAACTTAAATTCAAACAAGTATAGCAGATTAATCGTTATTTAGGCCTCATAGAACCGCATAAAACATGAGATCGATCGAAGCACGGAAAAACGAAACACACAGCTGCAAGCTGTCAAATTTCGGAAGCTATTTATGTTTTTTTAAATACATTGAAAGCAAGGGAATGTATCTATACAGCCTTTTAAACTAGTGTAGTTTTTTGGTGAAATCAAAGTGAAAATTATTTAGATATTTCTTACGTCCATCTTACTAGTAATTTTCCAAATAGAAGCCAGCAGAAAGCAAATGAAATTGTAGCTATGCCTGTGAATTATAAAAAAACATTACTGGCTGTATGGACTCGATCCCTTTGCCTTGAAATGAAAAAAAAGTGTTTTGGAGGGCTCCTATTTAAAATTATTTTTCTATATTTCTGTGTGTTTCCTTTCTAGTTATTTGCACTGTAATATGCACTATGTGTAATATACGCTAGCTGTTTAATTGCTAATAAATATACTAATATTTCTGTCCCCTTAAGTAATTAAAAGTAAAAGACTATTATGTAATAATATTTTATTAGACAGACAATTATAATTAAATTTCTTAAAGCGTGGTCAGGAATAAGTAAAGCGAAACTTTCGAAAGCGCTTTCTTCTTGCCCCTTTTATCATTGTTAACACAATAAAATTCATTTACCTATAAAGAAGACATTCATCAAAGTTTCTTTGTCATCGTTCTCCCCAAGGTAACGACTCGACATTTAAGATTTAATTTGGAATATTTAAATTAATTATTTTTCTGTTTATAACCTTATTCCGAGAGTTTTCATTGAACTTTTTTTTGTAACTGGTTATAGGGTCCCGTAAATTTTGTATTCTGTTTGTTGTATTATTTAGTATCATTGTATGACGTAATTAATTGTATTGGTATGATACATAGACGCACTTAAAATAAGGTGGAATATGAAATGAATGTAAGCAAGAAAATTAAATAGCGTAACTCGTATTCTCTTATAACAGACCATCGTAAATTTACAGGAAGACGTTCTTGTGTATCCTTGTACGCTATTATTACCTGTCGCAATTCGAATAATTTGACAATACGCTTACAACCATTTCAACCCCTTTCCTCATTTCATGCCATTCAGGATTTATTTAAGTAATGTTTTTTCTATGTCGGTCTATTGTGTAAATATAGTAATATATGTAATTTTGAATCCTTAGTTATTACTTAATATCAATTACACAAAATAACATAAAACTAATTATTAAAGGTACAAAATAAAACATACAATAAAAATCTTCCTAACGAGGTATCAAAACTCAAAGGGAAATTTCATATTTTTTTATTACCTAACTGTGAAAAGCCACAAATGAGAGTAATTTCGTGGAGGGTCGTAAATTTACTCTTAACGGTCTCCATGTAGATTTCTTTGAAGAATATTATTCTATGTTCTATTATAATACACCTACCCACATTTAGATGTTTTCCTTTAAAACATTTCTAATTTATAACTATATATATACCTACATTTTATATAATATGAAAGCGTAATAAATATTATATGAGCAGCAATCTCGAATTACGTCTCAAATTTATTAAACATAAAACCTATAATATAATAAAATGTAGGCCTAAAAAGTTTATTGAATTTGAGACGTATTAAAAAAATAAATATCCAATAAATTTTCTGTGGGAAAATTCTATACGCGACTTTGATACGAGTATGATTGCGAGCGATCGCGCGTGAAATAGCTTCCTTCGATCTTTTCTACAAGTATAAGATTAGATCCATAATATGTGGTTGTGGAATTGCACACGTATTCGAGCTTCGGAAAAAATACATCTTAATTAAATCAATTTAATATTACTAACGTATTTTTAAATGTCTAATAAAATTGTATGACTAGTAAATTAATTAATAAAATTTCATAATTTGTTGATTAAAGTGACTGTAATTTAATTTGGGCAAACATTCGACGTCACATGGTTGAGAAGTGCGAACAATTCCAGGATTTACTTCACCCTAGTAGTTATTGTTATAGGTATGATTTCTGTATGCGGTTCAAGAACAGTGAAACATATTAGCTGTCCAATTACTGTATTTCTGTGTTCTACACGATGTGGCCTTATTTAGAAGCGGACTTCCAACTCCAGTTTCTGCGCTCCACTACAGATAATTTCCTCAGGAAGTAACTAAAATATTCAGGGAACTCGGAATAGCCTAGCTCTTGTATAACCGGCCACTGTTACGTCTCAATATTCTAGGAAGAGCGAGGAATTAGTTCAGAATTTTGTTGCATAACTATTTTAAAACATTCTTCTATTATTTATGCCTAAACAGAAATATTTTGAAATTTTTTGGATGCAAAGGGCTTTTGAAGTTTCAGATTAAGGAGTATTAGGAAATCCTTCTATTTTTTTTACTTTTGAATAAAATTATAAAGCGTGACTTATATTTAAATTAATAAAATTAAAACAAAAAATATCAGAGTTATTCAATAAATTTAATATCTAAGAGGAGGCTGATTACAAAGAGCCAGACTAAGGAATTGTTTAATATCAAACAGAGAGCATTTTGTATTAAAAGACAATGGAGAAAAGTCGGAGTGTTTTAATTTTTGAATGTCCTTTGTCTGGATCTCAAAATAACTTGAACGCCAACTGATTGAATGGCAAGTAAGTAAAATTTGGGTGTTAAGTTTTTTAACATCCTACAAATATTTAATTTAGAAAAGCTTTCAACTATATTGTGGTCGGTTGTCAGATAAGGTAGTTAAGAGAGCTGCCTGAGTGTCTACAGTCCTAATTGTCACGTCCTCTACCGTGAGGCAATTAGTGGAAACTTTTAAGGATTTTAGATGTGCAAAGAGACTGAATAGCCAACAAAAATAATACTTCGTAACAACTGGGAATACGAAAACAAAAAACTGTTAAAATTCAATTTAATATTTAATGAAGTTTATTGAATATATATTTTTAAAATTAGAATGACTGCAAGGAACTACCAAAGACTATTTGATATTAATTTAAAGTAAATATAAAGGAACTTGCTTTTGTCAATGGAGCGTTTGGTCTCCTTCCTCTTGTTCAATATTTTATATTTATATAACAATAATATTAGGTTAAAATTTCTACCAAGTTTGAACTGCTATAAAGGTCTACCTAAATTATAATCAAGGTTGTGTTAAGAACACTAGCATATAATGTTAGTAGCATTCTCTTGGGGCATATTGTGGTACAGCTTCGTAGAACCTTCTGTACTAATGCGCCTACAAAATTGCTAACTACTAATTGTAACAAACTATACAAATGTTTAATTAATTCAATATATTATTTTAAGACTTGAGAAGGAATAATTAAATTTCGTTTCAAAAATTAATTTCCAATTTATGCGAAGTTTAAAAAGGTATGCTTAATTTTAAATAATTTATTTTAATTAGATTTTAAAACTGTTTAGACGACAAAATAAATCCCCTTTTTCTTGTTATAATGGAACAAAGTTTATAGCTGATAAATCTTATCGTTTGGCCCTCGTTACCAGCAACCTTTGTAAGAGGCATTTATAAACAACTTTAAATCATGAAGGTCGACATTCTCTCCAATTTTCCCTTAAATAGTTTCAGTGTATAAATTGTCATTTTTTTAAAACGATGATCATTACCTACTTATTAATTTTAAAGCGTTATGTATTAACTTAACTATTATTAAGCTTTTAAAACAGTCATTGGCAAGCAATTATAACAAGTATTGCGTTTATTTCGATTACTTTTAATTATTGTGGTCGCGGTGAGACTGACTCGCTTAAGCCGCAAAAAGGATTTTAAAATAGTTAAACCGTGTTCGCGAATAGCCTAAGACGACAATTCACGATAAATATAGATATCAACTTCACTGTGTTTACTTTTAAATTTATTTTACTCAAGCCTTCTCTTTTAAACATTAATTGGAAAACAAAACTGTCTTCGTTTTGTCATTCTGAATTTTTTATGTAATGCTTTCTTAGCTTTAAACTCTCATTATTATTTTTTATTAATAGCTCTTAAAATGTCTGCTTAGATTTCTTCAGGTTTAAGAAATAAAACCAAAAGCATTTCTCCTCCTATATTTCAAAAACGTCTGAGTTGTAATACTCGTATAACATAAAATTGCTAACTAAAGCGGAATCTTTTAAAATTGCTATCCATCCGTATAAGTATTTCGCTGGTGTTGAGGTTTCCTTAAAGCTGTCACCCGTTAGTTTTGCTTGTTAGTCCAACAATTTTCTATAAAAGCCGAAATTGCAGTTTTCTTATCAAGCTGCAATATTAAAATAATATTAAAAGAAAAAAAAAGTGGTTAATAAGATAAATGCGACGGAAAGGTTTAGTGATTATATTTTTCAATTAACTTCTCCCAAAATATCACTTGTAATAAGGTTTTTGCAGACAGACCGTTGATATTTTTTCATAATTCATGATGTTGGTAATGAATGCTCTATTTCTGCCGAGGGTTTGATACGAGACCCTTCTGATGACATGGAACGGGTTAAATCGCTGGATCCTGTCTATTTGTGTCTGTCTCGCAACCCGTCGACAATGTCAGCGCATTATCCCATGCCTTTTAGGACCCTCTACATCTAAAATATATTGTACCTAATATTAAAAAGACAAATTTATATTCACTAAGTTTCATCTTAAAATAGGCACGTAAAGCAATAAAATAACTTTTAAATAAATTCTAATAAGTCTAAGTTCAAGTATATTATTTTTTATGCGAACTTTTCTAACTAAGCAGGACGATATATATTATTTACACGTATTTGAGCACAAATACAATACATATCTATATGTGGTAAGTAAATACTATGTGAAAATCATAAAACCTAAGTAAATCGACAGCTGCCAATATCTCCGTTTCTGACGACCCGTCGCCGCTCCGGCTTCAATCCATTTACGACGGCGAGTATAGGCTTAAGATTGATAGCGTCGATATCTTGAAGGACATCTCTCGCTAAATTATTTCATAATATGTTACTTATGAAAGCTAAAATACTTTTATATACCTAAATATAATTTCTATATTCCTGTAATATTTATTACTTAACCTACATTAGTATTTTGTAATATGATTTATTTTTTGTGTTTAAGTTTTAGTTGTTTTATTCAAGTCTAAGAAGTTCGCTAGAACGATAGCTGTAAAGTTTTCGAATATGGAAATGCACTCGTTATCTATCTTGAATCATTTGGCCACTTATAGGTTAATAATCCACCATTATTAAAACCCAAAATAAGACATAAAGTTCGTCAAACATTTATAGGATTTAGTTATATAATTAACTTTTTAGTTTAAAAATTTATTTAGAAATAATTCGTCTAACTACGGCCTTAGATTCACACATAAATCAGAGCTCGTATTTGACATTCTGGACTGCAGCCAACTATTACCGAACGACTTCAAAAAGTAAAAGAATACTCCCATTATTTGTCAATTTTGGGCATTGAGAACTAAAATATATCGACTCTGGTGCGGTACTAAAGTTTAAGACATGAACGCGGCTGCTAACGATATTAACTTACATTGTAGTCGATTCAATTATTCTTAATTGAAGCGACGCGATAGTAAATTCTTTTGAGTTACCTACATAAACAATAAACTTTGTTCACAATAAAATAAATCAATATATTTTATTAACAATATCATTACAAAAAATATATCAATTGTAAAATTCCCACAGTTAAATTCATATTTGCTTAGCATGAGTAATATTTCAAGTGTTGCCAGGTCAATTGTAGAATTTAATTTAGAACGGGAATTTCAATTTGTGCTGTGAGCCTCATACTTTACACCAACAGATATCTGTTGCATAATAAAATGCATTTTTATTATCTAAAGATATTTGTTTGAAAAGGTGAAAGATGTATTTACAAGATCGCATTTATTTTTGAATATTTTGAGTTTGATTATTACAGCCATTCTAGACGCGATATTAAGCCGCAAAAAGTCTTTTAAATTAGTAAAAATCATGTTCAAAAATAACCTATCTTAGCTACAAATTTAAATAACTTATTCTATTTGATTTGAAAAAATCAACTTCCAACTTATATTTGGTTACTTAAATATCATAAAAATTATGTAACTACAGCGATTTTAATTTTATTATCACGAAGAGAAGAAAAATGTCGCATTTAAAAGCATTTCGTTGATTTTTGTAGTTCCCTGAATCTGCTCAACAAACTGAGCTCCTGCAATCGCACTAATTTAATGAACACCGAACACTTCGCTAATTGAGTGACGCGATGAAACTCACTAGAGCGAAAGTAACATTCCTGAATTGTAATTCGTTTTAGTGACTCAAATCAAAAGGTGAAAAATATTGTCGTTTCGAAAGTTTCATATATTTATTTATGTTACTTTATTTATATTAATATTTATTTTTATACTAATATCCAATAAAAATGTTTTATATTTCTTAGGGCAATACAATATTGGAGACAAAACATAACCGAAAACAAGCAACGCATTGTTTACAAATGAGCACTAACTAATATTGTAAGTCATGGGAGGGTACGGCCTTTCCTATTCTTACAAACAGGTCAATGAAACGATTTATCAAATACAAGGAAACATATAGAGTAGATATCGAATGATTTGTTCAAAAAGAAATGTGTATTCGATATTTACGCATCATAATGATTCGAGGGAGATGAAGACAATCTGATAAGTAGGACTGTAATAAAAGAGATGCTTCGATATCCTTTCATTTATTTTTTGTTATACGAGTATCTTACAGTTCATCACATATAGGTACTACTTTTCAATTTATTTTGATTTTTTCAATTATTTTAAAAGGCAACTTCAAGACGCCTCGAGAAAATACTTAAAATATAATAAGTTATATTATGAAATAAAACAATAGTAAATCATAATAATTTATTTAACATACGTTATCAGTAAATGTTCAATAACTTAATCATGTGTAACAAATATAGAAACCGTCTTAATTCGTGAGCTAAAAGCGTCTAAGAAGAGATGCAAAACAAGTGACTGCGAATCCATCTCCCGTGTGCTATCGTTCTTACCATGATGCCAACTTATCACATGCCACTGCTCACCGCCTTCGCTCCAATTCTCAACCTCATTCTGCATAAGTCCTCCATTCATTAAGCGTAGTTAGTCAGAGGTAAGTTAACTGTATTTAAAAGTCTGTATGCGGCGTTAACATTGCTTATTTTAATCCTAATAAACATTTAGTTACAGTTTCATTATTTAAAAATGAACGACTAGTGTTCTAAATAGTGGCTTCATCCAACTGGGAATAAATACTTCTCGAGTATAGCTGAGGCCTACATGCCGTCATATGCTGCGGTTACAACATCGTTTCAGCTATTCGTTTGCCCAGTTATCAAATACACGCTTTCATCTTTGAATTACAAGAACGCTACTTTCAGTTCAGGATCATATGCGAATGGGGACCCATAGTTAAACCTGCCAGGATGTTAGATAAGCTCGATGTTTTAGCCTTTATTATACAAATGCTGTTTAATTGCTATTTTGGGATATGAGTAATTTGAATATAAATATTTATTTTATAAAAAATTAAGAGTTATTTTTTGCAACAAATTTTAATTACATTGATAGCGTGTAATAGTATTGTATTTATAATAAATAATATTTACAATAATATACAAACTCGAAATTGCAATATTGCAATTATCCGTCGTCCGTTTTCTGAGCTCTCGCCTGTAATTACATGATGCTAACTCAACCTTACGTAATCTTCAAATTGGTTACACGATAAACCAGTTAAGGAAATTGAGTTACTTGGATTGAGTGAGTGAGTGAGTTACTAGGATACGTAGATTTTATGTGACGTTTTCGGACATTAAATCTAATTACTTTAAGATTCTTATTTAATAAGAAAAGTGATGTGAAATTTACATGATAAAGAAAAAGCTTTCCAATTATAATATTCGAATGTTCACCTCGTTGACCTTATTAACCTAATTGTTATGCCGAGATGATTCAACAAAATTAAACGAGTTTTCTTTTGATTTTAATAAAAGATAATATTTTTCGTATAAGTTTTTTTATTTTTTAAATAATGTTCATTTGTTTAATATGGGTGTATCAAAAAAGGTTGTTCATGTTTATAGGCAGCAATCTAGTTTAGGATCAAGAGGATCGGGCGGTCAAATATATTACTATTTATAAATTATATAACACCTGCATGAAGAGTAGGCTTAAGTACAATTTGTAGGAATGTAAGTAAGCAATTAGCCCCTCAAATGTAATGGGAGTTGGAGACAGTTCGGAGTAAGCTACTTTGTTAGAACAAGTTAGAAAGACAAGCTCATCTCGAGATGTCGCTCTTTCAGTTGTGTGCCTCGGACACCTCACAGTTACGATGACTGATTGCTGTTTGTTATCTGTCGCTTCCTTATAATTAATGTAACTTTGCTATTTCTAAAAAGTAATTCGTCCAAATGTAGGTTTGTTTTTAGTAGCCTACCACGTAGTACGTAGAACCAAATATCAGTAAAAAAAACTTTAATACAACTTCTGAGAGATTTTAAACTTTTAAACTTTACATTTGAAGATAAAATTTGATTCACTAATTTTAAAAACTTTATACAGCTTACTATCTCGTTTATTTTAACTATTTTAATTTTTTGTTTAAAAATGTTTTTGGAGCCATGCCGTGGTGATCGGCTAAGGATTAGTTAAATACATTACTGTCTGATTAACAAATGAATTATCTAATTAAAAATTAATAACACGCTTAAATTAAATAATATTGAATGTATTAAGAATAAAGAGCTATTAATACAGCAAAAGTCCTCAATAAACGGATACATAAATCGCGTGAACGTATTTAATACACAGTGAAAATATCATTTTCCGATAGTCCATACAATAAAACTGTGCGAGAGAATTTATCGCCGGCGCTTATCCGGATCATCCGGACGGGGAGGCAGTATATTATAACAGTCTTTGCATGCCCTTTGATGTCATCACAAAATCAAAATAATACCATAACAAAGAACATAAAAGTGTTACATCATATTTTCACACAAATATTTTAATTTATACTAACTTCTTAAGAAGCAATCTAAATTTCTATGAATCGATGTTAAGAAATATTTATTTTTCAGTTATTAGGAGAAAATTATAATGTCGAGAGCATGACGGGGATATTCCGCCTTACTATAAACTTAATAAACGATAAAACTTTCCTCCAAGAAAAGTTAAAAACAATTCTTATCTAAAACTTATGCACATAAAGTTCTATATGAAACAAACACAGAAGTTTTCTACATACTCCTCTCTTAGTCTATACTATTATATAAAGAGGAAACATTTGATTGTTTGTATGTATTGAATAGGCTCCGAAACTACTAGACCGATTTGAAAAATTCTTTTACCATTAGAATCGTAAAAAATCCCTGATGAACATAGGCTATAGAATTATTTTCAATTGTTTTCTTTTTAAGAAATATTACATTTTAAGTTCACACAATTCGATGTCTATGATATTTCTTTTTTTTTTTTGTTCCATTTTAAGGCAAAGGGATCGAGCCCATACAGCCAGATATATTGTATTTCACTTTATTTTAAGTTCACACAATTCGAAGTCTGTGCCTAATTTTGGCGGGCAAATGTGCTGTCAGTTTTTCAATTGTTTTTAAAGATATATTTCATTTTATTTTAAGTTCACATTGTAATTCATATCTAATTCAATGAAAATAAAAGCGAAAGTTCTCTCGAAATCCGCTTGACATACAAAGATGAAATTTGAGAGGGAGGTAGTTTATAGTTAGTTGACGTCTGCAAAGTACTGATTTTGCAACAGGGCCAGATTAGGGAGTTGTAAGAGCTCTCGCAGGTTTGTATATTTTTTTGCTACAAACTAGAAATTTGACGGAGAGGCAGTTAGTAGATTTTGCAACAGGGGTGTGGAAGGCATTTTCTGTTGACTGAAATATGAAACATCTTTAAACTTCATAGTACTTTATATCTTCATTATTACGCAGACGTAGTCGCGGGCAACTGCTAGTTAGAAATAAAAGAAGAAAAATATGAAACACAAAAGTCATCGCAATCCTAAGCAAATTGACTGGAAACTATATTCATATTTAACCAATTACCATCTACCTACTCCATTTAGCTTTATCAATGTTGTCTCGGTATCGTGTGCCAAGTACTCATATTAAAAAACCCAATAAAAGTGAGCAAAAAAATTCGTTATAGTTATAGTTTGGAATAAGCAATAACAATCCATTACGGGTGGTCCGCATCGTTTTTCGGCGCCTACAACGGCCGTGATGGATCGTACATAGGCCCTTGTATTCAAGACAACCGAATTAACGAACATGCCTTCCCATCAAGCTTGATGTATCACCAGTTAATCCTGATGACTTTTCACGCTATACTAGTGCTAATAGGCACAGCCTTTTCATTCAGAAAAATCAATTTTTAACCGAATAATTTTTGTAATCTATTGCAGAACAAAGTTTAAATTTTAATAAAATAGTTAAGCTAACCAGTTTTACCTTATATTTATATGTTTTATAATTTAATATGTTTTTAAATAATGTATTTGCAGTATTAACATTAATTAGATCTTAAATGAAAATTTTAGCGCCTTATAAAAAATATTCCGCAAATGAATTTACGTACGAAATGAAACAAAATAAGTCAAATTATAAAGACATGTACATTACATAGGGAAAAGTCATCCCCATGACCTAGTTATAAGAATCACGTACGATCTTATGGTGTGGAATTTTAATGGCTTCATAATACCCGGGAGAATACAATAATTACTATACCTAATTACTTATTGATAATACGTTTTGTTATAATTACTATAATAATAATAATATTTAATAATAATTACAAAGAGCATGAATGAATTAAATTAAAAGATTAGTTTTGATTATTGTAAACTGACACACAAATGACAAATGTCTAGTTTGCTTATACTATATACCTATTGCACAAAGAATAATGTTTCAAATAAATTCTTTTTACCCCTGTCAAATACTCGTATATCTACGATATCTAGAATGTAGCTGAGAATAAATAACAATTTTGATATTAGAAAAAGAAATATCTATTATAGTTAATTTGCAAACGAGTCTGTTTTCAGGAAACAGTATTTTATTTCGGCTGTCTTTTTCGTCTCCTATATTTCACCTGGCTCGATAAATCTCTATTTTCATTGAACTCACGTCGAAGGGGAGAGCAAGAAAATTATTTTAGAACTTCCACGTTATGTTCATTCTTATACTGTCGTTGATCAATTAGTTTAAATTCTATACTAATAATAAAATAATGCTCACGAAGGCAGAAGATAAGCCATATTTTTATACACTCGTCTACGTATAGACCGCGAGTGTGCGGTATGTTTAGTAATTTGTTGAATAAAAGTGAACTATCTTTTGTTTTTAAAAACAAAAAAAAACAACATTTTTATTTAATTAGATGTAGTTGTTATACAATACGTGACACAGAATAGAAATGTAAATTAACAAGTTCGTTCCTCGGGGAGTGCTGTTAAAGAGCACGCGTAGGCATACTTTAAAATGTAATTAAGCTCTCTCGCAACTTTAATATGAGCATGGAAGTTATATTTTAAAACAAAAATATATACACATTTATTGCATGAGTTTTAGCGTAATGTCACCGCTTCTATGGTACTGGAATAGTTAGTGTACTAGTCCTCTCGTCTCGAGTCTCCATCCTGTCTGAGCTTCTAGTGAAAACTGATAAAAGTGGAAAACTTATGTTTGTCCGATATTTGTGTAAAAATAATACTTAGTTTGTTCATACAGGGTTTGGTAATATGAAATCTAAATCTTCTGTAAATTTATGATTTTGTAAATGTATTTCTTCCTCTCTAGAGGCACAAATATAAGAAACGTGTTATCATTTCTGAGGTTAATAGGTCAGTATTCCTTGCGGGAATACTATGACAGTCCTGCATTCGCCACACGGTAACGAGGTTAATGAGGAGAACTTAACGAGCCACGTGCAATGAAACCTATTGAAGCTACCCTTTCATATAATTGTATGAAGGGGTAGGTAAGTAGAAAAGCAAGAAAATGGTTTAGTTTTCTTTTAAGACAACTCAGTAAGCAACCTCCATCTCTTCTTACCATTGGGTTAACGTTATAATCATAGTAATTACTTAATTTAATTGCTACTGCAGACTGTAGTTTTCTCTGTTATGCCGGGTTGCCTGCTACGCTATTCATTTGAATTTTTAATTACAAAAAAATATATATAAATGAATAATTTAATTTATTACAGATTTAATTACTTAAATCTGTCTTTTCGAAAACTTTGCAGCCATCATGGTTGCGGCAAACATATGGGAGTGAGAAAATAAAAAAGTTTTTTAAATTCGCGAATAATTTTAGAAATCATGTAATTATATGAGTGTTTATTGCCATTGCTCCATTGGGATCAATTACAATAGATATTAGACCTATTGAGATTTGACTTATCACATTATGGGCCAAAAAAACAAAGTTAAATCATTACTTTTAACGCCTAACTCATTATGCGAAAGTAGGAAGTACTTAGTATCATTTATCTTTGTGAAGTTAGAAAGACAAATTACTGCTAATTTTACTTCGGTATATGTTTGTTGAATTATTTTATGTTAGACTTAATTAGACTGGGGATGACAGAACTTGTGAAATATAATAAATAATTTAGTACTTTAAAGTTATCTTTGTTACGTGTTAATAATTAATTATTATTCTAAAAATTATTTATTACGACTGACCACTGTAAATTTTATATCAAATTTAAGTAAATTTTAATTTGAGTTATCGATACCGCGATTTTTTTGATTGAAATTATAATTTATAACAATAATTTTAACTGAAATTTTATAATATTAGTAAGAAACGTGGCTTATATTATATCTAAACGCTTAGAAAATAACAATAAAGATTCTAACTCGTGTGCGAGATCAATTCTTATTGTCGAAAAAGTTGCGCGAACTTTATCCGCGCTATCTTGGTTCTCCAACAATAACTTATGTAACAAAATGGAACGTGATGGATTGTAATTATATTACTTATTGATATCTATATATGTGTTTTGATTACGGTGATTAATAATTATTATCTATGTCAATTTTATTTTGGTAGTAACGCTATTGAAACAGTGCGTTAAGGTGTAATTCCTTACGTTATCTATTAATTATTTATTTAAATTGTATTACTTCTCGTCTCATGGTAGTGCGCTTTTGTCTTAGTTTCGAGAACGGCGGCACAATCGAGTGTCGTCCAAGCAGTGGAACTTTGGCGAATCACTTCACTAATCCTTTGAGTGCAGCTCTGTTTACATTGACTGAGATTGGAATTATTAAGATGGTTCTATAAATTGTGCTGCAACGAGTTATTCTTGGCCGTAGATTCCCATTCAAACTCTCAATTGGGTCAACGGATGATTGGTTTCAGGAAATTAATTAAATTTTACATCGGGGAAATTATGTGGAATGTATAAAGTTAAGCTTCAATTTTTATATAATCTCCGTTCCTAAGAAAGAATAAAATGTAATTTCGTACAAATTCTAAATGATTGTAAAGCAGGAAAATGTAAATTTAACAAAATAAAACATCTTTACATAATGACACAAAGAGATAAAAATGTAGAGACACACGCGAGTATATCGTGGCCCACATTCTGACAATTTACTTTTAACAATACTTTTATGTATGTAAAATTTCCCTTTGCAGGTGTAATGCGCTATAAGAATGACGTGCTCGCTGCTCTTACATTTGCCGGTAACGAAGCCGTAGGGGATTCCGGGCCTAATAGAATTCAGCAGGGATGTGCCTTGAGAGGTAGATTAGAGGCGAATCTTCAATACACACGAAAGCCTGTCCCGAACTTAACAATTTGAATTTAAATTTGCATGTCTGCTATATTTATTTAATCGATTTGAGCTCAGTAGGTAAATTAACTTATTAAATTTTGTAATATGTATGTGTATAGATAATAAAAAAAATGTTTATGTACCTATATAGAATAATAGTACGCGGCAATGAGACAGACAGCGTGCCGAGACAGCGAGGGGTGTAAGAAGATGTTGTGATGAAAAATGTTGACTTTCTGTTGAAACGGCTTGTGTGTATTCCATATATGAGTGAGCTTATTCTTCATTGCAAAAAACATTCTTTTTGTTTATAGCTGACGGTTTATATAGCACATTTTCTTAAATGGAAGGCGTCGTGATATTTGGTTATGAGAAACGAGAAATATGTATTTGGCCCCTTTATCGTAAGTACTTACCTTCAGAACGTTGTTTTCTAAGAAAATGAAAGTTAAAGTTAGAAAAATAGTTTGACAGTTAAATGAGATGACAAACGTTTTAAGAAAGATAAGGGGAAGATGTGGGCTGCAATAAAAGCTTTGAAATTGGTTTATCAATAGGAAAGCCGAGAAGATTAATTTTTCTTTATAATCCATTTTCATTCGTCGGTGATCCCGGTTTTATTCCGCATGCGGAGTCGCATTCAAGGTACCTATTAGATTTCAACATCTGGGTAACGTGTTCGATCTATGTCTAGTCTTCTCGATCTATGTAAATGATAAGTATTTTAGAAATCTGCAGTATTTCGGATGCGGTAACTACTTATCAATGTAAATATACCATTAGATTGTGTAAAAACGATTATCCAATTTAAACTTTTCTGAGATGACAGATGATATGATGACAAACATGGTATTAATTTGGAATTAGTTCAAAACACTTGTGACTTTATCGAGTTACAAATCTTCAGTTATTTCTTTTTTTGAAAATAGAATTTCATTACTTTTATTATCTTTATAATAATTCGATGTGTTTTATGAGAAAATAGTAATTGTTTTCCATTTCATTATTATATGACTATATGCTATTTCTATCATTATAGTTATTGATCCATAACAACTTTATAAAAGGTATATTTATAAATAACATGTAAAATATTAAACCAAAAAGGAAACAGGAAAGTTTCAGTAAGTAGATATAACAAAAAGTTACCGCTCGAAGGATGGATGGACGGTGGGCAAAATGTGACATCATTTTATTTATTTTAGAAGCGGAAAGGTCTAAAATTTATGTGAAAATAATCCCTTAATTGACGACTGCTGGTTTTGACAACTTAAATAGGATTTGAAAAGTCGGCTGTAGCTTTAATTCGTATATTGTGGTGGTATGTCGCTATTAGATTTTATGCTATAATTAGATTACAAATAAAAATATGCAAATATAAAATAGAAAATATAATAGCAAATAGAAAATCCATTGAGATAAATATTACTAGAAAAGACACCAGGAATAACGCTATCACTCTGCGAGGGGTAGTTCAATAACCCAAAATATAATATTTGTAAATATTGGAATTCATTTTGATTTTATTCATTTATTTATTTTAAATTATGTAAATATTTAGTTCTGATTCATCCAGTTTATAAAATCAACAGCAAACGTGATTACACGCTCGTGGTATAATGACTCTCGCATAGATTTCATTTGGCTTGGTTTCTCAAGTACATATATTACTCAATTTTAAAGCCCAAATAAATAATTATAATAGTGAAATGCATAATGTTAATCTATTTATCATTTATCATTTTCCACTTTTACCTTTGGTTGTCCTGTTCAATAATAAATGATGTTGGGTTGTGGGGAAATCTCAGGGGGAAGATTATGGTTGCTACCTTTATTTTGGTTTGGTATTTTTAACAAACTTTTTAACATAATGCTTTATTCGTCTACATATTAAATTTAATATTTAATTACGGACTTTAGTTTTTAAATGTAATATTAATTTAAATTAGTTTCTATCTCTTTCTCGTAATTAATTAAAAACGTCTTTAAAAAAATGTTTTAGTATCAAAGTATACATTATCATTTGAGCAACCAAAAATTATAAGTTTTTATGCTGAATAGATTACGTTCCTGAAGGTGTCTGAAGGCTCGGTGCAGGGAGGGACAGAGTTCATTGACCCTCACCATTCTAATGCCGCCCGCGCCCTTGCCCCGCCCGCTTCACATTTTTCTTTTCGGACACGGTGCGCCGTTGCGTTTCTGAAAATGTGCTTCGCCGCTTTCTTTCCTCAATTCACATTGTTCTGCTTTTGCAATCTCATGTGTAATCTCGTACCAGTCAGCGCGTGGCTTTCAGCGTGACATTTTTTTTCATTGTATACTGCAAGATTGAAAAAAAATCGATGAAAAAACCGGAATTGTAGCTAATAACATTAATGGAATCATTTCCGTTTACTCGGAACGAGAGTGGATTGAAGTCACCTACCTCTACGAGGAGATTTTTTTATCTACAAATGTAAAAAAATTCGCGCCTCTCGAGCTGGCTTGGTACAAAAAGCGGAAAATGCCACGTGCCGCGCATAACTGAATTAAACTACAATAATGAAGGAAGTTGCCGGTATTTTATTTTTTCAACAAAAGGCATCTTTCTTACTAACTTATGTGTATTTGCTTACGTTAGAATTTATATTATGTATTTACCTTGTTTATGATTCGAATTGACGCTATTAGATATTCCCGTGTTCCCAATTTGTTGCTATAATTACAGCGTTGTCAACGCTTTCATGAGAAGTGGCAGATAGTAGGTATGCTGATACTGCATTAATCCCATGTTATCAAGCTCAATTAACGTCATGTAAACTCGCAATGCATGACAGCTATCATAATATTAGTACATAGATATGATATCGGTAACTGTTATTGATATAATACCAACTCGTAGCAGTTACAAAAAGTAGTTGCTATTTTTGTTTTCTTTGCTGCTTGTACAAATTATTGAAAACAAGCGTTTAATGCTTGAGGAGTTCATTTAACAGTTGCATACCTAATTCATATTTGTCACAATAGTAATACATTTGTTAGACGAAAAAACTATTTTTTTTTGTATAAGCATTTATTTATTTAAAATATAGATATATTATTAGAATACTTAGGTAGTAGGTAGGTACATAGACTTAAAACTAGTATTTAGTACAGTAACAACTTTCAATGTTGTATAAAGTGCCAAACTTCAGTGTAATGTCATTACAGATGGCAATGAGACCTACTTGGAAAGCTGAAACTTGATTTAACCTCTCTCAAATGTTAGATAGATATAGGTTGAAACCACAAATGATATGCCATGCACGCGGTGTATGTGGCGTTATAAATCTAACTTGCCGTGTTTGCCCTACATTTCTAAAATATTTCAATAGTAGGATGTGGGTATATATTATTACCAATATATATATAGAGGTCATATAGATAGTACAGAGTTTCTAAGTAATGTATAACATAGTTACATTCATAGATACATTAGATACATTCATACACAAATTGCGATCTCCATTTTTGAAAACCTAAAACAGCCTAAGTACTCAAAATACTGAAAATACACAACTAGTTTTAGCTGTTTCATACTTAATAAGTTATTTTAGTCATTTATTAACATAGGTTTCTTTGTAATTATATTTTTCAAATAATAATTCTCCAGTTGCAATCAAAGCATAAGTTTAGAAAGGCATAAGTGTTATCGAAACGAATGTTTATTAATATGCTACATGCAATAAATGTTTGTTTCGCGTTTAGGTGTCATATGTTTGCATCTCTTTGTTCTAATATCCATAGTAACATACATACTTCTGGTTTAGGATGTGAGCTTTATATATGTAGGTAGGTATATACTTATACTAAAATTAATAAAAACTTAGATATTTATGTGATTCTTTAATTAATGAAATGGGCGTGTACGATGTATAATGCCATCTCACACAGTTTTCATGCAAGTGACAACTTTTAATTTAAAATACGCACGGAAAACTAGGTTGTGTCAAAAGCAATGGTCGCATTTTATTAATATTTTACTCAAACTTTTGAACTAATTTATTAGAGGCCGAGTTCGTATAAAATTTCAATTGAAAAAGTCATAAATTGAACTCGGTCAGCTTACCCTACTTATTAAATTTTTATTAACTAAGTACATTAATAGTAATAAAACTTTAAATCAATTTCACTCATCTCAGTTATATTAGTATATATAGTTATTATTAGTTATTATTATTAATAGCCCCATCAATGGCGGGGGCTTTATTAGTCGATATTACTTAGTGATGTTAGAGAACAGTATTTGAAGTCAAGAGTATGCTCTATATCAATAACATCTATAAGTTAGTAAAACGTCAAAAGTTGCGTGAGACTATTTTTCATGACAACAAGACTTGTATATACCTACCTAGTACAAGATAGGTCATTTTTCATTCGGTACACATTTCATTCGACAGTTGTTTGAATAATACATAGTATTCGACGAACCCGGAAATTTTAACTGTAAATAAATGTTGTGTTTATTTCCTGAAACAATGTAATATTATTATTCTTTAAATTATTAAATTAATATTTTATTTGTTGGCTGAATAAAATAAAAGACATTGCGGCTTATTGTCGTGTTTATTTTGATTAAAAATCAAAAACTTCTTGGATTAAAATTAACAAAAACAAATGTGATAGTAAGCCGCATAAAGTCTTTTAAAATTATTATTTTTTTAATAATGTCAATATCAAACCTTTATTTTCCAATTCAATTTTCATTCATTCATCTGTCATTTACGGTTTGTGAAAAATCGGTGTAAATATTTATGTATTGAAATAATATTTTCAAAATATCTTTGAGAAGTATGAGCAAAATTACTTTCTTGTTCAAGGGCTTCCTCGTGTACTATGAAAAATCATGAAACCTTTCTAGCCTCAATTAAGGAGTATTCAGTTGGCGCCGCAAGCACCCAACGATCATGTACTTATCTTTCATTGAAGCTTTTCATTTGACCACAAACCTATTCCTTATTTTGTAATTCAACTTCTTATTCAAATACTAACATTTATTTAGTAATATACAATAAAACTACGAATATATTTGGACTTATTTATATTCGTAGAAAATTGTTAAGATAAAATTACAAGGTAAGAGAAAAAAAATTCAGAATCTTAATTAACTAAAATTATAATTGTTGGGTACTTTTTGCTTCTAAAATATTCTCAATTTAAATAGCTACGTGAATTAGTAATTATAGTAGGTAAAGTTTAAATAATTCAGTTTGAGTAACAGAGAGCGGCGGTTTGCGGGCTGTTGAGTGCCGCGCAGACTCTAAGGGGAAACTATACCGCGACCAAAGAAGCAGCGAGCAACAGTTTCACCGCATTCCCATTATCAACTCTGATACACTTTTATGAATACTATATATAGATATGGTTAGATGCTTATATGAGCTCTAATTTAATTATAAATTTGTATAAGTCGATTTAGTACAAGGACGGCATTAAAAACGTTATTGGATACTAGAAATATATTTATAAAAGTATAAAATATCAGTAATATTTTTTACAATAATAATTGCAAGGTCTCGTACATGTGAAATGACACGCGACTTGTATCGTGTTTCGAGGTCATTACATGAAATCCTGTAACCGAAGCTAGATTAAAGTTGGCGTGATGTTAAATTGCTTGTAGAACTTAATAGAAGTAATATTCATATAACTAGATTATGTGTTCTAAAATGCCTAGAAAGAGAGGAGTCTAATTACAACGAATCATATGTTTATTGACTACATACGAGTGTACATTGTGTGACGTATAACCTGCATACGATGTCGACATCCTGGATTCATACGACGTGGTGGTGTGGTATATGGTCTCGCGGTGCATTGGTTAATTGCCGATTAAAATTGTTTATTAACAAATTATACAATTATAAAAATATACCTAATATAAAATAGGTGTTTGTTTCGTGCTTAGGTGTTCTATGTTTGTGGTGTTCTTGTATCTATACCTAACACTTATAACATAGTATTTTGAGTC
Organism: Tineola bisselliella; assembly: GCA_028551675.1. Taxonomy (NCBI): domain Eukaryota; kingdom Metazoa; phylum Arthropoda; class Insecta; order Lepidoptera; family Tineidae; genus Tineola; species Tineola bisselliella. Next base: position 181,248 of record JAPWLS010000831.1, on the reverse strand, counting down.
ATTGTACGTATTTATTTATATATTTGTATTTATATCACGTGTAGTTACACATAGCGAGCTTATACGTGACATAACATTAGAGAAAAAATACTTTTTAATAATTCTTACTCCATAGATCACGTAGCAATTAAAGTGGTATTATTTTATAGTATTATTATTATAAGTAAAAGTGCATTTTGGAAATTTACTCGTAGTACATGCAGTAGAAATAAATTATAACAGTATATGTAATTGTAAAGTAATTAGTTGAAAGGATTCTATAAATTGACAATAATTAATACAACGTCACTTTCCATTTCTCGAAGCTCCTGATAAATGAATTCTACTTCAAAGTGTAATAAGTAAATGTAATTGCGTGTTTCTTCGCCCTTCCCATGCGAAATTATTCAATATTATTCAAATTTTCTTCAATAGGTAAGATATTCTAATATTATTTGCCATTATACGTGCACCTTTAATATTACGTCTTGGTGTAAATGTAAATACTTAAAATGTAGTCATTTTCATATTCTACTTTGTATTGCAATGAATAATCTAAATCAAATGGGTATTTGTGGTTAATACCGCTTAGTCACTACTTATGATCCTCACGATCAAAATTATAAGCATTCCTAATTCTACTTAATTCAAATATATCGTAATTTAGAGCTTTTAATAAATAATTCAGTATTCTATTTGTAACGGCATCCATAGGGAGTTAAGTGTAAGAATGTTTCGTTTCGTATCGATATTTTCTTCAAGACCAAATAGGATTTTCTGGAAAACTCATTCGGTTCCGGCTTAGGTTCACGTTTCTATTACAACTTAGGGATTTAAATGTACGATAAAAAAGAAAGATATTGATTTATCATATAAAGCGAATACGTGGTTACTATAATTAATTAATTATATTATTTGAATGCAATTTAGGTTAAAGTGGTTGATAAAGTGAAATATGCTAAACAATTTATTTGTCCCCAAGGAACTAAAAAAATAAAAAAAGCATTTCAAATAAACTGGGACAAACGTCTACCTCGAGCCTCTCTCAGCTGTAATTAAATACTTAAGTCAACACTCACAACGTTCCTTTTAATTTTCCACTTTTGCCTACTTCGTGCCCCTGTTCATTTTATGAGAATCAAATAAAATATGAATTAGTAGTGCCGCTTGCTATTTTCAAGTTCTGCCCACCTTTGATGTACCGTATGTAAGTAAGTATAAGTAGATCTACTTATACTTCTTAGCTGATGTATCTTCAGAAAGACGTGTGTTTATAACAAAGTTCCATTGATACTAGTTGATATTTTTTTAAAACATAGTGTAATTAATTTAAAATACGTTGTGTTTAGTATGATTATTTTTAATCCGATGACGTTTCAAACCTTTACCTTTTACAGCTATAGTAATCGCGGCGAGACTGAAGTATGTACTTGTCCCATTTGCCATGAAATCAACCTTGGCAATTTTTTTTATTTCTTCTTTTATTAATAGTTTCAGATATATATTAAAGAAAATTCTGCCAATGTTTTCAAAAAACTGTAAATAAAAATGCCACCTTATGTCAGAAACATAAAAATACACAGTATTTAATTGACGTATTTGGCGTTAGGAGCGGCCATTAGCAGATCCTTTCTCTGACCCGGCTCTCTGAACGGTCACAGAAACGAAGCATTTTTTCATTTGCCAGCTAACGAAATTCCGCTGTGTATTTTTCCACAGGATCTCCCTTTCAAAGCTGTTCATTTATTCAAAAAGGAACCAACATTTTCCTATTTATACCACCAAAGTTTACGTGGCAATTGTGAGTAGATAAACATGAAACGATGCTTACAAATAAATTTACCTCAAAAGGTCCACAATTTCTTGATATAAATGTAATCTATTGACACTCAAAATTCATAAGAATATTTTCATTTTATGTCTACATTATTTTATCATAAATAATTTTTACCATTCCGAATTCATAATAGTAACCCATGCCCATTGAGCTAATACATCTAGGGAAGACATTATTTCATCTGCTTCACACGTCCATGAGTAAAAGTGGTCACGTACACCGTTTGACAGGTTTTAGTGTCTCTAACGTGTTAGTTTGTTACTTTAAATGTATTTCACTGCATTTTACAGAGAAAAATATCCACAGTTAAGTGAAGAATTTGATAAATAAAACTAGGAACCAATTCTTACCCGGCTGAAATGTGTTGTTTATCTTCAGAGAAGGCAATAAAAGTGATGTTATTGATTGGGGTACGGGAAGACCCACCAGACTCTCTCCAAGAAACCCTTCAGGGAATACTTACATTAAAATACGTATTGACCTGAACAATATGGGGTTAGTGGAGTCATTTATATGCATTACATTGTAAGTTATGCATTAAGACAAAATTCTATTAATCTAATAAGTAAAATAATAGATTAGTTATAAAAGTAATATAATCATCTTTAATTCTTAATTCTAAGTACAGTAAAATATAAGAAAAGTTAAGCATTTCCTATACCTGTTCTCTCAATAACAACCTAACACATCACATGTTCACTACGCACAAAAGCAAAAAACAAAAGCAATTCGGAGCCCTAACTCCTGCGGTGGTCGGACCCCACGTGCAATACAAATGAAAAATGGCTACTAAATCACAGCTTCGTAGTCGAAGTGCACATAGTGAGACGATTTCCTCTTCTCTACTAACATAATACACAGTGAAGTCTTATTTAGATAGTTATTTCACTGTAGAGGGAATATCGAAAATATCAATGCTTTTAACTTATTTAATAAAACATTTATTTAAATAATATTTGAATAATTTGCAGTTTGAAATAAATGTAACAAAATAGTTGAGAATATTTTTGGTGAAATCAAGCAATTTGTTTTCAAATTAGCAGTGAGAGTGGATATCGGCGTGGATTAGGTATGGGTCAACAAAGTTTAACCCCTCGATCGATTTTCCCAGCCGATACCAATTAGTTTTCAGAACTTAAGGACTTTTCATTAAAGTCCACAATGAAACAAAAAGATCGTAAATACCTCGTACTTTAGAGGAATCCCAATTAATTAATTCTTTCTTTGTGTCTATCGCCTAGTGATGGCCATAGAAAAAAGTCCGTCTATTGTTTCTCATTTATACATCATACAATAGAATATTATAACTATGATGGCCATATATTGTAAATAATTACAAATATTTAAAAATGGAATAAAATTTGATTACACTTTTTTTACATTCAGTGTGGTTAGTATAACATCGTTTCATTTTCTTCTGTTTATGAGAGATATTATTTTAAAGTTAGAGAAAACTTTAAACACTGGCTGGACCGAGATTTCAATTGTTAAATAGCTACCAGTTTCTTGCGCGCGAAATAAGAGGTTTGTTTCACTATTGCAAATAGCTCAATGTACATTTTACTTTAATTATATTGATAATATATTTATTGCTTATTGGATTTCCTTATTAGTTCGTTGATTTGATAAATAAACACGACTACTTTTTGTTGTAAATCTTTTTTATTGTTAATGTTATTGAGCCCAATAAATGCGGTAAATATTTCTTATTTTGGTTAGTTCGAATGGGAATTGCTTCGTTATTACTATGAAGTTATTAGTATAAGGACATGTAGGTATATTATTTGTTAATTGAAATTTATTGTTATGTTTTGGTATCTTGGTATTACACGCTATGGGAACTCGTGTCTGGTTGTCTACGATAAGTCAGTAAAAGGAAATGAAGGCGGCGATGGAGATAAGTTCGCATTACTGTTTGTTACCTTACAGGCTTACACGAGGGGTGGCCTCAAGATACTTACAAGTAGTGACAAGCGGATCTGCGATAGATTGCCTGATAAAGGTTTAACGGTATGTTGTTGTGGCTGCAACTGGACACCGCCGAACTATCATGTGGGGGAGAAATGGTTTTATGACGAAAAAAAGCAATGAAATATGATTTATTGTCACAACAAACGTAAATGGTGTAATTTTCACGTTCGTTTTTTTTATTTTAATAAACATAAAACAAACACGTTTTGAATGAAAGAAAACTCTTTTACATTTTCTGTATTATTTCGGTCTGCAAACCTGCGAGGCTAAGTTTTGCATTTTTTCCTAAACTAAATAGAAGAGATCCACTGTATAAAAGCTCACACTGTTCTCTCATTACACCACAGAGTAACACTGGATAAATACTCCGGGGTAGCTAGGGGAAATGTAAATTAGTATTTTGCGTCTACTCTGCATTGCACTCGCGAGCTTTTGAATGACGGACGCGCATTTGAAAAGAGATTTGAATGAATGAGAGTCATAAAAGTTTACAATGAAATAACAATTTAGAGTTGAATGTCAACTATAATTTGTTTAAAGCGGTTTGCGAGGGATTTCATTAAGGAAAAAAAAATTAAAACATTTCTCCTTTTAGTTAATTGCTTATAGCGATTTCACAGAATAGCTATGTCTGAAAATATCAAGATTGTATGCAAACGTACAAGTATAAATGCAAATGTTGGCTGTCGTCGTCTGGTTTTAGTCTGAACAGGAAATGGCCGGCAGATGAGCTGTGACAGTCAGTGCAGCGTGTGGGATGCTCGTCTGTAACTAACTGCTTTGAGAATTAGCAATTTAATACCGAAAATTTATACGAATATTTCAAATATTTATATAATAGAGGCTTATAATAATATAATTTTCTTTTTATTAGCTCCTCACAGCGATAAACATTAAAAACGCGCAGTTTCTAATAGCTAATTACAATCTAGTATTTTTTCAAAAGAGTAAGTGAGCGTATAAAATTCAATATAATCAATGAAAACAAGTGTAGGTAATATCAGAGTGTATTTAAAAAATTATTTGTTATTGATTTTTAGACACCTTGTTTTTTAAGTAAATTTTGACATCTTCAATACACTAATATTTCTAATGAAAACATTTTTAGTGTACAATCACACCCTCTTAATAACTGTAACAGTAGCTTACATAAACTTTCAGAATCGTATCAGTCGGACGTAATGTGGGAATTTCCCATAGCCGATTTATTACTTCCGTATTAACAACGTAGTCCCATATAATTACTGTCTTTACGCCTTTCAATTTAGTCCAAATTATTAGAAACTTATTCGAGCTGACCCATTTTTTACGACTGACATGTCCGACTAGATATGCACCCCAAATCGGCCCGTACAGATAAAGAGGCAGCTGTCAAAAGTCATAAAACATAATAGTTTGTGAACTACCGAACCCTTCCAGAAAAGATCCCGTAGATTAAGTCAAGGCTAAAGTTTTTACATTACATTCCACGCTATCCAATAAATATGTATATGCTCAATTCTTTACACCTAATAAGTAGGTATGTATATTTGTATTTTAAACTTTGCACGCAAGTTGTATATTTGCAACCTACTCCCACGGTCCCTTTGATTGTTTTTACATTCACTTGTTTCTCTCACTCATACGCATCATGTGTTTTCTAGTTGCGCTTGCTCTGTGTCATTGACTTTTATGGTGTCCGGCATCTGACAATATTACCCCTATGCCGGCTTCAAGCACCATTTGGGTTGGCTTGATAAGATATAATTGTATAAAATTACTTTCAAGCTGACCCCTAAGCGTGAATAGGTTTACATTTGAAAGTGATAGTAGTATTCAAGCAAGTCACACTGCTAACAACCATCTCTAGTCTGTCTAATAGTCTAACAATTTAGGTTAAAAAACTTATTTGTGCAATAGGAAGCTATAACACTTACTTATATGCTTATATACCCACTCATACAACACTTCCGTACACCAGGTGCAAGTATGTAAAGTATAACTAAGTTAAAAGTTTTAAGCAGTTAACTTGTTATAATTTACAAGCTTACATGCGAGTAATATCTCCACCTCGTAAGGGAGAACTTTTATTGTGATTACGCCACTACACTTACGACCATGTATGTACTACATTAATTCAACATTTGATAACAATACTTCCTTCATAATAATTATTAATGTAATGAAAAATGGTTTTCTTAAGAAACTTTGAGTTCACGTTGACATAGAATAAATTTTAGTCGTGGGACTATAGGAAAAGCAATAACGGTTCCTTTTGTTTGCTCTAGTCTAGTTTGATGTGTTACAATCATTGAGTTAGAGAAAATGCCAAGAACAATGTTATCACGCTGATGTTATTAACCCGCTGGGCTTAGTATTTATTATCTATCAAACATAATGGTCATGAGTATAAGTAACTATTAAATAGAAAAAAGAACGTGTTTTAATTGTATTCCCCTCTCTCTGAATACTCAGGTTAGTTTATTATTTTATAACTATATTAGTTATCTGTAATGGAGAAATACGGAAACCAAAACGAAGTTACCCAAGTCACTTCAACCTGTCATAACATTCCAAACTCATGTTACGCAAAACAAAGAGACCGCTTAATCTAATCTCAACCAAACGTACTAAAAAGATACCAAATTAGAATATTTTTATGCAGAGAACTTCCTACTACTGGTTCTACTTTCCATAAACGATTTCAACTCGACGCATGTAGTAGGTTCTCGTGCCCGTATGAATACAAAGGCTGTTATTATAAATATGTTTGTGTATACAAACTTCAACAATCATGGATAAATAGAATAAAAAACAAATGACTGAAAAACGATGCTAGCGATGGCAGCGCTACGTTAATTTTAATTTGGTCATATTATTTATTTATATATATTTTATAGTAGCGCAACATGTAACCACACTCCGCCTGATGTTAAGTTAGTGTGGTCTATGAATGGACACAACAGCTACCAGAAGAAAATGTCTGCAGGCAATCTCTCATTATTGTGAATAAACGTGGCTTAAAATTTAAGGTAGTATAAAGCAGGCATAAAACCAAATGATGATGGAGATAATGACATTAAACAAACGCTTGCGAACTTTTATGTCTATCTATATTGTTCTGCGATATAATTTTAACCTTTACAAAGTTTATCTACAGCGTAAATAACGAAAAGTAGCTTATTAATTTTCTAATGTATGAAGGTGAATGGAAAGTTTACATTTGTATTTTATTTTCGTTATCTAAGAGAGATTAAAGGAATAAAATATTATAACAAAATTATGATTTTAGTACTTCTTTTGAAACAGAAAAGAGAATATCAAATTTTAACGTGGGTGTTACTTACGACCTACGGATTTAATTTTATCTGTCTTACTTTTGGTTTATATCAGTTCTACTTTTACTACATTCCTTAAATATTTCTTCATTTTCTGTCTTAAATTATTAATTAACTCTACATTTTTAAAAATTAGTCTTTTTGTTTTATATTGTTCGTTTGTTCCTTTGTTCTTGTCATAAACTCCATAGATTCAGCTGTACCTGGTTTTAAGATGTTCCATATTTTGTCATATACGTATATAATATTTGCATAGCAATTCGAAAAATTAGACATAAATATTTTAATGTAAAGTACAGAATGAATTTTAGATTTTAAAATAAAAACATTGTCTGAAAAAGCGCGCAAACTGGTCGATTTACAACTATTATTGTTTGATTGGTACATGACGCTAATGTCAATATTTTTACTTCACCGATCTAACACAGTATGAGTCATTGTATATTTTACACAATATTAGCAGTTACTAGCTTTTATAATATTGTTACTAACATAAATTACCTCATAAATAATATACGTACTTAGTATGTTTAGCACTTTACTAAAAGTTTTTGTATAAGATTATTATTCAATTTAGATTTAACTAAACTGTTTTAAAATGTTCTAAGAAATAAGTGCATTGTAGTTTCGACCCCCGGCTATTTCTGAGAAGTCGAGTAGGGTCCAAAACTTCACTTGAGATATCCCAGCGGGGTCACCCTACCTGTCCATCTAACTGAACTTGCCTACCTGTTGTTGAGGCAAATCCCTTCAAATATAAAATAATATTTATACAAATTTTAATGATTTTTTAATATTATACACGCATTTTGTATATTTTATGCTACTTATTTAAACAAGATTTTACTAAACAGCATTTGAGTTATACACATACTTTCTTATTCCTATTGCCATATTCAGCCATGTAGCAAAAGTCTGGAGGTGATAAATGGATAGCAGGGTAGTGGCGGCAGAACGCTTGCACCCTCGACCACGATTCAATCACCTGCCGGTGACAACATAAAGTCACTCTTTCATTTCTCCCCCCAAAAGAATTTGCTTACGAAAAATAAAATAGCAGGATTATTATCCGAGCGAGTGTGCACCTCAGATAAGCAGCTCCATTTTTATTGTCAATATTTTGGATATTTAACAAAAGTCAGAAAAGTAAATGATTGCTTGATTGAAAAGGTATAGATACGCTTGGCGAGAAAATCCTTAAAGCTAAGCTTTAAAGATTTAACTCTGAAGACGTATTGATAAAATTGTATATAAAATTTATTACGGTCTGTATAAAAGTTGTATAAAAGAAGTTACACTTTTATCATTTTTGGAGCTGTTTCTTACGATATAATATTGTATTATACACTGGATTGACCGTTAAAGTTCATATTACCAGCTATAGAGGTCATTCTTATTCCGAATTGGTGTTACGATTGCCTTGTCATATGACAATGAAACAAGACATGGATTTAAAAACAAGTTTCTTTGAATGCCACTGCCGCTAAGCTCTCATCCATTTCTCAGCAACTCTACTCAACGCTTATTTTGTTGTGTAAAACTTTTAACAGCTTGCAATAACATTGACAAGAACTTGTTTTCCGTAACTACCACGCCTCGTAAATACATACAAGTAGCATTACAAATTTATATTTATAATTAATCAATAATTTTATTGTTTTGAAATATGTAGAATAAAAATAAAACATGAGTCCCAATAATTTCAGTACATATGCCCAAGCTTTTCGGATGTGTGAGTGAGACTCCGTGTAGGCGCGCGCACACGGCGGCAGACTCTACTGCGGGCGCGGGGGCTCCGCTGTGGCCTGCTCAGTCGCTACGCAACTACGGGAGAGTGGGTATGTTCGTCGGTTCGCTGCCGCCGGCGATCGAGCGGGTTCGCTAACCTTGCACTTTTGATGAATCGACGAGTGACAACCGGCAGTGTAATTCAATAGTGAGAACAATTATTTTTCAAAACATTCGATTACCATTTTTCATTCAGAATATAAACAAACTGATCTCGAACTTGACCTGCGATTGTTTGCTCGAACTGTAGAGTGCGGTGTTGTGCTTTTCCTATCGATAACATAACCTGTACGACTTCAAGGGCACAGTTGATCGCTTCGAGTTGTATGGTCTTTGAGCAGTTTTTGTAACATTATTTAGATGTTTTTGGATTTGATTGTATTTATAATTTAAGTGGGCGTATTCGAAAGTTTGAAAATCGATTGGGTGACGTGCGTGCGTGGGATTGCGTTTACGTAATCTTTGTTTACCTTGGGCATGTGCTTCAAATTCGAAAAAGTGATTACTAATAATTAAGGACTTAATTTTTCTTTTGGTCGAATTGAAAAATTGAAATCACAAATTAAAGGTACGTCAAATATATTTTTCTTTACGATTTATATTTTTGTTGCGTCAACTTTGGGTGAATATTTTTACGAATGAATGTACCTATTATTTTATTATTTATATGTATGTTAAAAAATTCTAACTTAATTGTATTTATGTAACAAAATTATAATACATTTATTTTACTCATTAAAAAAGAATAAACAAACTTCTAAAATTAGGTTGTTTATCAAATTAGCCAGCCTCTCCATACGTGCGTACGCGCAATATTGCGCATATCTGGCCGAAAATCTTATCATATTTAATTAGTCTTAATACACTTACAATAAATATTTGATGAGTCAATAAAGATAGCATTAGTGGTCTACGGCTGTTTGTCACCATCTTGGAGTGTCTTCAATGAATATACAGGGTGTCCCAAAACTCAACGATAAGCCGGCACCAGTGGGTGGACCCGCTCTTCACTGCTCGAGGAAAAATAAGAAAAAAAATATATCTCAATTTTTTTTGAAAATATTAAGTAAATTTTGAAATCCTTCGAAAATTGACACCCTATATGATATTTTCAAGTGCCACGACCACAAATTTACAAATATTTCAGATTTTTTTTTTGTATCGGCAACCTAAGTAGTACTGCTATCCATTATAACCCTTACAAATTTCAGAATGCCTGTAGTTTTTACACAAAAATAAATTAAATTTTCTTTTTTTCCCTAAAATTTTGAAAGATTTTTACCTTCGGTCCACTTTAAGTCATCGTGGTGTAAAAAAAAGTATGGACACTACTATGGCAAGTTTTTTCAAAAGTTGACGCAACTAACCAAGATTCCTAAATGGTATAATACTCTAGGAAAACTAATCACAAAAAAAAATATGCCTGTCATTTCTAAACAAGAATCAATTTTGAAATCCTTCGAAAATTGACACCCTATATGATATTTTCAAGTTCCACGACCACAAATTTACAAATATTTCAGATTTTTTTTTTGTATCGGCAACCTAAGTAGTACTGCTATCCATTATAACCCTTACAAATTTCAGAATGCCTGTAGTTTTTACACAAAAATAAATTAAATTTCTTTTTTCCCTAAAATTTTGAAAGATATTTACCTTCGGTCCACTTTAAGTCATCGTGGTGTAAAAAAAAGTATGGACACTACTATGGCACGTTTTTTCAAAAGTTGACGCAACTAACCAAGATTCCTAAATGGTATAATACTCTAGGAAAACTAATCACAAAAAAAATATATGCCTGTCATTTCTAAACAAGAATCAAATTTCATAAATTGTTGTTGTTGCTAGTGATCACTTTTACTGTGTAGTTATAGGTTTGTTGTTGAAAAATGTTGATTGAATTTTGATTGTTTTGACAAATAGTAATAATTTTACATTTATTTTATTAATTAAAACTTGCATTTTTTACATTAAAGTACCTAAATGTTCGAATTGTTTGCCACTGGCATTAATACATGCTCTACATCGTTTTCGTAATAGTTACTTAAACTTTTTACAAAATGACTTGCCAGAATTATTAGACGATGTTCCCATAAATGATTTACAAAACGTGGCTTCAAAATGATGGATACCAACTTTGCCCGTCCTGTGCGAGAATACTTAGACCGAGAGTATCCAGGGCATTGGATCGGGCGACTTAGTCCTAACTTATGGCCACCCGTTCACCCCGCTGGAGTTCTTCTATTGGGGTTGTCTTAAAGAAGGGTCTACTCAAAACCCATTTCCTACTCAACATTGGACGAGCTTCGCCAAAAAATCACTCAGGCTGCGGATCATATCAATAGTGGAAGATATGCATGACAAATAAAACGATCTTTTTTAAAACGATGTACATTTAGGTACTTTAATGTAAAAAATGCAAGTTTTAATTAATAAAATAAATGTAAAATTATTACTATTTGTCAAAACAATCAAAATTCAATCAACATTTTTCAACAACAAACCTATAACTACACAGTAAAAGTGATAACTAGCAACAACAACAATTTATGAAATTTGATTCTTGTTTAGAAATGACAGGCATATTTTTTTTTTGTGATTAGTTTTCCTAGAGTATTATACCATTTAGGAATCTTGGTTAGTTGCGTCAACTTTTGAAAAAACTTGCCATAGTAGTGTCCATACTTTTTTTTTACACCACGATGACTTAAAGTGGACCGAAGGTAAAAATCTTTCAAAATTTTAGGGAAAAAAAGAAATTTAATATATTTTTGTGTAATTTTGGGACACCCTGTATATACATATATATATTACTATAGTTTCAGCTGTTTGGAATCATATTGATTCATTTCTATTGAAATAATATCTGATACTTATTTAATGACTTAAATGCGAGCGAAGCCGCGGGTAAAAGCTAGTTGTCAATAAAACCGAATACATATACATTATTTTTAATTATTACTAAAAGAAAATGCTCCCACTTTTTTTTTCAATGGGGTCATATAATCATGGTCTTTCAGGGAGCTCTCTGTTCATATTTCATGAGGACAGTCCAGCCCATAATAGGTTGTGTCCTCGTTTGAAAGAGTCGAGGTCGTCAATCTATGGTATTATACGTAAGAGAGATTTCCTTTAAAATGATACTATCTATACCTACATGCCTTTAATTAATTTTAATGCCGATATAATTTTATTGTTGGTAAACATGGTTTATATTTTTGCATTCATTTTATATAAACAATTTAAAAGTGTGTTATTTATTTGCTGATTTACTCGTAAATGATTAACGATGATATTTAAAATTAAAAATCAATGCTAATACAGAAAATATAATTTGCATGCGTACGTTTTTGTTTTTATAAATACATAGTAACATTAAATATTCTGATAAAAATAGGTTTTTCTCTTTTCAAATTAATCTAATTTTAAGGGAGATTTTGTTCCCCATTAATAATTTCTCTTTGACTTAAGAAGAATTGTTCTAAACGAGGTAGATTATTTTTGGAAGCACTTTAACGCTCCAGTGCTCCAGCGCGCCAGTGTCACGCCTCTTCTCAAAATACTTCTCTTCCTATCTATTTAAACTTCCCCATAAGTAAATATGTCTGTAACCTAAAATTACTCAAGAATATATTCACGCCAATTGAAATGCAATGAGACAAGACTGCAATTATTGCAATAAACTTAATCATCGAATTAAAAGATAACTTATTATTTAATTTCTTTATCAATTTAGCATTATTATTTTTATAATTGTGCAATAAAAAATATGATTTATATTGTTACAGTTTATATCCTGTTAATGTCTAAACTAACGTTAACATGTATAACCTCTTTTACAGTTACCGTTTGATTCTAAATTAACGATTAACTAGCAGTTAAATTTGGTGCAATATATTCTGTTGCCCTAAATCCCATGAAGTGTTGTCATATCAAGGAAGCAGTTTAGTCAAAGCTTTAATCTTAAAATAGCTGAACATAAAACGAGCAAGGGATTGAGGCCGTGTTTGTAAACATAGTAGTAACTGCAGAACGTTGATGTACTCACGGGCATATGTACATTTATCGATAATATGACTCAGACTGATGATGCCATGCGATCACGTAATCGTGTCACTAATTTTTAGATTTACGTCTCAAGATTTTAAAAGTGACGCTAACTACTTGTGTGTTCAAATATGTAAATTATTTTAGATAATACTAAATAAAAAATGCTGAGATTTTTGGTCATTTTACAAATGTAATAGGATTACCTTTTATGATTGTTTCATAAACAGCTATTGTTATGAAATCTCTTTAAAGTACATCCATATAAAGAATATACGATAATTTTTTTTCAAAACTTTCCACTTCTGTTTAATAACAAGCAGATGAACAACCAAATATCTGTCTCTTATCAATAAACTGGACTGTACCGTTATATTTTGTGGTCGTAGGCGATGTATTGACACCCTATTTACCTGTCCTTAGGGATACATCAAGCGAACCCTTGAATTGCATAACAGGCGAGGTATGAAAAGCCACCTCACTCCATCTATCCCCTGTTTGTTCCCTCCCGTCAAAGTGGGATTATCCTACACGTGTTTTGGGGTAACATGCCAGTTAATATTAACTATATCTATACATATTATAATTGATTAGACACAACTTTTATTATTATCACATTAGTATTTGATTATTTAAATCTGACATTTTGAAAGTTGTTTTTCACGTTTCTTAACTTTTAGTGAGTTTTTTTTTTCATTTTAAAAAACGAAACAATTATATTCTTAATAAGGAAAAATATTTGGTTACCCAAATAATAACAGTTGCTTTCAGTATATAGTAATTCAATTTTCTGTAAGAAACTGTATACAATTGATTTTGTTACAGCTTTTTTAATATCAATTTCTTGTATTATTCTCATTATCTAAGTAGTTAGAAAAAATAATCTATTGAATAGACGGAGAACCAGAAAATGTAATGAATCAGAAGGCAAATACAACATAGTTTTTTTAATATAAATAAATAGATATACATACATTGTTTTGACCTCAAACTAGGATATCTTGAGTTATGGGTATTAGGACAAGGACCTCTACGTAATATACGTATGCTAACCACTGCGCCGCAGAGACCACCTTTTAGAATACCTGTTAATATTAAACCTTCCCTCGTCCCTCATGCGAGGCATTCAATTTCGTTATTATTTGCCACAGGGCTGGCCACCCTAATTGCACAGACATGCTTCGTGGGGCGCCGCCGAGGACGTTAATTACACTTTGATTTTTGTGCCCACCAGGAAATGTAATGAATGTCCTATATCAAAATTAAAACGCGTATCTATCCATATGTATAACATATACTTCGACTCCCTCTTTATGTAATTTTCCTTGTTAATGTATCAAAGTTACAGCGTTTCCTAATTTAATATATTATAGTAAAGAAATCTATTGTATTTTTCAAATCAAAAAGAGAACAAAGGACTCAATAAAATACGAGAAAACAGTGATGGAAAGAACTCGCACACCATAAGTCGTAGGATAAAGGGATGACCGCGATCTTCTAAATCTCATTATTTATAGCTTCAATGGTCCTTTTCCCTTATCTTCTATAACGGAAATCTCTTATGCTTGTGTTTCACCTTTTAGGTGCGTTAATACGAGCACATAATATTTTCGTTTGTTTTCGAAAGCAAAAATATAATAACACTTAAGAATAAGTAGCGAGCAAACATAACCGGTAATGATGAAATTGCGTGTTATATAAATTCTAAATTCGAAAAGGTCAAAATTACTTCCACATACGAATAATAAATTAAAGGTTATACAAAACATAATGTAATAAGCATGGCATTTACAATCTTCGTAATTAGACCATCTTCAGGTCTTTAAGCAAACAATTAAGAGTTATCTGTCCCAAAATTAATCAAATGCCAAGGTTTCTATAATTGTCCCCGTAAACAAGCTCTATTAGATTAAAGTAGCCATGTCATGGGTTAATTGGTTTTCGCACGTATTCTAGCTGTAAAGTCTGTTCATAAGTAATTAAGTTGACGACTAGTTAATTATTTTGTTATGGAAATTTATGTATTAAATAGTTTATAACGAAATATAACTAATGAATACATACGCTCCATTATTTGTGACCGACTAAAGAAGATTAATGCGCATGAGTAAAAAGATAATGATGTGTTTTTGTCTTATAATAAAAACAGACGACTAAGCATTTATTAGTGGCAAAGCGAAGTATCCTAAAAAATGTCGAACGGTGTAAGGAGGTTGCGAAGGCTGAAGTGGGATTTAAGAAAGAGTGGCCTAAATTTGAAGATAAGATAACACATTCAAATTATACTCTGCTTATGTAAATAAATATAAATTAGGTAAGTTTTATTCAGAGCTTACAACATCTGGTTAATGTTTAATTAAATTAAACATACAATAGATTAGAATCTCAAGGCAATGCATCTAATTATCAAAGTGCAATTTTATTCGTGCAAAGAATTTTCTGTCCGTTTAAAAGCATATTTAATTTAGCAATTAATAAGTAAAGTCTGGTTTGGTCGTTAGTATCTGGACCGAGGTAGACCGGAACAATGTCGGTGCAGCAGAGCGACTAGTCTTCAAGGTTGTGCTGACTAATAAATGCGATTTGCCAATACGCAATATGGTGTGTGAACTATGAAATATATTGTTTCAAAGTAACGCATACGTTTTATATCACGTTTATTTATTGATATTAAGGAAAAGATTCAATCAACACAACCTGTAATCCAATATTGTTTCAATTGATTTAGAAAATATGAAATTTCAGATGTAACATTTATCTTACG
Organism: Tineola bisselliella; assembly: GCA_028551675.1. Classification (NCBI taxonomy): domain Eukaryota; kingdom Metazoa; phylum Arthropoda; class Insecta; order Lepidoptera; family Tineidae; genus Tineola; species Tineola bisselliella. The sequence continues at coordinate 165,545 of JAPWLS010000831.1, read as the reverse complement.
CATGATTTCTCTATTATTTATTTACATTACGATATTATGTAAACATAATTGCTTATTTTGCATTATTAAGAAACTTTAGTCCAGATTAGTTAAGTATTGCTATTTTGTTTGAATATAAAAACCGAATCTGATTTATGGACGTGCTCGCGAATGTCTTGGACCATGACGGATAACGGTTCGTGGACGGTTTATCTGCAAGTATTTATTATGGAAAACAGACGAGCGTCATGGCTCATCAAGTACAACTACACTAAGTGGCCGTTGTTCTCTTTGAAAATCGCTACATAACTAGCGAGTGATGTCGTGCTCTACATTAATCAGATAGACATTCATATAATTTATTTTGTTCATTTCATTAACTCTTGTATATTATGCATCATTAATGAAGTTATATTATTATAATTATTTTTTCAAATTAATAGTTAAATTTAGTTTCAATTTACAAAAACACAAATATTTCAAGTTTATTATGTAAGTGCACGTAAAAAGATAATTATACTTCCAAATGTTTTACGTCTTTATAGTGGTCATTTGTGGTATTCGACTAAGTTAGGCACCTGAGATTCGCGTGACGGTAACTTATTTTCAGACAGATTTCTCTGCGGTCGATTGTTTTAAATTATAAGCCGGTTTTCTGAGAAATAAATTCAATAATATGTGGCATTTAAATTTTAAAACAAACAAAATAATATTGTTTACACAATTGGAGTTATTTTTGAAAATGTAAAATAGAAATAAAAACGTTGATGCCGGTCACGATGACATGTAGAGCGAAGCTGTGTATCATATATCGATCACTCCATGAACCGGCTCAGCTGCGTCGCTCCACATTTCACGCCATGGATTCCCGTTGCTAATAGAAACTGAGAATTTTCGTTTCGCATCATCGGACATTGCTCCTAACGAAAGTTGATATTCGAATTCAATACTATTTATAAAAAAAATATTTATATTCACGCTTCTGACTTCGTTAATTGAGACTTGATTTGTTATTGGAACATTGGAAAAATACAACAAATGTATCACAATTTTCACAGAATCATTTACAATATAAATATCGGAGCATTAACACACAATAAAATAATTCAAAGTATAATGTAATCCATAATGTTTTGCATAATAATAATGACAATGACACAATAATACAAAACTTCTATGAATCTCTCTCTTTTAAAGGCAACAACAAATAGTATTTAAACTATTTATACCTATTCAAATGAACGACAAAATGTTATTTCTGGATAATCAATTTTAAAATGGCGGCTATGCGAAACAAGTTTTTTGTTCAGCGTTGACATTTTATAAAAAAAGATATTTAAATTTTCATAAACGATTTTTAATTTAGTTTTTGTAATGCATTTATTCGAATACAAAATTTATATATAATGCATTTATCGTTGAACATAAATCGAAGGATTTGTGTGTAAAAGCAAGTTTGTGTGGTAAGCAGTTTTGTTGGAGCGGGGACAAATGCGCGTGGAAACAATTGAAGGCTCGTCGTAACTGTTACTTTGCGAATAATAGACATATTGTTCCAAACTATTTAATTAAATTGTCTATATGTTTAATTGTAAGAATATAAATTAAATTATATGTTTAAATAGATAATATATTGTGTTGTTGCGTACTAAAGTTATCTCCACGATTGAACTGAATGATGTTCGAATAACCTATTTCATTTAATCGAATTAAATGTAGTTAAAACAATGTTATATTTCTTGCAAAGAAAGTAAAGTCGTTTTTTTATCTTAAAAGTAACTTTGTCGATTATTTTTTGAGAAGACGATGAAAATGTGTCTCTGAAAATCAGATAAACTTAACGACACTCAATGGACCTTTTTAAAAATTCTTTCACGATTTAAAAGTAATATTCCCCAATTATTTTTCTTACAAATATTTCAATTTCCGTTGAACCCCTTCGAAGTTCATCAACTTTTTGTTTGGAGAATAAATTACATACTTTTTATATTATAATAAAAAGTAAAGTACGACAAAAATCGCCATTTTGCTCAACATTAGATTTAACTTATATATTTTGAAGGAGTCCCATCTCTAAAAGAAAAGAGGTGAGGAAATAAATCTTCCGTTTTCGTGTGCTCTTATTTGTGTCACTGAAATTATTTATAGCCCAATTTGTGTCTCTGTGTTAACCATTTAATATCAAATCTTTCAGCATATTTGATATTTCCCCAACTTTGTGTGACGTTTTAATTCTTATATGTTACATTATTGTGGCGCGTAAAAATATACGTTTAAGTAAATACAAAATATGACGTTTTAAACGAATTTCGGGACTAGATTTTAATCTAATTTCAACCTACCTCACTTTAGTACACACACGATAGATTTTCAAAGTAGATTATTTTTTTTTTAAAAAGAAGTAACAATATTTTAGTTACACTAAAAGTTATTTATCGTGTCAAAGAAATTTTTATACGCTATCATCAATATTATGAGAAATTGATGTCAGTGATTATTTGCACGACACGGCGATGCCTTTATTGAAAGCTTTTGGAAAGGGCATTCACGTCGAGATTGACAAATTGCTGTTGATTCAGGAGGTTAGTGGATCACGCCACGTGGCATCAGTATGCCTACAATTTTAAGGGTTAATTCTTTGACCCCACCGGTGTTGATCGCTCTTTTTATCACAATTGATATGTTAAACGAGTTAGTATGTTTACTTATTTTTTTATGTTCATAGGTACCTAAATATTAATAGTAATCCGGCATCCGCTTTATGTTAACATGCGGTTCATACTTACAGAGAAATAAATATCTGCAAAGAGATCTCTGCTTCGACCTGATCTCTTGATGACAAGAAAAAGGGTAGTGTCTTTTTGTGATCCATTTTGTATATTTCAAAGTGGTGGTCATTGTCCTCGTATGAATAATTAGTCCAGTAAACATCATCAGTCTTGCTACTAGTATCAAAAAGCAACGATAATTTTCAATGTATTAAACTAAATTTTCACCGCTATTTAGCGATCAATCAATTTGTAAACAGTGATGGCTTTCGTCAAGCTTGGAAAGTGGTTTTCCATTAATTTTAATATTCAACGAATACAATACATATAGGTGTTGAAAACCACTTCAAATATCACAATTTAATAACATAATTGATTTTGCCCAATCTTAAATCTCAATGAACACTACACGTACCAAAGTTAATTAATTTTTATTTTTTGAGTACCTTAAAAATTAGAGTAGAACCAGTCAACTACAATTAGTTGACTTACAATGCATACAAACATTCTATAAAGAGTAAATTTCATTCTCTTGTATAATTGAAAAGCAAAAATAAAACTTCGACAAGCCGGATCTCAAACAGCGACGCTTGCGTATTTTTTTAACTAACCCGTTCAAACAACAGCAATTTTGTGAAAACCGCATGAAAATTGAATAACCCTTTTTGATATTACGAGAGGGTATCTGTGTTCAGCGGATCTACCGCATCAAAATTGTTGTGTATCAAGTTTGTTGGAACCTTCAATTAATATCACCAAAAAAAACTTAAGTAAATGAAATAATTAACGATGAAATAATAAATGTATCATTTCTAAATGATGATCAACTAGAAATAGAAATAATATATCGCTTTCAGAAATGTAAAAAAATGCTCCAAGACATTATATGAAACATACTAGAACAGTATGTCCATGTGTGTAAGTTACGGACGCTCGTAGTTTAATTTGCTCACATAAGTGTTAAAATAAGGAACTAAATAAAAGAATTCGAATAAAAACCAATTTATTCAATTTAAATATAGAACAGTGGTATTATGGAGAGTACTAGTGACAAATTGAAGTTACTATAACTAGTCGGTTGAGTTATCGTATTTCAATACGCTAGTATTGTTGTTCTTGGTTTCTTCTCTAACATAGTTAACTCACCGGCCGGGACATTAGAAGCTACTTTTAATAAACTTGTATTAATTCGTATCGTACGCGGCTCGAGTCCTAGTATTAACTCAAGTAAGCACCTTTCGTACCGAATTGTATACGTAGCGATCATTCGTACGTGCTAAATGTTGCATGTCTCGGCTTAGCTTAAATTATTTCACGCTATTATGTCGTAATATCATGCTTTGTTAAGCCGTTCAGTAATGTCATTGTGGAATCCGTCACGAATTATGATGTGTTATTTTAATAATTATATATTATGATTAGTTTAATGTTGTTACAACTACGCATTTTATTTATTAATATTTTAATGTTTATACGATTATTGACTCTGCAAATAGGTACCTACTTAATTTGTAACACTAAATCTGTTAACTATAAAGTGCATCGTTAAAATCTGTCTCGAATCCAAGCCGTGTCGTCACATAATATGCGTTATAGTATAGTATAAAAAAGGAGTTTGAAATAGTAGAAAGTAGAAATGGCTTAATTAATATAATATTTTTGAAAAAACAGCCAACGCATGTAGCCATATGTTATATTTCCATGACATAATAAATTGCATTTGCGAACACATAAAGCTCTCGTCGTTGGTATGATATGAAAGGTCCCGTTGTGAACGTGAAGCGGAGGTCACGTCCAAAGCCCTGCGCCAAGTGAACCGCCTGCGCAACAGTTCGATGCCCGCACAAATGCACTCCGCAACGTCAAAACGAACTACAGCGACAACATAAACCAAGCTCTGACAAACGTGCATGAAGTATTCGATTTACTTCCATAAATTAATTTCAACAATTATAAATTAATGCGACGGCGGCTGTACAGATATCAATTATTTATTTATATTATTATAGTTTTAATCTTTTTACAATCATAAAAATAAGAATTTTCAAGTTCTGAAGATTGGATTTGCTTCATAGTGTCAGCTATATAACAGGTGTTACTGACGATTCTATTCCCATAGTCGCTGTTTTCGTTTTTACATTTTGTGGTGCTCCATCTTCGTTCTCCGATGAAGCAAAAAAAAAGACAAAAAGGATCCTGCCAGTAATTATCTCGCTGCACTGAAGGGCCTGCGAGCGACTGTTCGCTACTCCCTGTTCGATTATCTTATTCTATTCGTATACGGATGTGTCTATTTCTTTTCTTTGCTCGTGTTTATTATTCTTTCTTATCCGCTTTATCTTTCTTATTCTCTCGATTTATTTTTACGCTGTTGCTATTTTGAATAATTGATTAGCGTTGTCTTCTCTTATGCCTTCCTCTTACTTTTATTACATCGCCGTTGCATTGTTATTGACATTTGTTCAATTTTATAGTTTGTAGTGATTTAGTAGCGAATGAATTTTAATTTGATTTGAATTTAATGTTTGATACCACTACCGGCACATGACGTCTATCAAAGTAAGTGTAACTTTTATCAACAACCCACTTACATGCCGCCTTCCTGCCTTCAATTAAGACGCTCGCAGACTTTCTCCTGCACGATTGCCCTATATAAATAAACAGCTACAATCGAACTTTCCTCAGATCAACTTAACTTGTTAAAGATGTTGAAATAAATGAATGTATTTGAAATGTTTTTATTTTTAAATATTTTCGTCAAATATTTGTTGAATTTAATTTTCATACTATCTCAATAAATTTCGAATTAACCGATCGACATGAGAGGATAAATTTCGTAGAATTTTATTTATAAACGATCTGGTTTTAACGTAAACGGACGCGGACGTGTGAAAACAATTTATAGCTGCATTCGAGTTAGTTGTTTAGTTGACACCAATTCGTGGACAGTTTTATCTCGAAAGATAAGAAAATCTTTTAGGGTGAAGAACTTACAATATTTATTAGGATAGCTACTTTCGTGAGAACTTATTTCTACCGAATCTTTGTTGTGCCTTTTATTGCCTTTAAAATAAAATATATCACCATTGTACATGCTAGACAAACAATACATGTACTCGTATGAGACTGTTTATGCGAAACTAATATTGAGCTTGTGTTCATTTTACTTACTGCAGGCGGTCTATCCACTTCACTGTTTGAGTTATGTCTATTTATATCACAAAAATATTCTACTGATGAAGTCATCGTTGTGTCAAAATGATTTTCAATGGAGGTATATTTTAGTTTTTGCTTCATGGATGCGCTTACATACGTCTCATACATTACAAATTACTTTGCCTATAGTATGCAATTGTCCTGTGATGTATTATCATGATTTATAACTAAACTATAAAAAAGGTTCAAATAAATAATTCAATTATACACAATATAGACGGGCTAGAAGGGCCAGTCCCATCGAGCAGTCGGTCATGTGAATGCGCTGCGGACGAGGAAGCCAGTTCCCTCCGCCATGAAGCGCATAATCATATGCTTGTTGTAACTCATTATGTTATTATTAAAATACCTACGCAGATAACTCAATTCTCATATGAAATCTCACAGCTTAATGGTTCATTATGATGCTGTTACGCTAAATGTGTGATATCACGAGTCACGAGTCACCTGCAGGCCATGAAGTCATAATGAGCTGCTCGTTATCTGCATATAGTTGCATGACATTTGTTTGCGCCTTTCTAAATTAATTATTATTATGCTTGATTTCATATTAATGACAGAGAAAGAAATTCGTACATTGACATTAATGATTCGTGATGTGTAGGCGTATCTTTTAAGCCATGCGATGACGGGAAACGTGGAGTCATTAGATAATAACATGTGAGTTTTTATTGTACTTAGCGTCATGAGAGAACGCTTTCGCCTTCGTAATTAATTGCCTATGTTATAACATGTGTGCATTATTATTTCACATTGTACGCAATCGAGCTGTTTTCCGGTGCAGTGCACTGTTTCCGAGGCGAAACAACAGCTCCACTCGGCACGAATTTGACATTTTTAGCTTGCGTTTGCGTCATTCAAAATGTCGAACTCGTATCTATGATGAAATATTGTAAGCCACAAGCGATATTGACAAATTCATTTATCTTACACTATGCTTTGGTAACTATAGATGGATTTGAAATTTTAAAATATTTTGAGCATAATTTTAAACGTTATGCATTTCATACTTTCCACACAATGTTTTCAGTACACCTTCGTGTATATGTCATGAGTACAATAATCGTAAAAGCTTGTCCCCTTGTCGAGAAGTGAGCAAACTGTCCACGCGGTGATAAAGGAAAATGCATTACTTCCCCTCTGAGGGCCTGACTAGAAATTTTCCTTAAACCAGCCCTCCAAAATGGCGGCACAGGTCATTAATGTTCGGCCCAGGAGCTGCCCAAATTTAAAAGCCTACTTCCAACTTGGTTATTATGGGATAATAGTTGCTCTTGAGATAAGAATGAGTATTTCGTGACAAGTTTTCGTATCTGCAACCTCAAAATTTTACAAGAAAATCTCTTTAATAGGCAATAATATCACTGAAAGTGTCTATATTTTATAACACAGTGATCACACTGTTATCAAACAGCGATGTGGATTTTGCATCCTGCATACAATTCTCACATTTTTTTTAACTTCTTGCTCCTGTTTAAAAAATCATAATAATTGGGATTTATTCATATAATTAAACATAATTTACGAAAGTATTTTTGCTTAAAAATTTAAATGTCTCGTTTGTGTGCGACGACACGCTTTGCAACATGGCTTACCGTATTACTGCAACGAGCAAGAGCTTTCGCGCTTCTCTACCATTTGACATTTCATACTTTGTTTTTTATTTATTCCCCATTTTTATTCCACTTAATTTATATTTGTTGAAAAAGAAACAAGTGTTCTGTTTTCATTTTTACAATTCATAAAACTGTTGTATTTGAATAAAAATTCTTTCATAAATCTAAGCGCCATACGGAGTTTCACGAAGTTTCTATATAGGCACTAAAAGGGCTTCATATATTTAGGTATACGAGGCCATTGAACGTCGTGTACAGGTGCGACTTCTGTCTGTTTTATCTCTGCTGGGCCGCGATTTACCTTATGTAACATTCATACTCTCATTCTGCCTTTACTATCCTTTATGTGACACACTTTATCCGACACGAATTTTCATTATGAAACTTTAATTATACTATAAGCACTTTCTACTAATATCAGACTATGAAATTTAGTAATTAAATAATTGAAATTATTTTACAGAAAATATGTTACTTGTACCTATATTTTATATTTGTCTAAGTTAGAGCACGATTCGTATTGATATTGAATTGGTTGTTCCATAACTTGGTTATGTTTCTATTAAGATATAATAAGATGATATTTCTATACTATTTTTGGTAGGAGGTTAGGAAGAGTAATGTAGAGAGGGAGGTCTATGGAGTGAGGAAACGTGAGGGGTTTTTATTATGAAGACAATCAGGGGTACAGTGGACGTGTGCCTAGTTCGGTCCCGCATGCCCAATATGTTCAACGGTTGAATTAATGTTTACATGACACTTGCGTGTTCATTAGTACCATAAAGAAAGTGAAACAACTATAAAAGCGTGCTGCCATAATAGGAAACAGTAATAGGAAAACATGGTATGAGGATATTTTTGTTAATTGAAGTAGCCGTGACAATGTGCTAATATAATAAACAAATATTCATTATGTAAATGCTTATTTATTATCTATTTATAGAATTAAGCAGAAACAGTACAATAATAAGAATATATACGTATTTATTATATTGTGAGTTTTATTTTGTGTGCATAATTCAATAGTTTATGATGTTGTACATAAATATTTTAGTGCTCTATTCAACTTTTCAGGAATACAGTTGTTATGTAAGTGGTTTGAGGCTAGACAGACGATGTTTAGAATTTTTAACGGCTTCATAAAGTATCCGTTTCATGTGAAAATACATTTGTTTGATTTATCAACAACTGCGTTAAGAATAAATAATAATATAATACATTCATATCAGTCACTTAAAACGGTACTTCATTCGGCATTATAATTGACTTTATTATAATTGCGCCATTATTATGAACCCATAAAATTATAAATAAATTGGCATTGTTATTGTGTAAATATGCTTTGGTAATCCGATTTATATGAAATGCAGATATTTCTTAAGGAGCTATTATTAGGTAAGTGCAAAAACAGAGTTTCGTACGCCTTAAGCCACAGTTTTTTCTTTGTACTTGAGGCAGGGAAACAGCTCGAGACATCTCAAAGAAAACTTTAAGTTTATTGAAGCAATTTAGCCATAACTTTGTTGTGAAATAAGTGAGGCAAGTCCCTTCCCCATACAACCATTCAATAAATAAGTAATGCTCGAACTTTTAACGAAAGGGGCGTTACAAAACTTCTATTGACATTGATGCGACTCCTCATTGTTTAATGCTACTTACAAATTTTGTGACAACGAATAAAGGAAGTCAATTTGTATAATGATGTTGCGGATGTTGAATTACAAGTTTAAAACATTTACGAGTACACAATTTACACCTTAATTTTGTTACTTAAATAGTAAAGTTTACTTAAGTAGTAAAAAATAGAAAATGCGTTTTAATAAATCGCGATAACCGATATTTTGAGCCGAAAATATATTAATTAGGTTTAGGCGGCAGTGGTAATATGGTAGCGGTAAATTAAACCCGGGCCATGTGGCACATCAATCATCCACCATTATTACTGAACCGCCTATCGCGTGGTTCTGCAATACCTAATGTTATTTTCAATAAAACTCTGCAATAATATTATACTCGTACATTATATTTATTAAAAAGTCTACATATATGTATAAAGGAAAAAACAAATGTGATCATTACTAATTTGAATGACTTACTAACACGTTTATTTTATTTTCCAACACAACCAATCATTTTGTACAGTTATAATTTTTTAAAAGGTAGGTAACAAAAGTACCTACTGTTAATTTTTAATATAATCCAATGTAAAATAAAAGCCGCATAAAGTATTTTAAATTATGTAACACAATAATAAACAATGCAATTGTATCAAGCACACTTGTTAGTTAAATGTATTTTCCCATCTGTGGTGGTTGTCTGCGGAGCAAAACACCGTGCAAACAAAATAAAACACGGACAGCTCTGGGGAGTTTTGTAGGATGCGAGTATTTATCCTACTGAGTCGCGAAAAGCGGCGTATCCTGAATTCTCAAAGAAAATTTTCCGCTTATCATCCTTGACACAGTTGTGGCTCGCCGCATGTGTTTGTATACTTGAAAATAATATTTTTGTTTCATTACAACATTAGAAACGATGTTTGCGGAAACTGCTATTTATCTGGGAAGCCATGGAAAGTTTTATGTTTCCTTAAATACGTCATTTACATTTTTTTTAAAGCATGTCCTTATCACGGGTATAACCTTGAGTTCTGTAAAAAAAATTATACGCATGATATAATAGTATTATTAATAATAATAAAAAAAACACGTCTATCGATATAAATTGAAGCTGCTACAAAAATTAATATCACATATCGCATCTCATGGGAAATAACCTTATTTTTAGATACGAAATTAGGTCAATACTGTATGTAATAAGAGATTGAAAGCTGACGTCCACTAGTGGGTGGTCATTCATAATAATTTAGCTACTTACGGCCTGATGACAGATATTGATGGAGGCAGATATGATTCGGGACTATACTGCCGACTCGGATGATTTTACTCTAATGTACTAGGAGTTTGTTTGTGTGACAGTTCAATAGAGATCATTCATTTAAGGGGCATCTTAGATTGTTTACAACGTTTCAGACCATTTAACAAAATCAAATAGGCAATAAATAGGTAAAAAAAAACTTAAGTTGTGTAAGATTGACGTAAAATTGTGAATATTTACTTGTAAATGATTGTTAGACCCAATCAGGTAGAAAATGTTAAAAGGACTTATTCTTTGTAAAACAATTAAGCCTACGTGAATTCGTATGGCTCCGAACACGACCACAATGGGACCGCTCAGGGAGGGACGTAGTCAAGTGGCTAAGAATACAATTTTATTATTTATTCAAGACACTTAAACGAAAAGTGAATGAGACGACTGGAGAGCTCATTGTTTATCTGAATGGGTCAGCAAGGTCGCTAGAGATGTCTGTCGGTGAAGAATTAAAAATAATTTCAAACATAAGAACTTCGACGAATTCGATTGAAAGCACAAATTAACTAATATTATGGTATACAATGACGGGTAATCGACCGACGCATGTTGGTGTCATGATATCAAACATTTATTAATAGACGTTGAAAAAGCAGCCATGTATATTTTAACATTTTCCTGCGATAGGCGTATCACTAGTAGAGCTTTGTAATTTAAATATCCTGTCTCCTTATTTGATGTCACATTCATTTGTGTCTTCGAACAAGGACCTAATTTATAACACTTCCTAATCGTGTATTTCTTTTTGTTACAGGATACACGTAAATAAATGCTACAATTTCGGTGAAATAACATAAGGTATGTGTTATAAAATAATTACGAAAGTTATAAACCAGGAACACGACAACAAACACGGAAATTCACTCGACCGTTCGCTCCACTGCGTACTGCGTTATGGCAAAGTTTTTGTTGAGCGTAAAGCAAGCAATGCGGTTTCGTGTGTGGCGAATCAAATTAAAAGTACACTAGAGCTTGTTTGAATATAACATCACGTACTTCTAGTGGACAGGCACTTGAATGACGTCACTATCGTACTTTTCTACGCCACTGACGCTCTATAATTTTTCGTGAGCAAATTTCATTGTAAACTTACAAGTTGTCGGCAATTTTTGCTGGTCTGACTTTTTCTCGCACACCGCTCTAAAACTAGGTTAGAGTGAGATAATGGCCGCTCGTTTCGCTTGTTTTGCTCCATTGTTGTTGTTTGCATCCTCCATCGCTTCCCGTTTCAACAGTTTATTGGCAAAAGTTTTTTCGGTAGTTAACATCTACAAAATATGTATTTACATTTTCCTACCGTTCAACAATTTTCAACAATTGCAATTAAAATGTAATGTTTTTGCTGGCATTGGAAAGCAACGTGAGGTCACTTTGGAAATTAATACGAATATAGACATCACTTTTATTTAATTAGGGTCCTATACATTTACTCGCTATTATTATTTGTAAACCACGTATTGCGGTTTAGTAGTAATGGACGGGTGGTTCGGGTTGATAGCTACTAATCAGTTTGTGTCCGGCTGAGTCACTGACGCTTCTATTTAATAAAGTGCCTAATCGAAAGGGTTTCTACTACATCTAACTTAGTAAAAGTGCTTTTATAAACAACTCTTTGTAGTAGTTAATAAATTAGTTACCGTACTTATAATTAATTTTAATGTTAGGAGTCGAAAATCGATGTTACGTTCCATTAAACAATTAAAACTAAAATCTTTTACTTAAATACGCTTCTGAAGTAAAGATATTGATAATAACGAGGTTCTGAAGTTTGGTAGTAACAATTTATGCACAGAAAGTGGGAAGATGTTGGACCTCCTTCCGAGCTAAATGAAAGTTTGTTGTTTCTTCGTGTTTACCAACTCATGGCCTCATGCTGGTAGTTGAGGACGCCGCGGGAGAACAATCTCGAAAGTATCCACTTCCGAAGTTGACATTTCTTAATTTAGCTCCGATAAAAATAACTGAAGTTACATAAAAATAGATAATTAAGTTTTTCTGATTGTGCTTTGTTTTATATTTTATCTTTTAGAACATAAACACGTTTATATTATTTATGTAATTGCTTGAAGATTTCGGTTGAATTTCTATTGGACGAATGTGACTACGATGGATGCAAATACTTCGAAATAAACGTTTTATAAAACTTTTCTTAAAAGTTTAGTTTGATTATATTTATTTCATATTATCGACAAGACTATATATTATATATTTTCTATATTTTTCAAGTAATAATAGAGTTTTGTTTTATTTTTACTTTCACGATATTCAATATAATCGAGTAACAGAAGTCTCACCAAACTCCTCTGATTTAGGGGAAACTTTTCTTGTTTTGCATTTTACGGTCGTGCGGGGGAGTCGCCCTCGAGATTTGAATATTTTAGAAGTAAGACAACTTCGAGAAGAGCCTCCCTTAATGCGACTTCCAGACAATTGGCTCACATACTTCTATTAAAGAAAAATGACTTTATAAAAATAACAAGATGAAGTTATGACTTTCAACCGCAAAGATAAATTGTTTCAGCGAGCAGTCCATTGAAATATAAAGGGTAGCCTTAGCATATAATAGTTTATTTTTTTGTTGTTTTTTCAATCTCTGATTGTGACATTTCATTTTGCCGTCCGGGTGGCACCGGCCAGTATCGGTGTCAAAGCGCTCAGTGTGCCTTTGTTTCCAGAGAGAAACAGGTTAAGTAAATAACTAGATTGAAATTCATGGACTTCACATCTATGCCCCGTAGTAATAAGTTTACTGAAATGAACTTTTCACTTCATATTTCATTGAGTTTTAATTAATTTTTCTTTAGCTTACTGCTTGTTTTGCGAATGCTCGATTATTCGACTGAATACCTTATGTTAATGAATACGCTCTTATTATAGAGTTATTTTAATGGTTATCGATAGTAATCAATATTTTAAATTAATTGAAATTTGATCTATTTTAAAGATTTATTAAATCGTTTATTCGATATAAAGAGAAATCAGTGAAGCAAATTTTTCCATTTGAATATTTTTGGGGTATAATTATTTGATGTTATGATCAAATACGTATTTCAATACAATATTTAATATATCTATCTATATGCATAGAAGTATGTAGAAGATAACATTAATGCAATATAATTGATGATAATATCAAGTGGCTTTGAACAATGTATTTTCATATTTACAATGTTACGAGAATAAGCTTCCGCTGATAACAGGTATAGTGGTCGGGTCGGTATACCTCGACAGCTGAGCCAGCATATTGCCTCTACCCACCTCCGCTAGAAACCCCCACCTCTATCAATGTTTCCACGCCGTTTCCGCCACTTTTTCGCCGCAAATTTTTCATAAAATAAAGGATTATTTCTTGTTTTTTTTTTTACGTCGACACAAGGATCTGAGAATTTTTTATATTACCTTTTACAGCTAGTTTTTCTTTTGCCACGGCCTCTTTTAATGCTTGCATTATGATTTTGTTTTGTTATCTTATATTTTTTGTCTTGTATGATGTATGATGCCGGCACATTTGTTGTAAACATTATTACAAATATAACTTTCATATTTATAATATATTTTCACATCTATATGAGGTAAAGAGTTAATGGAATATATAATTTAATATCGCCTCTCTCTAAATGTGCGGATATTTTCGTAAATTTGTTAATGATAATCCTACTGATACCAATAACTTATCTCAATGAGTTTTCAATGACTAATATTTAGAGGATTATTATCTCGTTAGCTCCCCCTATAGTCAAATTCAACAACATAATTATTCAAATTAACATACCCAATTTTGGTAATCCGCGGTTGTTACGCCGCATATAAATTAGTACGCGTAAAAGTGTGATTCATTTTTAATTGTCTCCTTAGGAAAAAATATTACAATAATTCATTTACTTAAATAAGGGTCTAATGAAGATTTTAATTTTAGGAAAAGATAAATATAAATATTAATAGATAGATATCTAATTTAACCAAAAAATTCTGTACGGCGGCGTTTGCTTTAATTAATTTTGCCCGACGTAAAAGCGTATAAAGTCTTTTAATCAGTTTAATCATGTTCGCAAAAATAACTCCAGATATAACTACAGGATATATTTAGTAGTTACTATTAATTTTATCTTGTATGAGGGTTGCATCCCACCCTTTATGATTCCAACGTTTTTATGCTGACAAAAGCGTAGTATTGTTTTTTATTTCGCTTATTTCATTATCGCTGTTGTTTGTGGGCGAAAATACTTTTACTTTTACTGATTAGATTGCAACTGCGAGTAAAATTTATGACCACGCCTTGTTATTGCCAATAAGATACTTACTGCACGACACTTTTATTTATATCTAAGTCTATTACATTCGAGAATACAAACGTCAATTTCACATTATTATTTACGAATTACTGTAATATAATTATAGTACATAATCTATTTATACTCGCAAAGCTCATAGCCATAGCATAGCAAGCAATATCTAATGGTAATATTTATTTATCTATTATAAATATTATATCTATTATATATAATATTATTTAAAAGTAGGTCTGTCTTGTTCGCGCCTTGTCCTGTCCGAATTAGTCCCCGTGAATGGTTTTCAAACTTCAAATTTATGTCTCATACTCATAAAATACGTTGTTGGCTTCCGAAGTTAACGTTTTAAACACCTCAATATTTAGCATGACAAGTCTGGCAGATAAATTAAATTATACCCCGAGACTGTAGTAAGGTCAGTGTACTTTGGTATGGGTGCATCCCCTTGTAGGAGAAGGCGACGCCTGAAAATCTGTTTAGGCGCGCCGTACCTACAACGCTTCAGGCGAATAGCTCAGATCGAAGTTATAATAAAATTATGAATAAATCGTGCATAAATTTACTGACATAAAAAAAATGAGTTAAATGTACTGTAGATTTTAAAAAATATAGGTATATTATTGATGAAATTCATATGTTTAGTTTTTTCGTAGTCTTTCACATATTTACGTTCCATCTGATGTTAAGCGAGAGTGCGGTCCATAAGCAAAGACAACTACTAAACAAATCTCTTCGTCAATGTATAATTACACTTGTAAAAATACAATGAAAAAAGGATGTATTTGAAAATAAATTGCAGATTAAGCTACACCGTTAAGTAAGGCAGCAATTTTCATAGAAGTATAAAATTGGATGAGATACGATGCGGCCACACGGAGCGCGGCGGCTTGTAACTAAATAAAAAGTTTGTCTACTTAATCATTCCCTTCCCACCTTACTAAATTTGTTATGTCTCTTTAAACCAATATTATTACTACATTTAGTTTAGAATTGTTATTTTATTTATTATTAACGTTTATTCTTTTCCCTGTTATTTTGTACATTATACAATAGTTTGGTTAAGTCTGTTAGAAATGCTGATTATGATTTTAAAATTCATTATTACCGTACTGGAAGCGATTGCTGTCTGCAGTCAATTGTGTGTTATTTTTCTTTAAACTGGCTGAGTAAGGTCACTTGACATGGCACTCTAAAGAAATATATCTTAATGCAAATTGTAATGTATATATTTTTATTATGATGTTATAATATTATTCAAGAAGAATTTACGTTATCTTTGTGATCTCTTTTATAGGCTATTTACTTTATCACGCTTTCATCATTGATCTGACAACGAAATTGATTACATTTCTCCTAAAAATATTATGTTTATACGGAAATTACTGATAAAACAAAGTTACGACATTCATAATGTAACACATTAAAGATAATAGACTATTTGTGTTTTTAATGTTTGTCTTTTTATTTTACCGCCAATGCTTTATTTCTTGCTCAACTAACATTAAACGTCAATATATTGGCTACAATCATAGTTGCGCCTCGAGTTGTAGCTTCTAATAGTGATAAATGTTTTAATTAGCTGCAAGAACATTCAAACATTCGTGAGTAATTTAGAGAAACATAATTATCGTTATGTAAAAAATAATCATAAGTAAACAATGAACACGTATCGCTAAAAGAAATCATATCAACACTATCAATAATTGACAATAGATTCAATGAAATGCAAAAACTGCCTAATTGTAATTTTCTTGTTATATTCTTCAATTATAAAGAATTAGCCTAAAATTATTTGCACAAAATTAAAGAGTGATAGATTCTTAACATTACTAAAATTTTTGCTAAAACATGATGTAATTATTTGTTATAATCATCAATAATAATCCACATATCAATAAGAGTAAGATGTCATATTATTTAAATTAAAATTTCATATTATTAAAATCCAAATTTACTTTGAGTATTCTTCAATACAAACATTTCGTACAATTTACAAGCAGTTTTTTATAATTCTCTAAGAAAGTTAGTAGAACTAAAATCTCTCCTCTATCCGATACCTACGAATTAAGACTAATCGAATCCTTTGATCGCACGTTTTCCCTATTGACACATGTAATTAATCCTTTAATATTTAGATACATGCAATTAAGAAAGTGTCTTTAGTATGCTATTTGAATAGGGCCGTGTCATCCGCATGCGATCACACTTCCCCCGTCTCGTATAGTTGTTTCAAAGTTTAGAAAGCACATAACTAAATTGAACCGTCACTCTTTGAAACCTGTGTGTAACCGTTATCGCCTCACTGACTTACAAGCACCAGATTTTTGTTTTGACAGAAAATAAATTAAACGCGCCAAATGCAATTGTGTAGTTCCATTATGTGAAAGCGTTAAACGTTTATTTGATTATATGGAAATTTACTTGAGTTTGGAATTATAGTCAAGCCCCAAGCGCGTGTCATTCGTGAATCGTGACGTACGTGTTCAATTATATTTGTATAGTGTGAATTACAAATAATTATGAGGTGTGAAAGAAGGGGAAAAAGGGGGATAGTAGTAAGAACTCATTGAACTATAACAAAAAATAAACAAAAGTTCACAATAATCTTAGATAATTAACGAAGTTAATGATGGATGGAAGTAAAAAGGCGCGTAAGGATGGTGAAAGGTGGCAGTCCTTTGTGTCTACTTGCCTGACCGTATGGAACTAAATCAAAATTTGGTTATATCGGGTATTAACATCATTATGCTAATGTGATACTAGTAAAAGCGACATCAATGCTTATCTTCGTCAAAACAAACTAAAACAACCATATTTAAACCAACGCCACTATGCTGTACAACTTTCAGATTTTACATATTTACGTGCTCGTGTGGGTCGTGACCCGTGTTAGCGTCTTAATTTCAGTGTTGAAGCAAATATTCAAAAATGGCATGTGGCTCACGGAAATAAAGTTGAAATTCCTGGTTATATTATCCCGCAGCTGGTTCTGACAATGTTTGAATATGCAAATGCATTCAGGGTCACTCAGCACGCGCTCTGCTATAATACGCTATGTAATTTAATAGCAGCTAACTCACAGTGTAACTTTAGTTTTAGATATCACACTCTTCTTCTTCATACAGTTACTTCTTCAAAAACGTGGGTTTCAGTTCTTACTGATTAAATTTGATATTCATTATTAAGATTAAATATTTGTATTTCACATTTACATTTATACGGTTCTAAAAAAAGTTATTTACGTATTAATATTAATGTTCCATTTTCCATCCTAAATGTTTTTTTAAAAAATAGCTCGGCATGCGATTGATCCTGCCTGATACTCTGCCTGACGATAAGCTACCTGCCACTGGTACATGTATGCAGGCAGAAGTCGTCTCCACTCCACATATTTCCAAGCTGATTCGAAACGCACTCCCAGTCTACTGCTTACTCTTCATCAACAAATATCCCATTATTTATATCATCATTTTAAATAACCGATCAAGCGAAAATCAATGACATTCGACCTTTATAAAAAATATAAACACGATGTTAAAATAGAAATCAATTTTTAACACAATGGTATTTGTTGTTTAACATTTTCTCGGTAAATATGAGTCGTTATGGACAGGTTGTAGGATGTGCAGTTGTCTTCTGTTTCCGGAAGAGTAGCCGCGTGCGCTCCATGATAGTTTCGACCTTGTACGAGTTTTCTAGGTCACCTCGACATTTCTAGGACTAAAACTTGTCTAGACGACAGCTCGTGTAACCTTTTACCTTTTCACTTGACTTTGAATTTGTTCTGAGATTGCAGATTTCTTTTGTTCTTTTCATTGATAAGACCTTTTTATTTTATTTATACAAGTAGCGTTACTATCTAATAACTAATAATTCTAATAATTCTTTCGTAAGAAATAAAAAACAATGAAAGCTTGTCTCTAAACCACTAAGTTCCATATATTTATTATACATGTAACCTTCCACGTGTAATAGGCTGCTAACCAGGCGTCAGGCATCTATTGTTTACGAGATATGCTACCACATTGGTCGCTGCCGGGACCCGTGAGTAGCAATAAGGGAAGGGTTCCTGAGGGAGCAGACGTGCGGAAAGTGTGAACAGTCAGTCAGTTTTGCGTCCGTCCCGCTCGCAACAATGAATGGCATTTATTCGTGGTTTACTCGGCCAGATAATTAAGGGATAGACGCGACGTAAAACGGGTTCTTCATTGTTTTCGATCCCGTTTAAGACTGGTAATTTACATGGACGCTATTTAGGTTTAATTCAACGTTTAAATATTAAATTTACTACAAATTTAGGCAAAATTTTGTCGAAAGACAGAGGTAAAGTAATTAAGTCGTTCCAAAAGATTATTATTTCCGCTTGATATAATTGTTGTTTTAACAAAAGTTATATTCAATATTGTTAAACACAAAGGCTTGTGACGTACAAGTACTCGGTGCTAATCAGTTTTTACATCTTTGCAGTTGCAGTGAAAGGTTGAGGCGATGACCCGCGATAGGCCACCGCTGTCTGCCGCGTGCCGTGGTCTCGATCTATTGTCGACGACCGCTGTTTCACCACTTAACACCGCTCTCACTGTAGAGAAATTATGCTAACTCTACAAATTACAAACGTATATTGTTAAGAAAAGATACATTGTCCGTTTGATCTAGATCTCATTGCGATTGTTCATACTCCATTGAACTGTTTAGTGAATAAATTATTTTTATTTATTATTGAATAAGTAGAAGACGTATAATTTGGAAGAGGTAATGAAATAAAAAAATATATATAAGTAAATTAAAATTTTATTATGTTATGATAGTAAAAACCTTTTAAAGAAATCGTATTTATCCAATTTAGTTGAATCAGAAAAGCACACAGACGTTTATGAATTTGAATTCTATGCGGAAATTCTACAGCGAGCCGTTTGTGCACCCACATCACATAATTTTACGGCACCCGATAGGGACCCGACGCGCTGTCTAGACCCAACTACTACGCTCGACGGTTCCTACGACCTATCACAGTTTGCTTGCCAATTATTCTGCACATTTCCCAACAAATCCACGGATAAATCGAGTGCAGTATCCATTAAAAGCTGGCAACTACATAAAGGCGTAAATACTCGAGTGAGGGATCAAATAGTGATTTATATTACGCCACAACTTAATTTAAAAATGTAACAATAAATTTTTGGATTTCTATAAAAAAATCTGAGTAATTATCTTCATTATTTTTTTAGGAAATATAACGATGGAATTTTTCACAATCGTTAATGATTCCAAAAATAAACTCAGCTTCCTAAAGTCAATAAAATATGGAGAACATTTCAATTGTTTTTTTTTCTCAGATGAACTTGGATAACTTTTTGAGTAGGTAATTTATACAGAATATTTTACAAAGTTTCCAGACTAGACATCAATGGTCTGAGTTTCTAGTACATGATACGCATTTTGAGGTTTGCTAATAAGCTATTTACTATTAATTTAATTTTATAACACTTTACCCTAAGCACACTTTATGTCTTTACCTAAAAATATTAGAAATAATGTATTACTAGAACCTAAGGTCAAAACTAAAACTTAATAACTCAAAATGACTTTATTATAATTAGGTTTACTGTATTGGTTTTACACGGTAGATCTATTCCTTGATAAAATAATATAAAACGATTACGTCATGTGAAATAATAATCATATTATATTTATCATCTTATTTTTAATTAGTCAATTAAGCACATTGTCACTTCGATTCACGTTTCATCATAACAAAGCTAAGTGAAATCATTAAGATGCCAATGTTACTTGAAACAACCTTCGAGTTTATTTTGTCATCAATTCAAATAACATGAATACCGCTTTGTTTTTATAATAAATATAAATTAATATTCATGTTCATGCATAAAAAATAAGCTATTTTAATTTTTTATTATCTAAGTACTTGAATTTAATTTAATTTTTGTCAATAATTCATGTGGCATTTAAATAGTAAAAGAGCAGTTTAACATGAAATCTTTGAGCGGATTTTTTATATATTTTTCTTGTTCACTTGTTTTATTATTTACATACGTTATATATGAGAATTTTTGAATAAGAACATTATACTTGATATCCGTTTTAAGAGATCTTCACGTAATCCAGATCGATATTAACGTTCATTGTTTAAGAACAAAGCAACTCGACCGTTCATGAAAAGAACCACTTCCTTTCACTCCATGTTACCATCGTATTGAGCAATCTCCAACCAACCATTTAAGGCAAAACAATAAACTATTTCTTAAACATACGAGTACATGCATCTCAACTTAATATTGCAAAACATTCGGAGTAAATTCTCTCGTCACTAAATTACTGGCATAATGTGTAACTTAGTGCTACATTTATACTATTTCTAATCATTAGCTTCAAAACTTTCGTAAGAAATGTTATAAAATATCAACTCGTTCGTAACCTCCGACCTCGCATCGGGTTCAATAGAAACTTTTTACTTTTACTTCGATTTACTTTCACGAAACTATTATTGAATTATCTGATACTTTTATATAATTTTTTTTTAATTTAAACTTTTAAACCAAAGCAACCATTTATCATACAGTTAGGTACGTTAATAAAATCTTATAAATTGAATGAAGACTAGTGCAAAAAGAAAAATTCTTTTGAGAATAAAATCTTATTAAAACCTTAATGCGATAGTAACCTGAAAAATACAGTATTATCTTTCTTTGAAAAGAATAAAATAGATATTCAGTGAAGATATGCAAACCTCTCTTGCCGGCATTTGGAGAGGCTTAGAGCAGCTTAAGATGAAGGTGCTTGAGCTCGAGATAAAGCCGTCCATAGCAAATAGACGTCATATTGTATGTGGCTACACTATGGATGTTTATTTTGTTTATTACAATATAATGTAAACATATTATGCTATATTAAGATACGCCTCAAATCTTTATGTTGAAGGTCATAGGTGACGTATGCATACAATGATGACAGTTGTGATACACAAAACTGGCAGATGTACGCCATGTCTGGCATTTATATATGTAATCGTCATGCTTTGTACGCGTTGTATGTAATCTTAATACATATGTAGTAATCAATTAGCTGATTAAACGAAACTATATTTCAACTTATTTTTATTATTACAAATAAAATATTTAATTGATACAGATTGAAGGTTTAATTGAAACATTGGTTCTACTACATAGCCGAGGGGTGACAATTTGACGAAATGCGCTAAACAATAGATATTCGAAGCTCCAAATTCAATCGTTTGGATTTATAATTGACATATACAATTTTGTAAAATATGTAGCAAACCATACCATTTGAAATACCTACTTTTATTTCCGCAGTTTAAAGTTTGAATATACTACCTAATTCTTCATATAGCAAACACCAAATACCAAAAGCAGTTATCATCGAATCCTTGAAAGTTACGTAAATCGATAAATCATAAAGTAGGTTATGAAAATAACATTAAGGGAAAAGCAGCAGTAGGATAATCTTAAAATAAAATAAAAGTGAAATTTCCGTTTGAAGGAGCAATTGCTGGAGGCACTCGCGATCGCAATCACAACCGCAACTGCTTTGTTCTATTAAGGACTTCACCTGATCTGACTCAGGAATATTAATAAAATTATACAAACGATTCAACATTATGAATATTTCTTGAATTTATAGCGTAGTAATATTTTTAAAAAATAGGATATAGTCTGCCAGTCTGAACATCTAACAAACATAAATAAAAGGAAATATATATCCACCGCAATGTTCTCCATAAATAGGCAAATATATATAATAAAAGTCAATGTGGCCGTGAGATTCGTGTTCAATGTTCCCGCTTTCCCAGGCCTCGCTACGGGACTCTCCCGCTGCGAACTTGACAGCTGTGTCCGGGAATATGACGTCATCATAACCTTGTGCTAAGGACGTGCGAATAAAAAAAACGAATGCGTTTTCAAGGCTATTTTAAGATATTATTAAAATAATTTAATATTATATATTTTTATTGTAAGTCTGCCTATTAATCAGGAGTAGAATAAAAGGTATATTAGTTTCGGGTCAATAAAGCGAATGGTTCTTAATCGACACTCGTAAAAGTTGTGGCGTATCAATTTATTTGAACAGTTTTTCGTTTGATTGAAATGTTTCACACTTGGGTGTTGTTTCACTCAAAAAGTTTTAGTTTTTTTTTGTTATTTAATTTCAATTAAGTCATTCAGTAGTATATTTTTATTTTGATAATTAAATTAGTCAAAATCACTGCGATAGTAAGCCGCATAAAATAAGTCTTTTAAATTAATTAATGTTTTCATATTGCGAATAGCGTCAGATATCTCTTTTTAAATGAACAATCGAAATTTCTATTAAGAAAAAATTAGGTTTACAATTTACATATTCTCACGATTTAAAACAATACAATTGCGTTTTATTTATCCGGAGCTAACACACGGTCAAATTGCCTAACGGTCCCCCGATCGATTATGGTTAATAGCTTAGGAAGTACTTGATTGTTTAAATGCGTGACTAAACTTTAATCATATCAACTTCAGCATAATTATTGGCAGCGCATACGTAAGCCATTGTACTTCACAATATGAAGTTTTTACCAAATAACTTGGTTTTGAGTGCGAGATATAAATCTGCTGCCTAGTCCACAATAAGGGAAGTATGCTTGAAAGTACAGAGTGGCTGAAGGCGCCATCGTGACAAACCCTCCAGTGCTCTCGACACGTTTGAAATATCAATATCCCTCCGCACTCCATGAGAACTCTCATGTCTGAAAGACCCACTTTAGTTACGCCACGATAACCAACCTTTAATTAATGATAATACGCCGAAGTTAATTCAAGCTTAGAGTATCATATACACCCACTGCGTCGTGTTATTTTCCGTCCTACATCCGATATATATTATTTCTTTATTCATCTCCTATCCATTATAGCCTATCGCTATAGACGTATACGATTTCATAGGAAAACTAAACACAGCTCTGAAATTTTCTATCAACTTAATGTCAAAACATCCAAGAAAATAATAGACATGAGGAGTGTCTAGACTTAATAGTGCTTTCATCGTATTATGAGTTTGTTTAAAATGTTTGTGTTTTGTTTATTCAACCAAATAATGGTTGCGACTCGATAAGTTAAGTACGAGTCGTAGTATAAATCACCATAAAGTCGTATACCACGTTGGAAGGATAGTTTTGGCGGGAGTCCAACGCGGAAGCCAATTCCGGCGCCGTGACATACCACTTCGATACAGCTTATACCAGAGAATATACTTGAGATTACAGTGATATTTGCAGCGTAATATTCTATATAAATCCCTTTCTTGTTATTGAGTTGTGATGACGATATTAGTCCAAAACTTAAAATTAAACAATTTAAAAAAACATAATGCTTTTAATTAATTGAAACTGACGACTGTTTTCTGCATTCTCAATAAAACACATCAACGATGTAAATATTTGTATTCATAAAAGTAAATAAATTCGCACACTGTTTATCAATTTTAATTATTAAATTCATGCCAATGCATTCAATTATTTATAACATAATTAATTTTTGATCACAAAACAACGATGTAAAAAAAGTAATCTTAAGCTAGAAGCTAATGGACATTTCGAATGACATGTCGACAGAGTGGAGAGCTTACGTATATATCGATATGTGGTTGAAATGTAATCCCTAGCGATTGCTACTATCTTACTTCCGCACTACATTGTATCTTTGCACCCAAACATGCGAAATTTTATTTTCTTAAATAACTACACTCGTGGCAGATTATATGGCTTATTTTGTTCATAGAGCTGTATAGTGTATATAAACCAGACGAAACGGATATCTTTAAATAAATCGATAAATAAAAGAATATTTATAAAAACAAATAATCTAATTAATACGTAGTAGTGGCTGACTAAAATGCTTTAGCTGTTAGAGCTAATGTTTGCAGACGTAATAACACTGCTCCAGATCTATAACAATATAATTTTACTCTTACAAAAACACTTCATATTTAAATATTCTAATCGTCCAGGATTTAAATTCAGAATTCTAACTATAGCGTAAAATTCGGACGATCTGCTGCAGTAAAGTCTAGAAATAACAATTGTTGAGAAATTGTTGAATAATCCACTTGACGGCGCATCGTTTAAACGCTCCTCTACCATTACTTTTTATTGAGTCAAAGTTAGCGGCACTCGTGAGTTCCCTCTCTTATATGAAAACCCGTTTGTTGGCGCTGGTGAAGCTTCCACATAATGGCTACTATCTTTTGAAAGTCTCATTAGAGCAAGTCATTTTGATCGCATATGCAAATATTCATTAGCCTAATTGTAAAAACCATCACATCAGTCTAATAAATTAGAATGTTATGCAAACATCTAATTAGCATCTTAAACGGGTCTGATCAGAGTGTTCCTTCAAGGGTTCATCAATACTGCGGGTGCACTAATTGCTAATTTTGAACGGCTGCTCACCTGTGTCGTCCCCGTACGTTCCCTCTTGGGTATACGTATATGTTTTAGGAGCTGTACGTACTTAATTATACTCAACGATCTTCATTAAGTCTGTGAACGACGGCATTTTGTTTGTTACACCTCTCTGAGATGCTAATTTGTTTCATAGGATCGATATAGTCTCAACACAACATTCAATTCAATTAATATGCTTCTCTAGAGGTTATTTGAACCATTTTATTTATTCTTAAAATAGTATTTTAACATAGGTTTCTTCTTGACAAGCAAGCAACTGACCAACAATTGATTGATGTCGGTTGTCGCAAGGGATGTGCACCATCACGAACCGGTCTGACAGAATAAGATTGGCAGACAATGAAATACATATAAGTAACTGGATAGTAGACCAGTTTTAGAAACCTGTACTTTATACACAAATAAAATAACAAAACAGTGGGAAATTAGAATCGTTCTTTATTGAATGTTTTTTTGTATAAATATAAAAATATTAATTTAGGGTTGAGTAACTTGTCAATTTGAATTGCAAAAGAGATCCTTTCCGTTGCCATTATTTTCATCCCTACTTAATATTTTTAAACAAAATTTCCGTACTTAAATATTTTAATGGTTTTGAACGTTGATTTAAATAATCGAGAAATCTCAAGTAAGAAACGACATTTTATTTAAATTCACTTGTTTACTTTTGTAAATTTGTAAATAAAAAACTATTTGTAAAATGCTAATAACTGTTATAGTCACCCATTTGCTTTATATAAGTACTAATCTATTAATATGAAAGCTATGCTTGTCGTTGATGAGACATGTACTTTTTGACTTGATCGAATAGTGTTCTCTATTATATTTAACTTAATGATTATGAAGAGAAATTCTGAAAGCGTTTGGAGTTGCAATTGTTTCTTATTTTCAACTTTTGTATTGTGTTAATGATACTAGTTTGTGAATAAAACTTAATGTTACCCTAACGGCCAAGCAGACAAATTGTTTGTTTATTTTGTTTTTGTACAAACATTTATACATATTTATTGAAACTCGTAGTCTACTCGCGGCGTTATACGCGAAAGTACTAGTAGGTATAAGCTTTAATTTTTTCCTCAAATGCGCTATTAGACTGTAATATTGGAGGTCTAGGGTCCGTTTCTTAGTTGAGATATTTAAAAAATATAATAAACATAAATATTCTGTTGGTTATATATATATATGTACCTATGTATTCTGTTATTATTTGTCTAATAGTTTCCTTATCATCTTCATCTAAAGTACATTATCAGGCATTCCTATTATGATCCTATGCCTATAAGAACACATAGAATCCATTATACTAAAAAGTATTAAAATTGGAATTCGTTCTTGCATTTTAAATAGTAATTTAATTAGGATTATTTTAACGTAAGATTACATTAAATTCATTTATTTAATTACAAATATGTATATTAAATTACATCAAGTTTAGTAAGACATTAATTATCAATGTTTTGTTAGCGCGTTTAATAAAGGACCGGGTGAGACCAGTTTATGAACAAAGTAGGACTACTTTATGGACCCTTCAGGACGAAACGTGTCACCGCCGTCCAATTTATTACTCTGACTGACTTAGGGCTCTTTAACGAAATTCACAATAATAATCTAACTCAATACATAATATACAGAACCTATATGTATTAAAATACAAGTTTATTTGTGAATTTCCCTTATGATTTACATTTCATTTCCAAATTATTATGCATATTAGACAAAGCTTTAATAGAATTCTCGAGAAACATTTAATCGTATTACCTTGCCCCAGTTTTCCTCAAAAGCCCATAGGAACTACAAACGCCACCTACGCGATATATTAATTATAAGAAAAGTATATAATTAGATACTCATAATATTTAATTTTGAACCGTATACTTTTAATAAATATTTTTTTGAAGTTACATACGCTATACCCGGCTTAATGAGTTTTATCCGTCTATTTTCGAGCAGAACTCGAAATATTAATAGTAATATTTTATTTTGTCAGTCTATCTACCGCTCTTTATATAAATACTTATTATATCATAATGTTTATTTCCTAAAAACCTGGAAAACAATTAATTCTCAATTTTTGTTCATGTCACACTCAGCACTTTAGTTTTTATTTACGACCGTGTTTATGTTTAATACAATCTCATACGTGTGATTATATAGATATATAGTGTCAAAACTTTAACTAATTTATGAGGTGACTCCATGAACTTTGCTTATCGCTGTTATGAATTCATACCCAAAATATCGTGCATTACAATAAATCTCCTATAAACATTACACGTGGCTTAGCGTATATTTATTTATTCTTCTATCTATTGATTATATATATCCCATTTATTTACAGCAATACTAATTTATAGGACATTATGCGGCTTAGGTACTATCATGTTTATTTCAATTGATTACTTTAATTAAATCCTTTATATCTATCGTCGGATTAAAAAACACTATCACGTAAAACAATATGACTTTAAATGACTGTTTAGGGTTTACTATTGCGTAAAATAATGAAACAATAAGTATATAGCACAATAATTTACGCACATTGTAATGACGAAACTCTAAAAACATTCACTTCACATACGCTACATTTATACGTTTAATATAATAAATGTATCTACATCTTAACTATAATCCAGTAGTATCAATTCGTTACTGTAGTTTATTCAAAGCCTTCGTGCATACGTGTTCAAAGCTGCTCAAAGTGACATTTGCACATGATTTCACCAATACTAGGCTTTTGTAGGTCGGCTCCAAAGCCTGTGTTCAATATTGTTAATATAGCCAGCTTACGCCATGTTCTAATTTGCTGTATAGGTATCTTCGGAACAGGTCAACTGCATATTATTAGGTCAGTGGAACTATTGTGCTCGGGTAATCCAATATCACCGTAAGATTAAACAATATAAGTGTTCCTTTACAACTATTGTTTAAAGAAATGCTTAATTTACACCATTCACTGTCTATTTTTTAATTTATATATTATGAAGCAAGATCAGCCTTATCGGTGCAGACAATCCCTCAGCCTATGCTGACAAACGATAGTGAGAAATGAGAACGATTAATTAAAGGATTCAAGTAATTCCCCCACTCCTTCGGGAAGCAAACTTGACGAGTTGGAACAATGTCCTGATTTAAATTCAAGTGAACCCTGAAATGTGATGACAAAGCATAGTCTCTAGTACTTGCTAATCAAACTTCATTTATTAATAATTAAAATCAGATGTTTATTTAAATATAAATGAGCTACAAGTTAATTCGTTTTAGAGCGTTTTTAGGTTAATGATACCTTGGAATGTATTTTATGTAATTTATTTTGGAATGTTTATGTATTGGTCGCGAACTTTATTACTATCCACTAATTTCGTTTCTCGATATACCTACGTAAACTATTCAAATATTTCGTGTACATTAGTATCACAAATTGCATTCGGCAACTCAGAACTATTCAGCTGGGACAATTAGTACCAATTTTCATTATTAACGAAATGCAATTGGGTATTTTAGCAGCAGAAATCCTGTTAATTGCTTTGATTGAATTTTCACTGTTACAAATTATATTACTTTTCATCTAATATTCTCTCACATAAGGATTATTTTGCAGCGACTATTAGCGCCAATCAAATGAGTATGCAATGCAAAGAATGCATTGTTTTGTCTCCGACTCCCATGCATATGTATAACGCAACCGCACGACTCACTTTCACTTTCACTTTCTTGGAATAAATTAAAGGACATTTTTATTTAATATTTCATCCCAAGGCAAGAGAATGGTGGATGCACTTAACTTTCTATGTTCATAGTTCAGAAATACAAAAACTTAACTGCCTGTCTGTTTACCTGATAACTAGAACATAAACTTTAGAATTTCAATTACATTTTTAATTGATATATTTCATATTCAGTTAGTCTAATGGGCATCTCTTGTTGCCGGAACGTTTCCCAAAGCTCGAGGGCGAGGATTCTTCGTTTATTATTCACAGTGAATTACTTGAGTTCTGCATTTTTCGTCCCAACGGAGCTCTCACGCTCTTTTATTTATTCAACAGCGATCCTTATTTAAGACCATCTAATAACACTTCCATATTTTATTTAAATAACGTACATAGTTATGACGAAGCTTAGAATTGAAAATGTTATGTTCACTAAAACAACATGATAACAATTTTAATAGGTCATTACAATGTTTATTTTAAACAATTTACAGCTCTAAACGAAAGTTGACCGACACGGAAACGCGATCAACGAATTCCACAGCAGACTCAACGAGCAATATCAAAATGGAGCTTAACTTTTCGTCGCCTCTACTAAATTTGCGTGTAAAATTCGAACATAGCTACTAGCTCCACCCCTCGTTTGGAAGTTTCGTCTCCCCTACCAGCCGTGAGTATTTCCCTCTCTCTGGAAACTCTCGTCTTTGATATACGCCTTTTGATGTCTGCTTCTGCTACAACATACAATGGCACTGTTTACTCCCGCACATGAAACTTTAGACTATGAACATAAAACGGACCTGAAACACAAGGAAGAACCTTTTAAAATATTTATTGCACGTAAAGGTCATACAAAAAGATTAGTCGTGAAATGGAAAGTCAAAACATAGGCTTTTAACGGCGTGAGTGGTTAAAAGCGTGTCTTACTGACAGCTATCTTGAATGCGATCGCAATAAAACTTTTACTGACTAATTTAATGCGCCGTTTTTTTTATAAATGATCACGTTCAATGAAGCGTCTTTACAAACCTACGTAGATTTTCAAGTTTACAGGTGGAACACAATTTGCAGTTAAATGTTTAGTTAAATACAACATTATTTAATTCGTTCTACTTCAAAATAATGAATTTCAGTAAATTTTCTTAATGAAGTTTTTTAGTTTGTCATCTGATAAGAACAAGGAGACATTTCAGTTACCGTTTTCAGAAAGTTACAGCAACTTATTTTGTAAATGCATTTGTGCAGTATAGGGTTGTTGATAGCAATTGGCGTTCCTTAATTTTAAATTATATAAAAGGGAAGATAATATAATATGAATTTTTCAGACAAAACATGAACATATTTTAAAATGTTTAATTTATACAAAGTCATTAACACGAAAAAGAGATTATATGACTATAACTCATACATTACCTATGTTTTTATACAAACTATTTAAAAGTCAACGAAAGTTTTATATCTAAGATTATGTTATCTAAAATGTCAAAATAATTTCTAAAGGAGAATTTGAGTCCACAAATCTGATTGCGGTCTGCCTGGCTGGCCGTGCTGACACCGCGCCCGCGCCTGCAGCACTCTGTCTCCGATAAGGAACCGTCCTTGTCGGGCTGCCATAAAATAAATTTAATTTATCTTGAATGCATTGCAATAGCATTCCTATATTTATGTATGCAGAGTATTTGTTTAAACATCATTTACTCACTATTTAAATTTTAAAACAAATATCGTTTAAAATCATTTTAGTTTACATAAAATATTTTAATGATAAGCGCGTTTAATTAATTTTAGATTGATTGATTGATGATGATTGAATTTATACATTACAATAATATAACTTATGTAATATGATAGTTACTTATCATGTCAATTACAAACTGGACTAAATTAGTAAATCAGCGTCTTGAGGTAGTTAGTCCGATTGTAAGTCGCATCTCTGAACTTCTTGATTCCAATTGAAAACAACTAATGTTAAAAAATATTTTAAATTTTGTCGCCCTTTGTTTAAGTACATCGTACAATAAAGTTTTAAAATAATATAAATAATTTACAATTTAATACCAATAATTGTTTTGTAAGAATAAAACACAATAATTGAATGACCATAATATTATTGTGTTTACAAATAACATTACACCGATTTATTTATCAATATTGTAATAAGTTATAATTTCCCTTTGTTTACCAAATATGACTTTTTTTTTTACCTTGTTTTGAGTAATTTCGTTCGTTATTTTTGTAAGTTTTTTTTAATAATCGGAGCAGTACTATGTTAACTTAAGCGCAGCATACTTGTCAAATTAAGTCGAAAAAAACTATATTAATAGCAACCTACATATACATATGTAATATAAAACGATTTGTTCATTAGTTCGTAACTAGTCACCTAGTTTTGATTCTCTAACTAGGTGAAAGCGACTATGCACGTTGCTCTATTTTTGTGTGCAACACAGGGAATATGCGGCTTGGCAATTCCGTTCACGTGCAGTATGGACAAACGTTTGAACGTTCCTTTTATTTTATTTACCGATTCGACTGTTGTATATTTATTATCTAGCAACTATACCATTGTAGTTCGATTTGTAGCTCTTTTTTTATAATCTGGAACTTTTTCGAAACCTTTGTGTCACTTTAGACCTCTGTTTCTTTCTTACTTCCAAGATTTATACCTAACATCGTATAATAACGACCTTAACCTCAAAAGTAAAGGAGGAACTTTGGAAATACTTTATATGAAACCTACTTAAGACACTTAACTACACGATCTGCTCAACAACATCTCATTGCATTTAAACAATTTTAGACCCTACATAAAGGACTTCTGTATTAAACTCGAACCAAATTCGCGTAAGCACACTTTCATCTAAAAACATCTAAACATTGTAACAACATTGGAAAACGATGCCGTTATTTGCAAAACGTTATAAGTGTCACGAAATCAGCTATAACGATCCAGTTTCGGCCTAAACCAATATTTTTTTTACCGCTAAAGGATTTTACAACAGCCACAGGTGTTACATGAAATGGCATAGCAGATCTTTTGTAAATCGGATTGTTTGTTGTCCCGACCTCGTTAACAAAACTTAAGCTAATACAAGCCTGTACAAAAATTAAAAACTATTAAAAGTAAAACACGTTGATATTTATTTTTATTATATTACTGACTATTTTCAGTTTACTTTAAAAATGACATGCACAACAGTTAAAAGTATTTTACTTAGTTTTTTATACATATAAACTTTTAACCTAGCAACTCTATAAAATTTAATATGTTATGATTGCCGCACTTTAATTCAATAAACGGAACAAATAATAGAGCAGAATAATAGTAAGCAAACCCATTTAGACTATTTAATTGAGTAGTTATTCAATTACGCAATCTAATTCAATATGCATAAACAATAAATTAACTGTAATATTCTCCATATTAATGTGTGGATTGGTTCGATTTCATATGGGTCAACAGATCTGTGCTAGCGGGACGCACACTGCGGCAAATTCCGTCCTCAATATTCGCCTAAAGAGGAAATCATTGGAACTGTTCAAATAAGAGATTTTATTACGAGTTATTTGTGCTAATAAATTAAAATTCTTTATTAAAATAACTGTACTTTATATTTTTAAATATACACTATCTTTAATTATTTTTTTTACAAAGACAAAAACAAAAAGACAATATTTTTTATATTCATTTTAGATGTATGAATCACGTTAGGAGTTTACACATTTTATTTTGTTTATTTATTTATACATTTTCAGCATTTGTTATAACCAAATATCGTCCGTGTTGTCATGGACCTAACTGAAATATAAAATTGAAATAGTAGTTGAATGTTTAAATTAAATTATTGACAAATTATATTTCCTCTTTTCCAGATTGTTGGCATGATCCAACCGAAATGCGAATGTAGTAAGCAGCCATATCAGATGACCAGGTATAATTATTATGTACTAATTAAACTTTATTGAAAGTGTTGAAACTCTATGTGGCAATTAATACATGTGAGAAAAATATCATCAATTGAAGCATGAATTTAATAGCACCATCGCGTGATTTTTACATGTTTTATGTTACTCACGTCTAACTTTAATTATTAATTTTCTAATCTATAAGTAATGTTAAAGTTTTGTTGTTTTTTTTTTTTCATTTTAAAATATGCCATGTTTATATTTATACGCCCACTTTTTTAAGTTTTATCACAAGACATAATTATAGTTCATCTTGCTATAAATTTCAAAAATTTAAAACCTAGCAACAAATTAGCGATAACATCATACAAGCTGCAAATAGTGCGTCATGATCCTTAAAACAATATATAATAACATTGTATCTAATAACTAACCCTCAATAAAGCTATAAAATTTTTAAAAACAATTTCAAACCGTATTTAGTTTCAAAATGTTGTATACTTTATGCAGCTTGAAACCGTGTTTCGAAAGCTTTGCAGCCTTCTTGATCGCAGAGAAAAAACCGCAATAATAATAACTTTGATACGCATTCTTAAAAAATATTTTATATTTAAATAATGCTCTATTATTGTTTTATTATTACATATTTATAATTCATTAGTTTATCTCATTGTTTGTTATATTTGACACTTGACTTTAAATTTAAAATTAAATGTTCGCTTTAATAAATATCCTTAATTATAGTGAAAATGTGATAAATAAGGTATTTTATAAGTTTAGTTGATAACCCGCGCCTCTTAGCGTGAGATGGATGGCTTTAAAAACGAGCCGCATAAATTGCCGTCTCATCTCTTTGTTTTACCTATCTGCGCAGATGTCTCTAAATAGGAAACTATTACTTTGTAAGGAAACATTTCCTTTCTCAAAGATTTCCAATTATGTAATTTATTTGTTATAGGTTTGTTTTGTTTTTATTTCCTCATGATTGCAATGAATAAAAACTCGCATTAATGCAAAATATTCGTTTAAAATCCCAGAAACCATAATAAAGTATTTCATAATAAATGTTTGATTAAATTATAAGCCACGTCAATTTATGTCTGACTTTAAATTAACATTTTATTGGATTGCTATAGAACAGACTTGGTTTATTTCAAATGAAAAGGATTTTCTCATTTTCCTTCAGAGTACGAACGCTATGTTGCGTTTATATATACTATATATGTGTCAGATGGATTTTGTATTATTTATTATCATTGCATTGACATGTCACTGAGAATTTCTTCAGGATATATTTTCCTCAAATGTACGCGTCAATATCATTTAGGAAACAATATCATCGTCTATCACTAGAATACGTGGGTATTCACAAGTACAATCAAGCAAGTTAACACTTAACCTATTTGTCAAACATTTCGTATACCAATATCAAAGTTGTCTGATTGCAATAAATTTGGTTGTCAGTATTTTTGACATTTGGTATTTCTATATATATTTACTTAACATAAATATCTGGTTTATGCTATAAAATTACTGGGCTTATTTAAGTACTTAAATTGTGTCTACTACATAGAACATTATGTAAAAGTGCATGCTTAATTTATTGTAGACAAAGTCACGTAGGTAAGCACAAAGTTTGGCCGGTAATGTATTTTTGTTTTTTTTTTCCCAGTACGCTGGCGTGAGATGGCACGCGCGGGCATGCTGCACAGGGGCGGAAAAAATGCCGCTGAGTAAGTACCACACATCCTCACTAATTACTACTTGTCGAAACTGCGGATAAATTACGATTACTTTCGTAACGTAACGTAAAAACTGAATAAATTATTAACTCAGTTAATATTAAAATTGTAATAAGAACTAATTTAAAAACAAAATTTATTCGAAATCAAGTGATATAAACCTTCAATTACGCATGCCAATAATAACATTCGGAGATCATTTCTTGTCATAGCTTAAGACCCTCGAAGTTCCAAGAAACGAACGACGACATGATTTTCCACTTACAATAATTGGAATAATTTTGTGACAATGTGATTGCGAGAAATATCACTATTTTTATAGAGGCAAAATAAACACCTCCACGAACAATGGGGGAATTCGAGAAAAACTATCATTTAGGGAGCAATTAATTACGTATAACGGAAATTACATCCTCATCGCTAACTAATATAACATATAAAATAATATTATATTACAAAAAAGAAATGAAATTATTGTTTTTATATTAAACTTTATAATTATAATTATAATGATGTCTGAGTTTTTATAAATCAAGTTTTAATTAAATTAAGACTTTATAGGGCTTACAACGAGTATAGCGTTTATTTTGATCATGGTCGCCAAATAGGTAAGCCGCATAAAGTCTTTTAATTTAGTTATTTGAAATTGTAATCCTTTTATAAACTTTAAACCGTATAATAATAAATGCAGACTTTTATTCCATTATTATAGATTGTTTTCAGTTAAAGGTTTAAGGGGATTAATGTTATAAAAGTTTAATTTGAAATTTAGATAAATCTTAGCCGTTCTAAAGAGAACAAGAAGTAGTTAAAGAATGACCGTGAACGTAATCTCTTAAAAAGTTTCAAGTGAGTGGGAACATTCTAGTTAGAAGTTAGTTCTAGCAGGTCCCCGTAGATTTGTAACTCTACAAAGTGACAGGATGCACATCTGTCGAGTGCGCGTACTTAGTGCAGCGAAAACTTTACAGACGAATTCTAGTGTGTGACACGAAAATCCTTTTTATATTTAAGTAAAGCAAATAATGTTTAGTCAATCTTAATTTCTTATTACATCATGTTTCCTAGTTGAGTATAGTTTTTAATTTTGCTAATGACTATTGTTCATTGAAGTTTCAGCTTCGTCTAGAAATAAATATCAGAGGACGCTTAGTTCAGTTAGTTAAGCCGATGTTTCCTGTACCAAGTTTATCGTGGAACTTGAAGATGAGCATTCCTAGTAGCCGATTGTTTCTCAGTGCTCCAGACTCGTCTCGGCTACTACATTGTCTCACCTCCAGCACTCTAACCTTTAGACCAAGTTTAAATTGTTAGCCACAACTTTGTATTCGCCACTTTAACAAACTTCATTTGTTCTAAGTCTCGCTATTTGTATTGTTTTCAATGATAAAAGTATAATTTAATATTAAAATTGAAATTCCTAGCGGCATCTATCAAATGTAATTATCGATATGTGATAACGTTTCCTTGGGGTTATTGCAAAATCAATAATTTGATTACGCCAATAGCGACAGGAAAATGAAATTAAATAAAATATACAGTAACAAAATATGAAATTACTGTAACGAATAAGAAATTAAATGTAAGCGAGTGTTGCTACGGCAACAGGACGGTTCATTTCGTTTAGGCTGATGATGTGAATATCTCGTGGGAAGACGTTACTTACGAGGGTTCCTGAGGGACGCGACACAATTTGATCTCATACTGTACGCAACAACGCGGCACGAAGACAGTGATACGTCACAGTACACGGGAGACAGAAGATCATGTACCCTCAGGCACTTTGCTCATAATATAAATAGATTTTCCAGAATGTTAAACAAGGGTGAAATATTTTATTATTTTATTTAGACTTCTATTAGAGAAATTAGTCATTTACACATGGATAAGTTTTATTTATTTTCATGCAATGCCATTTTTAAAATTACATAATTGGAGTATACGAGTATAAGATATTGAAATTCACTCTAGCTAAAGTTTCTCTACTAAAATAATCCTCAATAAATTTGAAGATGTCTAGGTAAAATCCCTCACGTGCATGCAGATATTGAAAGACGTTAAAGTATGTATTGTTGTTGAGATTGTATGATATTTACGATCTTTGAGCGGCCCTCGTAAATCGTATCTTGTATGTAGGTACGACGCGGCACGGAAATGGATCATAACTTTGATTGGCCTCTTAACCACGTAAAAGCGGTTCGCTCTTGTTTCTTTGTTTAGATAAAATTAAAATTCAAAAAAAATGTATTATTATTATATTAACATTTACATTCATCTATGTCGAATTTAAGATTGTTGTAAAGAAAAAATATCTGTAACGTGGTTATAAATAAATTGGTCGTTTATTGTGATTTTTGAAGAACAGCCACATTAGGGATTACTTCCAACATTTGTTTAGAAGCGGGTCAGTGTCCCGTGAAAGGTTCCGAGACATGAGGCCCTAGATCAAAGAAGTCGAATTGGAAGGCCTGCCTTTTTTCCATCGCGTCCCCACTAAATTATGAGACAGGAAGCACGCTTCAATCTTCATTCTTCACCAATATTACCTCATTTATTTAACATTTTCAATTACATTTTGTTTAATTTATTAAATGTAAAGTTTAGCAACTTCATTAAGACGAAGTTGTGTGGGTCGCAGAAGCAAAAGTTTGTTTAGGACAGGGTATAACATGAATTAATTTGAAGTCTACAGTGTGTCTGAGGGATATACTAAGCATCTAAAACGCTGTTACCTTAACTAGTCAATAATTAAATCTAATCTATAAGGTCGTAATAACTATTAGTTCGTGCGCATTACACCATTCAAAAATTTCGCCAAAATGCGCACGAACTTTTGAACTGACCTTATAGTCTTAACCAAATCGTAAGTTGCAATTTGAAGAATAAAACAAAATATTTCTTATTCTGTCATATCACATGAAATAAGTTGGATATTCTTATTTTACTCCACCCATACGAAAATCGAGTCGCATATTTTTATTCGTTTCTGAGATGTAAACATAATAGAATCTGCCTGTCTGTTCTCCGAATATCTGTCAATACCACCACAAGATATCATACGTACAGTCAACTAACAATTTTGTTACATTGTTTTACTTTAATTCGTCGTACTTACAGTATAATTTATTTTATTTCTACATGACCTACACGTTTCCTTTCTCATCTACATTTCTCTGAATTTAATTAACTAAGGGGTTCATTACAACAACAAATATCAGACACATTATTCTGCTGTTATTTCAATCAATTGTCCAGTAGTTGCTATCTTAGAAAAGTTTAATTCACTTTCAGTCTCTTTCTTTGTATTTATTTTAATCAGACGTTTCTAAATCTTTGCAGCCACATGTGCCGCGGCGAGGTCTTTTAAACTAGTTAATCATGTCTTAATTAATCATCTTGCACAAAAAGTTATAAAATATTTGTAATTATATTGTCAAATCTGTCTTTGATAGTAGAGGGTGCAAGGTATACATTTCCCAAACTCTCACAGACATGCAAATAACGTAGACTCATCCGGAAAGCAATTACAACGTCCAGCTGGGATGGCTCCACGACACGCTACCCGACAATCTCGTTTACCTTCCAAAACGTTTGTAGATTAATGAAAATTTATTTCAGTTCAGTGTCGACTCGTTACAAATGTTAACTTTTTATTTTCTTTTTTATTAGTGTTACTGTTATTTAATTATTTTCTTATTGCTTTAATAAATTCATTTCCTAGTTTCTTTCGAATAAGTATTAAGTCGTAAACACTCTTGAGATATAGTTTTTACTGTTGTATGTGTGTAAATCGATCGCATGTTTATAGATTTTATATTGGAAATCTCGTAAACCTAATATCCGCAAGCGGTCACAAATTTTCTCTTCTTCGAGAAAAGTGTCCCTGACACAATGTCCGCGATTCAGCAATAAAAGTAAATAATGCGAACGACCCAGAACGTTCGGTCAATTTGCTTAGGATTCGATATTGTGCCCTTCCGGTCAGACGATACGACTCTCTAGAGAACACAAAACTAGAAAAAAAACTTTACTAATAAGGAAAATAGACACGCAAATGTATTTCGAACTTTTAGAGTTATTTAGTAAACAACATTGGACATATATACCTATAGATATAATTCACGTGTTTTTATACCATACAATAAATGTATTTTTCACGTATAGGTATTTCGATTCTGTAATTTAATCATCGCGGCATGTAGCCTTCGGGAAATCTGAGCAACGGCAGTGAAGCGCGCGGCGTCACATTTCCGACCATTTCTAAATTGCTAGATTACTGAATTTGCGCGAAGGAATACATGATTTCCGCCACATGAACGCGGACTAGATTGCGTTTATGGTTTTTACATACCTATAAAAATATATATCAACTTTCTTTGGTGTTTTTTTTTGTATTGTCTTCTATAAAGACAAATCATTTCAAAGGAATAAAGAAATACGTTCACCTTGCTTTAGTCTGTATTTTACAAAAAAAACTTTCGAAAACAAGCAACACAACTAAATAAACTTCATCCGATCGGGACCTTGGGTCAATTTATTTAGGCCTCAGATGCTCCAATCTCTTCTCACTTCTTTACAAACGAATTTGGGAATTCAATGAACATATTACCTACAAGAATAAATGTTAACAATTTTCGTTTTCTATTTCGCTAGTCAAAAACAAATAAATATTATCATACTTAAAATGTATGTTCCACTGAAAAGTGAAAGCTTTGAGAAACTTTTGCATACGGAACTTGTGCAAGTTCTGAAACTATTATACGTAAAAGTTTTATAATTACCTTCTGTCTAGACCAAGATATGTTAATAGAAAGTATACTTTAGTACATTTGTAATACGTTTGCAAACCTAAATCCCACTCATTAACTGTCTGGCTTATTTATATTAACATAATATACATATTTATTTAATTAATTATTAATTTATTGTATGCATTTTGTATTATTTAATTTTTTCATATCATAATTGGTTAAGATAAGATCGTCAATACACTCTTATTTTTTGCACTTAACTAATATGTAATTAAGGATTTATTATAAATTTATAAAAATTATAAAGTAATATTGTCTGGTTACTGTTGAGAAGAGCAAATTCTTAGTTCGAGTAACTTGGAACGGGGACCCCTGGCAGTGAAGCCGTCTTCGAAGCGCAGACATAAATCCCTGTAAAGCCATCTAGTGTCCAAGTGCTACCAGAACGAAAACCTCAAACCACTCGTATAAAATACTAGACGTTTTAATAGCAAAACGTCGTAACCGACATAGTGCTTTTAACTTTCACAAAAGTCAGTTCGTTGTGTTCATAAAAATTCGCCGCTTATGTCTGTTTTCATATTTTTGGTTCACGTCTCTTCTTCAACATGACATTGAGCCATCGTGACAAGAAAAGCCCTCGCATCAATATTTTAGTGTGAATTTTGCTGACCCTCCATTTATTTACTCGCAATGAAAATGATACCAGTTTTCGTTGTTTCCCATATCGTAAATTATTATATTTATCTGGTTTACACCCTCTCTCGTATTCCCTTATAAAAAAGGGAAGGGCCGAAGGCTGTATATATTATAAAATCAGATAGGGTTCTTTGT
The DNA here is from genome assembly GCA_028551675.1 of Tineola bisselliella. Lineage (NCBI taxonomy): Eukaryota > Metazoa > Arthropoda > Insecta > Lepidoptera > Tineidae > Tineola > Tineola bisselliella. The sequence continues at coordinate 125,332 of JAPWLS010000831.1, read as the reverse complement.
ATTTAAGTTATTAATTTACATGCAGTACCATAAGGCACGCCCAGTGTAATTTGGGTGTGCTATGATTTACCGGCCACTTCCTTAATCATGAAAAGTGTTGTAATGCATACTGATAAGTAACGGGCTTCCGACCATTATATTGAAAGCCTCGAGCCTCAAAATGCGATATAGGCTACAAGTTAATGACGATCGATGCCTACCAATGGAGAAGCGTAGAATAAGTCCAAAAGGGAATCAGCTTGTGTGAACGAAACGCCATACCTAAGCCAATCCCATATTTATGTACATTAAAACTTGAAAACTCACTTTTTGCGTAGTAATTAAATCAGGAAAAATTATATAATATAAATCAGGTCTGACATCATAACATGAATAAATATGAAACTGATATAAGCAAGCCTTTTCTGCTGACCAATTTCCATAATGGACGGAACGGATATCGCCGAGCAACTTTTGATAAAACCTTATAATATAAAAGCTTCGAATATTATTCAAATATATAGATAAGAAAATAAACTTTTTGTTATTCATATTTTAGTTAATTGTTTGAAAACATATTAGGTTATTTGTGAATAATTAATTAATTTAATAATGTATATACAAGCGATTTTTTTATTCCAAGAAGTTCATTTGAAATAAAAAATACATCGCAACGACGATAGCTACAAAGTAAACCTCATGAATCACAAACTACAAAAGTAACTTAATAAGTAGGTACAGTCGACTCTCGTTAATTCAAACCTGCGATAATTCGAACCTCTCTATAATTCAAAGGTAATCGTATGTATCACGAGTTCCCCACAAATTCTCTTTATATTTCGAAGTAAATCGATACATTTTTATGCACTTGGTAATTCGAACGAAAAAATCATTGCTACGTAACAAAACGACGCGTTAATTCGAACTCATCGACGTCAAACACTCGACAATTCAAAGTTACAGAGAGAAAGATACAGAAAGATTGTAAATCTTTTTAAAAAAATATTGAGCAGTCTGAGCAGCAGCGATGTGCTTTGAAGCAAACCAGTATAACAAAGTTCTTTCGAAAGATTAATTAATTCACATTGTTAAAGAATAGCAGTTAATAAATAATAATTGATCAACACTTTATAATGCGAAGTTTTATTTATTTTTTCTCAAAAATTTCGAACCATTTGATATTTCAAACACTCGATAATTCGTAATATTTAAAGAGTCCCTCGAGTTTCGAATTAACGAGAATCGGGAGATTTGCTGTATCCAATCATAGTTCTTTGGAATACGAAAATGAATGTTTTCATTCGTATTATTATTTAGTTTAAATGAAAAACTTTAGCTAAACCAAGGACGAAAGGAAACTTCCTAAAGAATGAGAATAGACAAATAACAACATCGACGAGAAAAAATACAATGAATGTTGAAAGTGGTGGTTGTCCTTGTATACGCTGAAACCACAATAATATGTTTGGTAGAAAATAGAGAACAAAAGGCAGGGAATAAATAGATATTATATACGAAGTTGTAAGTGATAGTTGTAAATAAAGTTCCACGAGCCGAAGTTGTTACTAACCAAACAGAATATTACGTAATACGTCAACACCTACTACTCTTCGTTATCTTCAAGCATGCTTTGGTAATTTGCAAAAAATACTATTAAATAAATTGCGGGATTACAGAAACAGCGTTCAGAAAATTTAATGCTATTACCTCTAAATGAAACGATAAATGTGCTATAAAAGTTATTTAAGATCAGAAAATCTACAGTAGCGATATATTTTGCAGAAGGGTCTAATATAGGTACGAAGCTAAAGTTTGGCTAGAAATTTGGATAGAAATTGTGGAATGCGTTTTATTTGCTAAACCTCCCTTCAAGGCCTGCGCTACGCAAATAAATTCTCGTGAAACGGTAATAGGCTGCCTTTTGTAAAGAATACTTGACACTGTCAATATTTGAATAGTGATTTACTTACAATTTGCTTTGAATGCTTTAACAGTAAATACATTTAATCAATAATAAATTAAAGACAATACTGATTGCAATAATTACAATAATTGACCAAACATTTAGATTCCTTAAAACTTTGACCTTTAAATGTTTTTTTAATATTTATTCGCGAAAATTAACTATCTTGAACGACTATTTCACCATGACTGCAAAGCTTTAGATGCACCACGAAATAAGACGTCTTTAAAAAAACAATAAGACTATAACAAAACCCCGCACGCGGTTCACAACATGCATGACAAGTTCTGTGGGTGCATAGTTTATTAAGCTATTAGAGAACTGAGGTTACCAGACAAGCTTTTATAAACCTCCCTACAAATATACGTGTTACAATCCCCACGGCCTACGTCTCCCTCCACCGTCATCAGTGACAGCGTGTCTTCGCCTCGAGGCAATCGTAAAATATCATCCAAGTAGCAAAACAATATTACGTCTATGAGTTTATGTTGTACTATAGGTAGGAAGGTATATTACAACATAAATACCCTAATTTTGTTTATATATTATTTATTTACATTTAATTAAACTGAAACAAACTAAACTTGAGCTTCTACTATTGGAGTTTAAATTTAAGCTAGCTATTAGCTAAGCCTCTGATTAGACCTAAAGATGTGATTATTTCTCGCAATTAAAACCCAGTTTCATCTCATCAACATTATGTACGCAAAATAAAGCCTAGTGTCGAGGGCTTACAACTCGAGTAGATGCGTAGAAACAAAAGAATGTCTTTCATTTAAATACACTAGAGATAACATGTACCGCTCCGCAAATTACTATGTTAAAAGATCTAGCACAATACCTCTATTTATTATTCGTAAATATTTTAAAATAAATAAATAATTCGATCGAATCGGTTGAAATATAATTTGCAATACATACAACTATTTGAATTTTACTATCATATTTTAGTAATTATTGGTCCGCTGGATAAATCTTCGTAGAGTAACGATGTTATGTGTATTTACCTCAATGAAATATACACGTATTTGCAATCATGTATAAGTATCTACTCATATATATATACACGTCATTGTATTTCACGTTACTGCCTACCCGTATTAAGCCCGAGGGTCCCTACAAGCGCCACTTAAGGATAATTAGCCTCACCAGTAAGTGAGAAAACCGAGCAAAAAGCATAAATCTACTAGTATATTTGTAGTTGACATTTTTAAATAACGTAATAATTCTTTTGAGAATACTGCATAATAGACCAATCATATTTCGAAAATTGTTTTAACTACTTCTCGTCGTTTCATCGTCACACCTAACACGTGAACACTTCAACATTTTAGAGGTAGTTCCATTAGCACCTGACCGTTAAGGCGATGTGATTAATCCAATTTGTCATCTTTAAGTTGTAGCAGGAAGTGAATTCTTTCTCAGCAACCGGCGCCCCATTTACTTCACGTCTCATATCCTTCAGTAGATGTCATCATTATAATTTACACAACATTAATTTTACTTTGTCATCTTTGGAATTGTTTCTTTAGCAAAATAATCTGAATTCATCTTAAAGCCATTCCGATTTTAAGAGACATATCAAGAATCTTTATTGTTGTCTTTGTTCTCTCTTTAATAGTCGTTAAAGGCGTAGACAGCCTTTCGATTGAGGATTATGTCGAGGTTATTTAGTCGCTCATCTGTCAAAATGACAGTTCAAAGCAATACTGCAGCAATGTTGATGTTTAATAACTTTTATAAATCTTATAATTAGTGTTTTAATTTAATACATAATTACATGTCGGTTCGTTTGTTTCAAGGAATCGGCCATTACTTTTCCTAAATATTTAATTAAAACTGATTACTTGGTCTAACCGTTCGAATGCCTCAGTGCGGATCTTTGGCTGCTAAGGGGAGAAATAACATCTCCCTCACCAAGCTCCCGTCTACACAGATAATTAACTGCAGATACGGCCATAGGGAAGCGCTGAGGGCGAATTTTATCCAACGATTTTTGAAGAGCGAGCATACTCGAAATTTAACAGTGATGGGGTTGGAAGAAACACTTTGCTGGGGGAATGGGTTAGCTTATACCGTGATTATATCGATTTTAATGACATTCTCTTCATAATGACCGGCTATGGCGTGAACGACGTTGGTTTTAATATTTTATAAATATTTTTTAAGGTAGCTAACTCAATATTTACACATAAATACGGATTATAATTCAGTATAGAATATATATATTTAAAGTATTAATTTTGAAGCGACGAAACATTTTAGGGAATGTTATTTAAATTAACTTTTCGAAGTGGTCCGTTATATTCCGTTTTAATCCCCAAATCTGAGGTATTAAAACTTTGCGAATTGTGGTATGCAATGTTTGTTATTTTAACGTAAACATTAAATTTTGTAGCTTTCTGAAATCTCAATCATAGATAGCGGCTTTATCATAAAATTGCTTTTCTTGATTTCGTAGTACGATAAATGTTACTAAATGAAAAATAATTGTATTTATAGATGTAATGAAATGATAGCCCTTCGCTTAACTGTATAACTGCATAGTTTCTGTTAGGTATAGCTCCGCCGCCACCAAGCCAGCAGACAAATAAATCACGGATGTTAGTCCGCACCATCCGGCGTATCTCTCCCTGATGTCTATAGTGTAACGTTTTGACATGTTACATCCACTTTTTACACTCACACTACATTATTTTACCCACTCATAGAAAGGTTAACTCCCTATCTAACTAATGTAACCATTATGGTCCAAATAATTATGTTTGAATTAGTTTATTTAGCAACGTACAGTGGTAACAAGAGTGATAGGCAGATTGATGATGTTATCTTCATCTGTCGATCCTTTCAAGCATATATAGGACCCCAGGCTTAACGTGAATTTCGTTCAGCCAGCAAAGTGCGCGCGACTGTTGCTGTGATAGGAGCTGTCTCCGATCATGAACCACATCATCAGATGGACTGGGCTCCTATTACCAGACAACAATAAAAATATTTACAGTGCACTCTATAGATGCGGCAATATCAGTTTAGGCTCATTGTAGAGACGTGGGTAAACACATTTGCTTATGTTACAACTCACCACACCCTCTCCTCTTTTATCATTGACAGCAGTTAGGGGGCAAACTTTAATTTATGAATTTGCAACAGACGCATTGCCAATTGGATCAATTGTCGAGCCACACTCGTTCACAACTTTATTGGCTGACAGAGGATGTGTGACAAATTTAATTTAACTTTGATCATTAATATTTTAAATGTATAAACCTACATACACGTTTTTAATATTAACATTATTGTAATTATATAACGAAAAAGAAAAGTATATTTATTGAATATTATATGAGTATGAATTCGAATCTCTGGATCCATTAATAACTTTCATCTTTTGCCTAATGCATGAATTCTATATCAGTGAATAAACCGTTTTTACATTTTGATAATATTTTCGAGTGATTTTAATATTAAATCCTAAATACGAATACAAACTTTAATATAAGTAGCTGTAAATTTAATAACGCACATTATTTGCATATGCGCCTCCCGGAATTGCAATTATGAACAATGCTTTTAATAAACAGAATAAGTACACAAAACCTGATTCTGTACGAAGTTAATAAAAACTAACATTGCTTTTAATTTTAAATATAAAATTTATGCTTTAATATATTATTACATTATAAGCTGATCAATATTTACAAATATAAAATTGTATATGCACCTTTAGTTCCATTTTAACACTACTTCCCCATGAGCAAAAGACCACTATTGACTTTCGCAAAATCTCAATGACTACACTAATTTAAAACAATCTATGCGGCTTCAAAATAACATCTCGTTTATTCGATTATTCTAATTCGATGTTTTGTTAACTTCGCAGACAAGACAACTAGTGACTTTTAAATATCTCTTTAACAAACTTCACCGGAACAAAATGCCAATTACATGCGTTTAATTCCACTATCTGATCAATTGGTCATTTCGTCCTATCACGTTCCCAATTTACTGAACCCCAATAACGTATTATCCACCCTCAGTACAGAAACACCTTTATCAAATGGACGGATTAGTAGAATTGCACAAGTCTGGTGTACCCACTGGTTTAAAGGGAGGGTGACTCGTCTGTAACTGAATCCAATAACCCCTCTTATTAATGTTCATTCCGTTATTCTGAATTTTCCTCGTGTTTGTAAATTGTTTTCTGTTGGAGAAACTTATTATTTGTTATTGGTTCTGTTTTGTAATGTAGGGCTCGATGGTGACTCTTATGTTTCTAGATCGTTCTAAATTGTTTTCTAGATTTGTTTTATAACTATTTCACTTGGTTGAATTAAAGTATTTATACTGTCGTGGTTCTGTTTAGGCAATCAAAATATACTAAAGCGATATTTAAGACGCAATATTTTATATAAATTTATTTAAAACATATAAATATAACAAAACATTTGTAATGTTTTTTTAATAGTGAGTTAAACGGTTTTAACGTCAGCTTATAGTGTACATACAATATTGTAATCTTGACATTGGTGGATTATTGTAAACCCAAGAGAATTTTCTTTAGTGAACATAGTGAACCTCACGTGTTCTAAGAAATGAAACAATTTCAATTTATTCACATTTCACAAATTTACGTGTTCGTAAGTAGTAAATGGGATAGGCAGATACGATGTCATTCACATGATTTTTCTTCAGATTTTTTTTACTTATACTTATTGATCTATAGATTGATAGATTATTGACGGCTATAGATCGTTAAAAAGTGAAAATAGTTATCATCAAAACCGAGAAAACGCAGGAGTCATTCACTGGTATACTTTTATACGAATAGTGTGTGGGAACAAAGAATGAATAGTTTTTCATTGGCGCGTCGTCGTCTAGCCACAATCTGGATCGATAAGTAAAACGTTGCAACTTCCAGACATTTCTGCCTCTTCCACCCTTTCCACTTTCACTGCCTTCTGCGTTTCCACAAATCTCTTAATTTTAATGAGTTTTGTTCTGTATAATTTTGAAAGGAAAACACCTATAACAATTCAGCCGTATCTTAAATACGAAACTCATTAAAATTAACCAACGTTTACATTTTGCCAGGTTTAATTTAAGTTAAAGATTCAGAAATTCAAATCTCAAACGCTTTTAAACATACACTTTCCTTTACATTATTTTTAACTCAATAACAATATATTTCTTTGGTTGGTCATCCCATTTCTCTACTTAAAATATTTTTTAAAATAAATTTCATATACATAATAGACAATTTGAACAGTTCGGGATTTTGCTACATTTCCAGACAATAGATGGTTGAAGTTGAAAATGGACTATTACTCAAGGGAAAACCAGACAGTAGCATCTAGAGCTTTGTGGTGAAACTTACCAAAAACTTCTATACGACAAATATCTAATTTTTATTTATGTTCAAGAATAGGTCATAAGAAACAAAAATAGGAACCAATTTAGATAGAAACAACTTTCTGAATTACCTCTTTACTACGAACTAATCAGAGCCCAACCGAGCGACCTCATGAAATAATGGTAATAGGATATAAATGCGTATACTCGTATGGTTGTAATAATCGTTTAATTTGCATAGTGGGTGGATTTAGGTAAGCGAAACATAAATTTTCCCCGGACACTGTTTGACAGCTAGAATGAAATGATTGCCTCCCACAACATAACAGTTTGGAATACCTCACGCGCCCTCCGAAATTGTGCAATTTCAAATTTCACCGCGATATTAATTTTTATGAGGGATTACCAAATGCTACAGGATGTTAACGAATTGTTATTCGGAATTGCTTTCCAACATTGAAGGTATTAATGTTTTCAAATATATTTATGACTACGTATTAAAAACTGCAAGAAGGCAACAACGTAACATTCACAGGCAGTCTGTTTATGTTAAGTCGGTTTGTGTTTCATCAGCGGAGACTAGTACTTTGAATGGTACAAAAATGTCTACAGGCATGACAGGATTTTACTCGGTATAAAATATCCAAGTTAATATCGAACAACTATAAGGTCGAATTTAATACTAATAAACTGTAATTTATCATACAGTCAGCCGTCTCTTCCAAAGCACACTAGTTGCTAATGAGACCTCATTACTTATAAAAAGATGAGCATGAATTATGCTCGTAACATACAAATTGTAATATAAAATATCCAAGTTTATTCAAACTTTGCTTAGCCTGTAAAAGCATTAGAAGTACACTTGTGCCGTGTCATCATCTTAATTAGAACTACCACCTCACCTACCTTCAAGCTTTACGTTATTAAAAACTTTGAGAAAGTTAGATCAAAGTGCTTAACTAAACTGTTTTGAAAAGATTTTTGGATATTATTACAATGACACGAAGAATCTTTATTCACACTCCTTTACGTTTATTGAAAGGGCAATTAATAATTTATTAAAATATGAGAATCAAATGAAATAAAATAATAAATAGTAATCTAATTAACTACGGAAATAATCGGTTATTGTCTAATAAACTTTGATGAATGAGGGAACAAATTCTTGGCAATCGTAGAAATAACTAAGAAGTCCCAACTTCCAAATTGGGAAGTTCCATGAAATTGCTTGTAATATGGGCAAGTCGATTTATTTTCACGGAACACATCGCTTCCAGGAGTTTAAAACTTCAATATTTACTCACAAAATTGCCTTAAACCATTGCAGTCAATTATGGCAATTTCTATTGTCAACCTTATAATGTGGTGTAAAAGAGAGAAATTGCTACGATGCGATTGCAAACTGAAGGTGTTGTTATAGCTTTTACGCTTATTGGCGTGTTCGTGAGCGTCTTCTTTATTCAGCGACAGTTGGGAGGGTTTCAGGAAAGCCAACTTTTATTACAATAAAGGCATTTGTGTAGATAAAACGACTTTTTAAACTCATAAAAATAAATGTAGTAATTAAAGCAAATAATAAAAACAATTCGTCAGAGGTTGAAGAGGAAAACAGGACACTAATGAGCGCGACCTTCGATAAGGTTATTACCAAAGTTGTTTTGTTCTCGACACCACCGTCCTGAAGGAAATAGTGGGAAGATAATTAATGAGATCCTCCAACACTGTCGGGACTCTGATAAACAGGTGCCACAACCATCTCACGTATACCCCCTTAATGGTAAATCAATATTACTATCACCTATTCAATTTCCTATTTGCCAAAAACTGAATTGTATTAGCGAAATTTATTTTAGGATGTCTATTAATGATCATCACTTCAATTATAATGAATTATAATATTCATAAAACATACAGAACGTATTATTTCATTTTGTAACAAACTTAATTAGGCAACAAGTATGTGACTTGCTTAGTACTGCTATAGTCTCTACTCATAGTTAAAAGTTTGGCTTCGACATAAGATTATTAAGATATATATTTTTTGGGAATTACCTGTGCGTAAATACAGTCAGTATCAGAAGGGAACCAAAACGTGAAACGTGCGTAAGTTCAGAGGTCGTCGACCCCGCGGCTCGTGCCTCTCAGGGCTGAAGGAGTTTTGCACTTCCGTCTCACTGCACTCATTTCCGCATAAATCCTGCTCGGGATAAAGAGTTCTCACTATGTTTACAATTATCGTTACATTTGAATGTAAATTTTAAAAATAGCTTTTGTTATGATATTTTATCAAAAAATACTAAAGTATTCATAAAGTTATATTAAACTGAATTTAAAAAGCTAAAGACAACATTAAGAATAAAAGAAGGTAGACCTGCTACCGCTCGGTGTGCCACTCTATCTGAGTGCTCCGCTTTGTGACACACGATACAATGCAACTACCCACCCCGCTGCACAGTGTGTAAGCAGCTTTAAGATGAATGCGATATATGCATCGATATTTCACGTGAACCTATTCAGCGACTACAGCATCCATTACGAATGTATTGTCATTGTTGAAGTTATAATACGTCTTCCATATTTCCATCAAGCAGGGTTCAATATTCTCTTTCATATTTCCTTTTTGAATGCTTTTTTAAATATAGGTATATTATTAATCAAAGCAAAGCAATGAAATGTAGTGACGTTATTTACTAACATAATTTAACTAATTTAAAAAGCTTTAAGCACCTTACTATTATCTACATATTATTATTGTTATCATTTTCATCAGAAACTACCAGACTGTTGGCTTTTACTGTCGAAACTCGTAAATACAAGCTACTCCCCTCATCAAATTAAAAATCATTAAAGGTTAATCTCGGTCTTTCGAAATAGTGAAACGTGACAGCAAGCCGCCTTGTGTTCAAATTAGTTAATGCAATGCAATTATTACTATGCGAATAATACGTAAATAGAAAACCGCAACAATATCTCCACCGACAATCTGGCTGCATACATCTGCGAAATACGACATCATTAGTAAAGGAACACGAACACTACACTAATGAACCTCTCGATGCCCGTATACACCAAACAATAATAGTCTACAAAATTGAGGACATTCACAAGAAAAATATTGAAGAACCTTGTTACTAATATGTATTCATAGGCACGTTCTCCTTCGATGCTGAGTAGCTCACTCAACCGAATCTAAATCCACAATTTTATATTAATTTAATAGTTGTAATAATATAAATGCAATTTTATACTTGACATTAGAAATAAACTCGCCTTCTTTGTAATTGTATTTTTGATAAATCGTTTCATACTACCAGCTTGGTCCAAATTGTTTCTAACTGCCACTGAAGTTCTTTTTAAGTTATAATTTCAATGTAGTATTTATTATTATTATTTTCATTCTTAGTTTTTTATAAATTTTTATTTGTACAAGCAGACTGATAGTGGTGATTAGTAAGTGGTGAACACATACACTTTTAAGTCTAACAATCGTCTACTCTCAGATGCCGGTCCAGCTTAACATTAGGTAGAGCTATAATCTCCAAATATTCTTAAAATTTGGCCCTTTATACATGCGAGCAGTGTCCTGCAAAATCGATAGACGAGTACTACAAGTGTTAAGAGAACACGAGGAAGGGTGGGTGAAAGAGCGAGCGCCTCTTCTGTTAAAAGGGTCTCTTTGTAACATCCGTCCACTAGAGCTACTTTAAAGTACACTTCTTAGAAAAGCCTGTAAATTATTATGTAGCCGACCGTATACATTATGTGATAGGCAAAAGTCTGATCTCAATATGCAATTCAGATCACAAAACGAAAGCTACCTTTCCTTCTTTGTTCTGTATGGTTTCAAGTACTAAGTGAAGTAACGTCAGAGATTATTCATGATTTTTAAACTAATTTAAAATAATTTATGCTTTTTACTATAACATGTATTTTAATTAATTTTCTTTCGTTTCAAAGGCTTAGTCTAAATCAATTTTACAATATGCCACATAACGCCTTTTAAATTAACAATAATCGTGCAAAAACAACAGAACAACTATAGAGACACGCAATATTAGGTTATAAAAATGCGAACTTTTCTTTTCTTGGCTGAATACCAAATTAGGTTTGTTGAGTTGGTACTTAAGTTTTATTTACTGCTTTTATCTTACGACAGTTTATTCGGTTTTTATAAATTTATATTAGATACATATAATGTGTTGTTAAATTAGCTTAAAAAAATAAATGTTTATTTCCCTTAATTTCAGTGGGTGCGACGACGTGCAGCGGTCTCTGGAATTACTGGATCAAGTGTTAAGCGAGTACGACGAGGGAGAGCCGAGGTCCCTAGAACCTCGTACTTCAGCTACACCGGCTACTCCAGCAACTCCTGCGACCCCTGCTACGGACGACGATTCGCCTCTCGCTGGACACACCTCCGAAGATGATGGATATATGAGCATGAACGGGAGGAGGTATGTTTTTACATTTTTTGATTTGAGTTTGAATAAATAGCCGTTTTCGCGTCATGTCGTGTAGAAAATATTAAGAAAAAGAAGGAAATAACTGCATGTGAACATGTATGTGAACTTATATATGTCATTTTTCCTCCTAACTCAGCTAATTTTTTGTTACCCTATGTTGTTAAAATATCATTGTTCAGGTCTTAAATATTCATAAAAGAATTGGAGGATAAATTAATGACATTGTAACTGGCGGTAACTTTAGCGAAATTTAATCCTACCGCTATTGTTATTATGTATCACAAAACGGTGATGACACAGCATCATGAACGCTATTAATTATAACACGTGTAGTTACCAAAAGGTCTGGGACATTACAGCTTCACAATTTATATAAACTTAAAATGGTTTTCAGGGCAAAATTTGCTCTGGGGTTTCGACCTACGGAAGAGCACGAAGAGCCGTCACCTCCAGCACCTACGTCACCACACTCATCTCCGCCACCACCCGAAGAAGCCGAAAGAATTATTTCAACATTGTTGCCGAAGTTCGTATTTACTAATAATAAATATAAAGCAGCATCTTAAGCGAATGGTGATATTGTATTCATTATTTCAGAGTGTCTCCAGCAAATTCATCTAAAAGAAATGCTAAAAAAGAGCAACGAGATATAGACGAAAAGTTCGACTCTATTATTAGCATCAATGGCATTACAACAGCCACCCAAACCACCTTCGTTAGTATACATTTATTTATTTAAAATATATTATTTCTTTTTTATCTGCTTTAATAAAATATCATTTTTATTGTAATTGCAGCCCAAAACTCGACACCAACGTCCATATGGTTGGGAAAAAGACGACGGCATACCAGTGTTCCAACTTCAACCACCTAACGTGCCTTCATATAGATTTGCTTCGTTGCAACATGGTGCACGACCTCCACAAGACAGTGAAGCGGCGTGGCTACCGCCGAGGCAAAATATGGGCAATCTTAATAGCAAGAGATCACCCAGCTTGGAAAACCCACCAGTCTTCCCTTTCATGGGATTTTCTAGCGAATTTACATCTGGTGATAAGCCATATAATGAACACCCTGTCACAATCTACCCGGGTCCAAATAAACAATACACTAGACAGGCATATTCCCCAACTTACAATGTTCAGAAAACATCTCCTTCGAATACTAAGAATTTAGATCAGAAGAAAAATAATTCGAAACTTGACAGTAAATCAGACTGCGATATATTATCACCTAAACATAAATTACCTCCAAGGACTCTCGCTAGTTCTATGGAAAGACATAGAGAAGTGTGTAGAGGTTCATCGGAGGAGTTAGTAGAGAACATAAAAACGAGAAGTATGTCTAAAAGAAACGACGAGGATCACTTTTCAGATGATTCTCTTGAAGAAGCCTTTCCGCCGCCACCGCCGGCTGTCACCACACCATCTAAACGTAATTCCATTGCATGGGAAGTGTCCCTTGATGGTGATGATCCTCTACTAACACCTGGAAGCACAAAGGTAATATGATATTCCTATAATGGCCAACTATCAATTTCATACCAATAGTTATTTTACGCATCAATGTACATATGTAATGATATAATTTTATACAAATTTCAGGTTATTGGCAGAAGAAGGAGAAAATCTGGCGACCATTCTCATTCAAGTACAAGCTCTATACCTCAACACGTAGATGATGAATGGGGAGAAGAATATTGGCCACCTCCACCTCCAGTAACTCACTGCTCCTCCCCGCTTGCTTCTCCTCTATCAGATTCAGATTCGCGACGCTCCAACGATGCGTCTGGCACATACGTCATTAGGAAAGGAAAGAATAGAAAACAATTGCCCGGATTTAATAAACCGGCTAACAAATCGGCAAATACTGGCGCTCTACAAAATCATGGTGTAAACCGCAGTATTGATACTGAAAAATCTATTGATGGTTCCAGTATTTCGATAAGCGGATCCGGATCTGTTTCATCGTATAATTCTCGACCTAGTTCTGATTTGAGTTTACCACAATCCCGTCACAGTATTGATTTAAATTCTAGATTAAGTCGTGAACTTAACACACCCAATTCTAGATATAGTGTAGACCTTTGTACGCCGAATTCTAGATTAAGCAGAGACATGAATTCGCCTAAATCGAGATTGAGTTTGGATCTTAACAACGGACCTGATAGATACATAAGTCAAGAATATTTTAATCATAGCCCTAAAAGTAGAAATATTATTCATACTTCTAAGAATAATACAGTGCAGAACAAATTGTCTCCGCAAAACAGATTTACGGATTTCAAGAAATATTCCTCGACCTTCGACAATATTCAATCTTTAATTAAGGAAGGTAAAGTTGAAGAGTCACCAATGACGGAATGTGAAGAGACCGTGAATGAAATTGCCCCTACTCCACCTAATATGGTGAGAGTAGTGTCTTTGCCAAGTTTGGCTGAGAATGAGAATAATAGTGCCAGTAGACAAGCTCTAATCACGACGGTGGAAGAAGAAGAAGACCCGGAGAGTGGTGAACATGGTTCTAGTGGCGATACGTCGCCTTTACGGAAAATTGAAAACAATATCAGTGCAATTCTAAGTCAAGGTAGGGACCAAAAACATTTTACACCTTATGTACATAAAGACTGGAATATACATAAGGATGAATACTGTGATGAAGTATCGAAAGATATCTTAGAAAACAATTTCCGTTATAGCTCTAGGGAGAGACAAAAGAGACATGATATTCAAAAATCTTCCAGTCATAATGAAATACAGACTCAAAGATCTATGGAACGTAGAGATAGGTCGTCTGGGCGAAGGACTAATAGTATGCATAAGTCCACAAGTGCTAAAGACGTTCCTGTTAATCTAATGAGACAGCCATCTTCGTCGGATTCTGCTGTATCTAGCGGAGGCGATTTCCCTCTTAATGTACAAATTGTTGAGCATTCGTACAGACATCACCCACTCCCACCCTCACCTATTATGGCTCACGAAATGGGACCACTACCTCAAACACCGGAATCACCTAAATTTCCTCCATTGCCACCTTCTCCCGTTCAAGAAGTTGATGACGAATATTCCGAAATTCTCCAACCGACTGAAAAACGTCATGGAAAAAAGGCTGATACATTACCAACACCAACCATGGAATTGAGGAGAAGGTAAGGTTACAATATTATTATTATGTATAATTTCCTCAAGTAGCAATACATTTAATACATTTTTCTTCAGGCCATCCGAACCGCCTGCAGTACCGCCACATCGGGACACAACAAACAGTCTGAAAACGAGATCGATGGAGACAGGGTACTGTAAGAACAGAAGAAATAGTAACTTTAAGTCTGGATCTACAGATAGAAGAACTTTACCTACAGGTTAACTTTGTTGTTTACTAAGCCCTATAACCAGTAAAGCTTTGCTTGGTAAAATAATAGCTAATTTATTATCTCTAAATGTGGGTATTTATTAATTTATTATTATAGATATGGGAGTTAACGGTGCTCGTCGTCGTACAATGCAAAGACAGAACAGAGATGCTTCAACTCCTCGCGGACCCCTCCAGACTTCCGCTAGTCTACCAGAAACTCCAGTATTTGCACGCGGTTGTGATCTGCCTCGATCTTCACCTAGATCCACAGTCATACCCCCGCGAACCAACACTATGAGCTCAATGCAATCTATAGGTACGTAACTGGATTTTGCTTTAACTGGAAATTGCCCATTGATATATATTATCAGGTATTCAAAAAACAAAACTTTTTATTTTATTATTTCATACAGGAGGTAGTTCAACATTGGGTGGTTATGGGCGCGGTTCCATAGTTGGGCCCGCCTCTGGTGTATGTACTGGTGCAGATTTGCTACGTATGGGTGGACCAGCAAGAGGATGGTATCCGAGACAACGTCATCGGTAAGTGGTTGCAATTTTCTAGATAAATTTTACATTACCTTAAACACACATATCTAGGAAATATTAAATAATAATTACTATATTAATTAACAGTGCTTAATAATAACATACTAAATATAAGTTAATAAAATGTTAATATGACGAAAAATTGTGCAATCTAACTATCATATATTTAATTATGAAGTAGATAAGACACAAAATTAAGTAATAAATTAAATATAATAATCTGCTTGCTTGCTCAGGCCGGCTTCAATCGAGCATTTGGACCGACTAACCACATCATCGAAGTCTGTTCCCGAAGCACAAGTCCCATGGGATGGGTCTGGCGCTCGCAAACCGCTCACTCTGCCACCCAACCTGACACCTAAGTTCTTCCAGAAGTCACCACGTGAAGCCCTACGAAGAGTCACCAGCTTACTAATACGCAAGGGTGAGCATGCATCTAATTTGCACCTTTTAAGTATAGAAATATTGTAAATAATATTAATTATTTTATATCATATTATTTATGTTATCATCTCTATTTATATAAAACTTGCAATAATTGCTATTTCATTTTTGTTATTTTTTATTTAAAGAGTCACATTTGTTAATCAGTGTAGTGAAAGAGGCAAAAAAGATTATTATCGCAAATATTGACTAGTGACGTCATTTCATTGCTGATAATAATCAAATGGACACTCATTATTTTAGATTACTCATTAATTTCATCACTTCAATTAAGTTAAATACATTTACATTGTAGCGGGATAATCAATGAGCCGATATAAACTGTTCATCTATGTGTTATGATAAATTCATATTCTCTATTATATTATTTATATTCTCTATTGAAGCACCGAAATTACATAATTCAATATTACATAATTAAACAAATTTTACACGCGATTTAGAAAAACTTAAATCTAGGAATAAAGCAAATTAAGTTTTATCATTTTATTTATATTTTAGAAATCGCGGTAAGTTCATTAACCGACCATAGATAACAGACGTCAGAAATACCAACATATAAATAATAGTCGACGTTTTAGTTCATATAGCTACTCATAGATGGCGCTAGAAAGTTAAAAATACCAACTAAGAGTATTAAATTTTTGCTTATCTACTACTAGTTTCGGCTATTATAAGAATTCGTGACGCATTTTAAAAATATCTTTCTTACAATGTATACTACTAAAATGTTACTATAAGTACCAATATAACGAATTATAATTAAAACATAAACATTCTATTTTAGTGATCAATGTTTAAAATTATATTGATTTTATTCCAATCCCAGTTGGGGGACAAATAAATCTCTCACGAAGATAAAGTTCTCAAACCCTTTATCTGAATGTGTCTAATTTGAAGTTTGTCATACTTTATAAGTACATAATGTTTTAAGTAATAACATTAGATTAATAACAATAGCAATATCGTGAAAACATTAAACATTTTTTCCTTCCTTTAAAGTTAATAAATTATAGGTAGGCCGATTGTCTAAAAACCGCCCCAATTGCAAAAAATTACGAAATGGCAATTCATTATAATTTTGCAAATAAAATTCAGTTATTAGTATTTAGTAAGTAGTATCTTTACGCAGAATAATGACTACCAACATTTATTAGTTTAGTTCTAACAATACCTATCATATTTGAATTCGCTAAACTTGCTTTATACAATAGCTAACATACAATAGACATTCTATTACTCGAAGCATCAATATGTGCATAATAGTTAGGCACGATGCAACAAACAATATGTGGCGTGATTCACCTATAATTGATTATACCAACAAATTAAATAAACATTCAACTATATAGAAAATAATTCTAGAAAGTACATTCGTGATCAGTCGAGTTATACGGCGACGATTGCAACGTGGCTTCAAAATGAGTCACCCCACGAGTTGGCGAAGGCGATACCCATATTTCACATGTATTGTGTAGGGTGGGTGGTGAAATATTAATTAGTTATTATTCCAATGAGAACGTGAAATTGGAGCTTATAACGAATGACTCAATTATGAATTACTTCGACTGTTTGCAAGGCAAATAGGTATGTCGTAATTTTCGAAATGGAAAGTTAGTATCGTATATCACAAATAGGTATAGCGATATTAAATCTATGAAGTTTCCTTTGATTGTGTGGAAGTATTCAGGTCGCAGTAAAAACTGTTCACTATATATCTGCGGAGATCTCGCAGAAACCGGTCCTGGCCAAAGATGGTAACCGGTCAAGCTTCGAGGGCGACTCTGTAGTCGTAAAACACTACGACCGAGACACATGCCCTACATTTCGAAAAAGAATTATCAACAACAACCTCTGTGGCATAGAAGTCCCAACTTTGATCCCCGTTCGAAACAAATTCACAACTTTTATTTACATGCTAGAACTATGATAAGATGATTCAAAAAACCTGAAATTTGTATCGAGTCTAGGTGTTTATATTAGCTATGTATAGGACATGTAATTTTACCCTTCCTTAAGTTTGCTGCAGTGCGAATTCTTTGATAATTTGCCAGAAATTTCAGCGAATAAGTGGGTGAGTTTACTGTATGAACAGTGCAAAGGTCGTAAAAATGCTGGCTGACGTTTTGTTTAACATGTTTTTCTTGTGCACAATTTTAATTTTTTTGACTCAGAACTTAACCCTTGAGGGATTACGACTTAGCGGCCACGTCAGATAGTCGGTTTTGAAAAATCGGTATTATTCACATGTGCTTTTGAATTGCCTTACATTATTTAAACATTAGAACGTAATTTATACATTCGTAATTGTTCATAATCACCAATACGCAATTATAATATCAGTTATCATAATCACAAACTACCTCTTTCTTTGTCTATTAAGTTTATAACACGATAATATTACGATAATATTTATACGCAATCACAAAGATAATTTTAAACATTTTTATTAAAAGACAATGCAAGAAGAAACTTTTATAATGACAAAATACTTTAATAATATGCAGTCATGCATAAACATTTCACGTCGATTTGTTCTGTCACCGGAATTGACGTTTCACTTACCAAATATAGAACTCCACATAAGCTTAACTGAAAATCTTGTATTTAATTGAAACTGTAGCTGATAAGAATACGTTTTAAATTGTTTGTCTATGCCTAATTTCATTTTACCAGCAAAGGTTTTAATTTAAATTAAATGCCTTCAAGGATAATTTATTTTTCCTGTAAAACAATTCACTATTGTGAAATGTTTGTGTTTAATTATTTCAAGTCCCAACTAGAATTGAATGGTACAAATTTCAAACTATTGAATAGTATTGTCTCGATAGTTAATTGGATAACAATAAGCTGTAATTCCATGAAAATAAAAGACGATTTATTTTTAAAAATCAATAGAAATAAAGCTTAAATATACAAAGATATACAGTCAGAGAAATTGTTTGGTGCTCCGTTTCACTACCAAAATAGTTTGACATTCAAATACATGTATCAAAGTTGAAATTCTTTTGACAAATATTTATAAAATACGCTAAACAGAGAAAAGTATACCTGTAGTGTATATAAAAAGTCGTAAATGCAATAATCAGGAACGTTAGACTATTCAGTCAGGATTATTGGCGCGATAGTTCCTTCGATTCACCGTTGAAACAATCGATTGTCAACGAGTATAAATAGGTGCTATAGTGTTGTTCCTTTCCTAATATCCATTGCAAGAATATTCTAGTTTGAGGTCAGGGCTTTTTATGATCATTTATTTCTTTGACAGATGGATCGTGTAGCAATTGTTTGTTGCTTTTTTGTAAATTTAATTCAAAGGATATTGCGCTAACATGTGCTTCATAGATATTAAAGTGTGTGTGTACGAACATAATATTATTAATATCTCCTGCCATACTGCTAAGACCTTCTATAAACCTTTTATGGGCTTAGCTTCATGGATAGCTGACATGACATATCAAACCATATGGCACAGTATAGTTGTAAACAACTTTACTTATAATTTTATCAACATTATTTTTTATAATTAATTATAATTTTCTATTATATTATTTTTAATATTTCATAAGGTTAATATTATTATTTTTATTCTCCTTAAATTAAATTATTATTCATCAAATTGATAAACTGCTAATTCGGTGGATGTAAGAAGTGAAAATTGTGTTTCAAATGTCATTTTTATATGTAATATTAATTTTTATGATTACTTCATAATTTATTACGTGAGTGTACTATATAACCTCTTAGTAATCTAATATGGTAAAGGCGCCACGCTTGAGATGTGACACGATTACCCTTTCGTGACGAATGACCCAACTTACCTATATTCCTACAAATTAATTACGAAAATTATGCCACCTTCACGCTCTTTTACGGGAATATGTTTTTATGGTAACCCGGGTGAAATAAATATTTATATATCAATATTATATTTTATGTTTATTTCGGGTCAGAGTGCTAACCTTGGTGGGGGTTAGAGCATATACACACATATGTATGTATGTGTTTTAATTTAATTTCAGTCCTCAATCTAGAATTAAAAAATATGCGTACTTAAAAATAAATTACAAAACTCGAGCACATACAATAACCATTTTTGCAAACTATTATTGTTTTTAAATTAATTATAGTAATTTAATTACTTATTTCTTCTGTTCCAATTATGTAAAACAATTGCCAGTGGTCACGAAACTACCTGGGGAATTTCTGTTAGCTTGACGGAGTAAAATTTACATCCTTCCTTAAATAAAATAAATTTTGCATATATAGCGGGAAAAACCTCAAGTTTCGTACTTATGCCAGTTTCCATCATGACTATAAAAGTCACCCATTGGTTTAAAACAAATAAAAACAAATGATTCTTATGTTTACAAACGATAATAATTGCAATAAGTACTTTTATTTCTAAATATTAATACTCAAAAATTCTATAAAACTCGCATCAAAGGGTAACACGATCTTTGCTGGAGCACATTAGGGCAGATATATTTAGCCTGGTCACCTGTCCAGTCACTCACGACGGTATTCCCACGCCGACGTTCTGACCCTCACCTACTTACTAAAGATCACTCACGTGTCCAAGGGTTAACATGCTTTTATGAGTCATTAATTATTTTTTATTAATATTTATCTACATTATACTGATTGATTTAAAACTAACTGTAGACACAACAATCAAGATGCAATTGTGTGCTTTATCAACAGAAGCAAAAACATGTTCATAACGTATTTAAGTATGTAGGTATATCACAATACGTGTTGATAATAGCAATACAAACAATATAATTTATAATTGATCATTATTTTTAATTAACTACTGTAAAATCCAATAATTTTACTACAAAAATATAAAGATAAAATATAAAACAAATAAAATAAACAATTGAATTAATTATACTATAGGTAGCACTTGAAAAGAGAATTGGATGTTTTTTATTTTATTTTACGAGTATTCGAATCCTTTTGTTTATCTAATTCGCCGTATTATGTCCCATTTAGTTTACGTATTACTCTAAACATAAGTAATGCGAGCTGCCCGTGGGATATTGGTTTTCGCATACAATTCGTGTTCTTTTATTGTACTTTGTCATAATAAGTTATTTATTACAAACGGCATCAGCGCATAATAGTATAAATAAAATTAATTATTGTACACAGCACACAGCAGTTCTATTTAACGTATAAAATGAGAAAACTCATTACAGGACTGTTAGAACGCAAGTCACTTCAACACATAACCATAAATGATTACAGAACCAAATAATCTCACTAACAGGATATTCTTTTCCTGTTTTAAAATACTGAATAACAATTTAATAATATTTCGTAGGTTTTTTAGCTGTTATAAGTTCAATTTGTAGCACGGTGGCTAAAGTTATTAATATGTATAAATAAGTTATTCAAATGATATATACATATTGTTAATAAAATTATCACTAAAATAATGTTTCGAATGTGGTTGGTATATCTTTGTATAATCCTTGTCCTGATAGTATCCTATTTTGAGGTCATTGAATTATATGTGTAATTATTTATAGTTATAAAATAGTTCAAGTTTATTGAGCGACAAAACCATAGACTAATATTCGGAATTTAGATTACAACGTTCCGTTCTAAGTTTTAAAGTGACGGTTCACTGGGATTTATGGTCAACGCCACGGCCAAGGTCATGTGCATGTCAAAATTATTCGGTCGCTAATTTAAAATTATTTAGAGCGTCTTGATATTATTGTGAAACAAACCTCGTAGCCTAGTGTTGTATTTGATGTTTGTTAATAAATGATTACCTATATTATATAACCAGCTTAAATACGATTTTTTACCCAAAAAAAAATTGTGTTTCTAACGTGTTTGTTGTAAAAGCTGACCTCGTTTAACAAGATGTTTTAAAGTAGAAACTTAATTGATAGGTATAAAGTTACTTTACTATATTATGACAAACGACTAACCGATTTTGGGAATCCTTATTTTTATATAACTTAAACTTTTAATTGTTTACGACAATTGTGTAAATGACTATGATTCAAATTAAATTATAAAAATTAAAATAAATTATTTATCTCATCGCTTATACTGCATATCCCACTAAATACTCTATAAAGGTCAAATAGAAATAGATTTATGTAAAATTCTATTGTGAAGGATTTCGCAAAGTGAAATTATGTTGAAGTCAAATTCCAAATGTAATGCTTATACTGCGTAAAGTACAGACTGTAATGTAAGAAATTCAATGGCTACCGTTGTGTATATCTGGCAGCTTCATACTTTACAAAAATCTTATTAAAGTGTATACTAAAATGTTGTGCGCAAAAATATAAAAGCAGTTACCAGTTGAGTATACGGATATGTTATAGATTCTTATTCACGTCTTCCCACATTGCAACTAAACTCTTGTATCTATTTAAAAATAAAACGTTACATACTTACGCCTACATGCATTTTTTCAGGGCTCGAGGACATATTTAAATCCAATTGTTATTTTATTTTGTCAACATATTATCTCTAATCTTTGCGACGTTTTTTTCTAATACTTGTTCCACCTTTTCTATCTCTAAATACTGAAGTTCGAAAAATTTATACTTTACTAAGTCTGTGTCATATAATTAAAAAGGTAGTTTTAAATCAGATAACTTTTTATTTGTTATTCGTAGACTTAGGAACTGCAAAAAAAAAGAAAAGGACGATCGATTGTACAAACCAGTTATAGGTAGATTAAAATTAACTGAATTTTTTTTTATTTGCTGTCCTAATATATTAAAATATTGATAAAATAGCAATCGCTGATTCGTGAAGTTTATTTAGTACCTGTATCTATTTCCGAGTCATGTTGTAGAACTAACCTAATAAAGTAATAGTTTAAGTTACAATAAGTAGTAACGTTGAGGGCACATTATATAAGTTTGCATTATTTTGTTGGAATTTTTGACAGGTTTGATAAGTGGTTTGTATAAGTGATAAAGGTGATACGGATTCGACTATCTTATCTAACTATGAATGCTATAAGAACCGCTATCATCATAAAATGCAACACCAAGAAATGTGTAAATAATAATGTTAACGTTAATGCGCGCAATTACAATTATTAAACTTTCTTCTAGAATAGTCAACATATATAATATTGTAATAATTTTGTTTTAGGGAACAACAGCAAAGAGAAAGAGTCTTCACGCAGCAAGGAGGCCACATCGCCGTCAGCACGCTCCGCCAACGGTGAGTGAACATCGCTAATTAATTACTTGCTTTTTTACAGACTACTTATGGTAATTACTTTTTTCTTGAAATATCATAGCGTTTGCATTCATTGTTACTTTAGCGATAATAGCTTGTTTTAGCTCAATGGATGCTCATTAATCGCGTTGTCTGTCGTGGTCCCTGTACGCCAGCTGTGGCGTCCCCGGGGGTCGGTCCGCGCATGCGTCCGAGTCCCCCTTAGCTCGTGTCACCCAGGCTCACCCCACCAAGACGGCAGCTCTGCAGGGGCGGCGCTCTCCCTCGTTTTATTCGCATTTTTGCGGAAATTGGAAACGTCCCTGTACATTCCGAGAGTGTAAAAAGATCATTATTATGCCACCGCGGAACTATGATGTCCATTTATTTCATACACCATCATTGTTCTGCTTATCTGACGCATTTGTTTATAAAAAAGACATGTCACTAGATGTTCAAACATGAACGATGAGGTGTTGAAATAAATAACAACTTAGAAGTTACCAATACAATGAAGATGATAAACGAGTTGTGTGTCGTTCTTGTCAGTAGTGAACAAGCGCGCGTACTCAGAGGCAAACAATTTTTTTAATTGCTTGTCGTCCTCACATCCATTAGTACACGCTACTTATCTACCAGTGCCGTCGTCCAGTCGCCGTCAATGACCTAAGTGTTAAGGAATTTGTTAATTGAACTTCTTTTAAGTACAGTTTATTTATATCACTTATATAATTATACTACTTTATTTAAACACATTATTAACAACTAAATATCGATTATTTTTTTCATAAAAATATAAAAAAGGGCTTCAAGAATAATATTAGTCGAACGTGAGAAATAAATCAGCTAGGGAGGGGTCCCCTATCACATCGTTTTAATATTCTTTAGAAACATGAGCAAAGGGGCCATCTTGTTTAGTTAAATAATAAAGGTAGTTTTAAATAGATCTGGTTAGTATGAGATAAACAGTGGCGGTGGACACTGATCAAGTTTTTGCTCGTTAGGAGGCTGGGTCGTCGGCCTGTTGCGCATGCGTCCATCTTTCTCAAAATCATTTAAAGGTTTCTCACACACACTTCCATTTATTTTCACACACTTTACGAATTCATACATGTTCTACATTACCCCATCCTCTGCTCGCTTATTACACGTGTTTAAGGTGTTTTTTTTTTAATAGAACACACTGTTTTGGTACAAAATTACAGTCCCTATAGTTGTTTACGCCAGTGTCATTAATAACGGTCGGGAATAGATTTTCACTCTATTACACAATATAGAACCGTTGGAAACGATCCAACGTGAAAATATTTTATAAACATTTGAAGGAAATTCATACTCGCGTTACTGTATCATATTTTCAACACCATTGAAATAATATTAAATAATGAGATGATTATATTCATAAAGTAGTACATTCAAGATTTCGTAAATTAAATTTATTAAACTCTAACAGCGGCTGGCTACAGTTTGAACACAGAATATCCGTTAGCTTTACCGCTCGTCTGCATAATCATGCTTGCTATTACTAATCTTTCTGTGATCATTAAGCAGCTATTAATATTATGTGAGACATCGATTTCTAAGAGAAATTTTGACTTTCGGGGTCATATTTGTAATTTTTAGTAGCATTATTATGACGTAAAATGTTCTGCTTTATTGATTCGAAGTGTGAGATTTGCCAAGTCTGTCATGCTGGTGGTTTTATTTAGGCTCCCATTTCCGTCACCCCGAGGTCGATGTCCTGTTTCGTCTGCTTACAATATACAATTAATAATTCATGTCGGTCGTCGGAGGCAAGTTTCAGGTTTTTTTTTTGCTTCGCCCCGGTCTAATCAGTATAATGAACAGACGATTCTTTAAATAGATACTTAAGGTTAAACTAGCGAAGAATTCGAGCTAAGATGTCATACTTGAGAGTAACTGTTCTATTTTGTTCTAGATGATCGCTCCCTCATTAACATTCATTAAAAACGTAGGTGCACAAGCGGCGACGAAAGTGACTCACTGCCTATCATTACACGCGACATTGCATATCAGGGCACCACGCTCACTTACACATCACTCTTCCTTCCTCACTAAACACAGCCCTGTCAGGCAGACAACAATAGTTCATTGATATTACTTTCATCTGCATACTTAATCCGTAACTAATATGTATTGGTCGATATTTTTTTAATATGTTTAATGACGATGTTCAGTGACCAACACTTGCGTTATTACACTCGTATGTACGTTGAAAGCTAACACTGACTGAGTTACTCAGACATGACACGCACTCTTAAAATTGTTCACGGTTTTCCTTTGATGTCATTAATAAGGAAATCGAATTCTAATGATACTTTGCGGATATTTGTAATCAGCTGATGTGTTTCGTTGAAGGATTAGTTTGTAAAAGAATATGACGCATCCACCGCACTATCAACATTTATAACGATAACACCAATTGTTCTGAATTCGCATACATAATCTAAAAAGTATGTAACTAATCGCTGATAAAGCCATTAACATTGTGCTTTTCCACAATGCTCATATTTGGGATTTGATGTTTTATAGATTTATTTATTACTCAATCCTTTAAAGCAAATATGAAAATCGGTTGATAATTTTAAAAGTATAAATTGACAATGTGGGTCAGTGCGCGTGCGGCGTTTGCTTGTTCGACTGGATATCGTGTTCCGTTACCTCGGGAAAGTAGCTCCTACAGAGAGCCACTCACCTACTGAATCTCAAACATACAATTTAATGCAATTTCTTGCACTTTCGACGATTCTCTTATGATGTTTGTGATTTTTTAGTCTAAGGTCGCGGTTGCCAACTGTCATTAGAAAGTAATGCGAAAAAGAACTGGATATAAATAAATAATATTTAGTTAGTTTGTCGGTTTCCTACTCCTACTTTAAATAATTTTGAAACAAAATAGGTTATGCGAAAACAAGCGCTATGCTCCATAAATTTCAGTGTTGTCTGCCCGTTCGTTTTCGTCAGTAATTAGTCTAGAATTACTAAAATTCTCTTTAATTTGAAATAAAAAATTAAGACCTAATTGAATTAATTGCAGCATTTATTTTAAATTCTGTTTAAATACATCACCTTCAAACAAACCTTATTAATAAATAACAATGTACAATACCCTGGCTCCCAAACTTAGATATCCTGTAGAATATTACAAATATTTATTTCGACCGGGAATCGAAATTGGGACCTCTGCGTAACAGTGCGTCTCATAAATATTGAAAATAAAGATAAGCCCGTAGGGTTGTTTTATCACACAGAGTAACGCTCTGGAAAGATTTACGCGACAACAGCAAACATGCGATCGTGTAACATGTTTTATATCTTTTGTAACTGGTTGAATTGTTCTATGAAACTATTTTTAATTTACTATAAATATTATTTTACAACAAATATAATTGATTGTAACGCAGAGGACGTGTGTTCGATCCCGTTTAAAACAATGTTTGTATTATTATAGTTTGGAGCTACATGTATAATACATAACTATAATTGCACAATTAAGTTAAACAAAGTATATTTGCACAGGTTAAGTGTCACCTTACAGACATTTAAGACGAGGTTAGTCGCTGCGGGTGACTAGTGACCACGAACACCGACCACCGCCCGGCACAAATAGTTTTCTAGGACACTAAATGTATACTGACATTTGTATTAAATATGAATAACAAGGGACATTAATTATTATTACTTCATATCGAGGGTTCGAAGTTTTAACACTTCTAACAGATAATTTTGACTAAACGATATATTTCGACCTTAATAATTCTCCCTTTTTAGCCCCTTCGTTACTGTCTAACCTCGTAATTTGAAATATTACATTTTATCCACGTGTCTAGCATACACGTGCTTTCCCTTTTAATTTCGTTTAATACTTACGCATTATAATAGCTAATTTGGTCCTCAATAAACGAGCGTTGCGAAGCGACGAGAATGCGGGGTCGACGAGAGACGCGGAGGCTGCGATCAATACGTCGCGCCGACGCTGACGAAAGCGAACGCACCGACCCCGCTGCCCTTCACCGACGAGTCGACGACCCCCGGCACATGTAGCAACCCTCCCGCGCCCGGGGCCCTCACCACCCAACCCGATCATTCTGACCCGATTACACTCACATTGTCATTGCCATTACAAGTTACATTCTAGCCAGACATTATGATATTGCAATCTATGACACCATTACTGCCAGTAGTTTCGGGACTTGATACTGAATCACAATTAAGCCTAATCGATGGGAATGATTCATGTAGTAACGAACTATTGACGTTGTCGCAATCTTAATATGATTCATTCAGCCCTTCTCGAAAATAATATTCACATCTCCGAACATATACATTTATGCGTATTTAAATAAAACTTCGCATTGTATAGATTTTTAATAATGTCCTAAGATATCAATATTCTGATGGTAACGCGCAAGCTGTTCCGTTGGTCATACTTGAACGTGAGTCGATTTTACGGAAACATTTATCGAATCTTGCCTTGACACTATCTACGCGTTAGTATTGTGTTACACTTACGTTATTGATAAAGCATTGTTTTTAAGATAAATTTACGACAAAAAAGTGATTAAAACTGGTGCTTGCAAAATGACAAAGAAAATCACGTGATCGCGCTCACCCTGGGGAGCTGCCGGAAAGCTATGGAATGATGAGTCAGCGCATAACGTCACTGACACTTGAGTAAATAAAAATCATACTTCATTATCGTCTCGCCATGGTACATTATTTTTATACAATCTAAGTTGAATTGATATTGCATTGTATACGGTATCCAATTCAGGTATACACAAAAACGCTATGTGGGAAACTAATTCTAAAAATAAAATTTAGTTTAGACTTTATTTATTACTCAATTATTGCAATAAACTAGTCAACTCTGTGGCGCTATGGAGAACATGCTATTATCGTACGGGGTCCCAGGTACGATTCCCGATCGAAACAAACTTGTATGAATATTATATTATTAAGGGTTAACTCAAACCCTAATTTAACATTGAGTATTGTCTTTAAGTACTTATTTATTATTTTATACGAGCTCGCAATTATTTGTAAAGTGAACAATAATAAATAATAGAAAAGGAAAATAATGTGATACTACATAAAAAGCACAGATGCACTTCTCAGCAGGGAACCTAACCGTTGAACTTGATCGAGCGACCTCCACAGATGAACTATAAATACATTTTAGTTAATCACACATATGAGACATGTCTTTTTATACAATTAAAAGAAAAAATATTAATCCCGTTCTTATAACATGGTTCAGCTTAACATAATTATTTTATAAAACTTTTATTAGCATATTTCGCGTCTAAATTATTTATCAGTCTGCCGTTCATGAAGTAGCTTATCCTAATCGTGTTTCGAGATCAGCCGTAGCGAGTGCTCTGTCAATCTTAGTCTCTGTATGCCGGCATAGCTCAGTGACTACTACTTGAAGAAACAACTCTCAGACCACACTTTAGCTTAGCATCAGGCAGTGCGGTCACACGGAGGAGTAATTCAAAAAAGATGTAATGAAATATGCTAACCTAGTTACCAGTGGGCCAAAACACATTACGGTATACGGCATCTATTTTGAGAATAGAACTTTGGCATGAGAAGTTTACTGGAAAATATTCGTGCCACACTATTCTTGGGAGTCCCACAAACGACACTTGTATGCGAAAGCTTCATGTAGATGTGTTGCCGAAATTCCTCCGGACACGATTTCCACCTCCAAATCAGTAATGAGTTTTAAAGCCTAATTTTAAAATTTAATATATATCCAGAAATTCTTTTACAAAAAATTAATGGTCGATAAAATTAACACAAAACTGTATCTAACGATATTTATCACAATCATGATAACTATTTATTATCAAAATTACCTTGAATCTAAAGGCTGTAATACTCGCAATTTAGATGAAACTATTATAAAATGCGTTTATCGCATACTATTTTTTTAAAGATAATTTATTTTCTCGATCTATTTATTCACTTCTAATAGCTTATTTTTATTTTAATATACTAAAATGTATAGATAGATTCTTTATTGGGTAGAATTTATGTGTTAGTTTTAGAAATTCCTGAAATGTACTCCGCTGATATAGTATAGGTTTAACTAAAAATATGTGATCACCCGCTACATAAATTTTATTCAAAAGGTACCTATGACGCGTTATCCAAGAATCTATTAAAAACTAAAACATAAATATCTCTCTGTTGATTGATAGCATCTTATCTCCTCATTATTATTACCATAAATGCAGCTCTGTTACGTAAATGTTACTAAATGATGTTTGTAAACTTTCTTATCGCTATGATTTATAAACGCTAATTTTATAGCAGGACGTGTTAAGTAAAAAAATTAATTAAACATGTGATTAAAGATAAATAAACATCAGTTCCAACAGTCAGTCAGGGGTAGGCACAGGTCTGATTCACTATACGACTAACTAATTACTCATCCACTTTTTCATATAGAAATTAAATATACGGGGTTTATTGTTGGACATCATGTAGAGTCGAGTAATGCAAGACAGGGATGAGAACAACCCTCTCTCTCTTTTTTAACCGCAGAATATCGACTGCCACCCCGCAACACGACGCAGCGGCCCCGCTCTTGACATTACCCGCACCACAGCCGGGTTCACGAAAGAACTCTGACCTCTACTACATTCAGGTGGACACTATAAAACACACACGTGATTATTTATAGTCGTCTAAATAAATCGTTAATACTTGTTTGAAGAGAGCGAGAATGTTTTTAAATGACTTGTTTAATATGCAAATTTTATCTATTCGTTATTTTATCCGTTTATATACGAATTTCAGGTAAAACTAGTGAATAAACAGGATAAATTGATACATAGCGAATGGGAACGGAAACAGGAAACTTCGAGCAGAGATAGCCCGTGTTTGTTCCATAACAAAATAATACGAGAATATTCAACTGCAACTCACTTCCCTACAATTTAACTAAAATAATATTTTTCACGGCTTTAATTCACAAGGGTCTAGGCAAAGTATGCATTTAAGAATATAACGAAGTAATATGATCTTAACTCACATCTCTGTGAGCACCATAACGACCTTGCAAAGCGTCTCAAAATATAAACCTTATAACTTGATGGCACGTCATACGAATCTGGATTCGTGGGTGACATACCGACGGAAGTTCTTATCTACATACAATGATATATTAACATGAATAAACTCATGGGCCGGCTTCAACGCACGTCTAGTGCAACAATGTATTTTCGAACTCATCTTTTTGTATTGTTCACAGGCGAGGACCATCCCGGCCAGAAACAACGCAAAGGATTCTTCAAAAGCCTGTGGAAACGTTCTCGCCATTACTCACTAGAACATCCGTGAACGCACCCAACGCGCGCTGTCGACGCTGCTTCAACGTAGAAAGCTGAATTTAACATGGTGTTCGATTATTGCGTAGTCTTTCTTACACATTTATAATATTTAGTTAGTTTTAGTGACTACAACTTCATAATTACTGTTCAACTGTAAACTCAGACGTAAGATAAATTCAGGGTTTTTGAATTTTTGGAAACGTGAAATTTATAACTTTTATGCGAAATTAGGGAATCAATCTACTTCATAAAAATGTACCACACTAATATCATAGAATTAGTTCACAGAGTAGGGTTTCGCTATATGTCTGATTGCTTGCACATTTTATATTACTAAGACGATACAACTGTCAACAAATGTTTAACTTTTTATATGCCTAGGAGACTTTGTTATGAAATTTCTTAATGGCTTCATTCATACAAGCCAAGTCGAGTGTATTTATTACTTATTCTATTTATTTCAGTAGAGTATATTAAAATTAGTATGGATTTTGTAGATAACCCTTGGAGAATAACATTGTAACCTAGCGATAAGCAGTTTAGACTAAGAATTCATGTTAAATCTTTTATAATGCTTAAATAACAATCACCTTTGTATGAAACATTTTTATAGTACCGCTTATTATTATCGTGTGGTCGAGGAAGTAGGTATTGTTATTGGACGTATTTATAAATGTAACTTTCGTATATAACCTTAGTGGAAATCATTGGCAATGGTCAAATCTCATTGCTCCTCGTGTGTTGTAATTTTAAAAGAACCAAATCTTTTGTTACGGTAGTTTATCGCGACTCAACGTTTTATACCAATCCCGTGCATTAGAGTGTACTTAACTCTTTATATTATTGTAGATTTGTCAAAGTTATAATATAAACATTATAATTAGCTTTACTTGTTTTATTTTCGATTTACATCCAACAAGTGACAGTGACAACAGTGATATGTTTAAATAATCTTTCAATAATTATTTTAAAATCATAAATGCGTTCAACTTTATTGTGGGTTTTTAATATTGCCACCAAACAACGCGGTCGATAATACGTGTGACTCATCAAACCGTCACATGTAGCTTATAATACATTTTTGGGAGTAAAACAAAGAAACAATGTTATAATACAAATCATTTTATTAGATAGACACAGTTCCCATCGCATATCAGAAACAATGTACAAAGCTATAGTAGTAATATCAAATATTAAACAATATGCACCCTTCGTTTACTGCAAGCCTTTATATGAGGATACATGCGTTATTGAGCGCTTCTACTTTCTGCAGCAAATACAAATAAACAAATGCCTAAGTTACTACAAATATATGATGCAGTGTAATAAAATACGAAAGCAATTGGGCGACAGAGTCCGAGCCCAGGGGTCGGAGCACCGCGCACCGACACTGATGTCGAACTAACACGATGGTTCCAGTGGGACTAGAGATTTCATTAATATCGTAATACTTTCCTTGGGTTACAGTGTCTTTAAATTTGTAACAAGCCATTACACGAATGCATATTTTATTAATATATATTTTGTATATTATTACAGTAATTTCATTACGTGGTAAAGCGTTCCTTTCCAACACTAGAACATGTTATATAATGAAATCATGAAAAACCCGAGCCAGCTCGATTATAACTTTTTACGAGATGTTCAGCGTGATCTAATTCAGAATTACGCTTAATATGTTTGGAAAGGAACTTTAAAAAAATCTCTATACAAAAAATGCCTTACGACCCGACCCTTTAACAAAGCTGCAATGCTTTACACAAAATCGGGGTCAACGAAAGCCAAATTAAAAATTAATTTTTGATTATGTAAACACGATTACTAAGTGGAGACGGTGAGCGTATAAAAAGATCCAGAGTCCGCCAAGTAATCCTATTTACATATGCTACTAAAACGCGTCCAACTGACGAACGCCGCGATTACCAAATTCATACAAATTAACGGTCCTTATCACTTTATAGAATATACAAAATGCAATTACTTATTTCCCTGTGGAAAAACAAAATTATCTTATAGTATTCTTAGATCACGGCTTGCTTCGATCTGAAAAGAAAAGTGCTATTGTTACACGCAGATTCAACAATGTGTAAATGTAAAAAGTAAACTTACCTCTAATAACCACAGGTAATTAAATAGTCTCCTAACTTCTCCACTACCGAAGCAGCCTGCTGCGGTTGGATAGGCTCTTCATATAGAGAAATAACAACAGCTGCAACAATAGATATCAAATCTAAGTCAAATTGCCCAACTGAGTAATCAAAGTTTATAGTACAAGTCTTGCATTTGTTCCCCATACTAAGATAAATGACTTTCTCATGTTGATGAAAGGCACTATATGATCTTAATTTGGAGGTATTCTAATCTTGCACACTTATGACTCAAGCGTTACACATTAGTAGTGAAACGGATCTAAGGAGCGTGCTGGTTTAAAAAAAATGATGTTGACAATTTCCAATATTAAATTGAACAAGAATATTTATAAAATAATAATCGTCCTTATCTTTGTTATGAATAATAATAGTGCGGTTATGATATCATAACAATTGCGAATGTATTGTGTTTTAATATGAATTTAAAATACTGTACAGTTGCCTTTTTTTTGGTTTCGTAGGTAACAAAAAAAGAAGAAAAGAGGGATGCATTTTTGTTCTCGTATTTTTTAACACACAACGATAATAAAAATATGAAACAAAATCTTACCCTGTTGAGTTTTCATGCAGTGTAGGCCAACTTTACCGAGTTTAGCACGAATGATGCGGTCAGTGCCACTAAGATAAATGTATCGTGCGCCCGCTATCGTCACACCGCCACTTGTGAAAAGTGATTCGTTTTCAAAGCCGGCTACGATTTTTGCAATTTCATCTTTTGATATCTGAGAACAATCAACATTTATTGATTAGACAAATGTACAATCAAAATCAATAAACTATCAAAAATTTATTAATTTAATATCATAAACACGTTAACAGACTATGCCGCATGCATTTCATTAAACTGGGTCAATGATCCACAGAGCTACTGACCTTGTGACGTCACACGACCCTACACTACACTTTCACCGTCAAATATGAAGCAGATAATATAATCAACACTCTTATCTCAAAAAATTGTCGTACACTTGCGACGGAAAAATTAAAACAAATTAGCTTGTAGCGCCCATAAAAATTGGATAATTAACACCTTGACAAAATTACGAAAAAATATGAAAATAGCTCTTTACTATAAAAATATATTAGATTATTCTTATATAAACAACATCTGTTAAGAAGTAACCATTCTATGTGTGAAACATGTGCAAAATATTTATAAATTACCCCTAACTTAGCACTAAGTTACTAAATGTGACAAATTAAAATTAAATATAAACTAATAATTCTGACATTGATAAGTGGCCCTGTCCACATCAGTAATTAAAACTTACATTACCAAATATCTCTATGCAAACAAAGTCTAACTGCAGATTGGTCAGCTGCTCAGAATTTGATTGGGATCACAAATACATGAGCACCAATGAGAAGGTAATGACTATGTGCTATTCATATCAAACATATGTCTCAAAGTAGATGGATCCTATAGGAATCTAAATAAACTATAGAAAACTTAATTTGTCACTGTAAAACTACTTAATGTCAAATATAAATAACTAAATACTCAAGAATTTGTATATATATATATTGTTTTTGAGAGCAGATTTGTACAATATGATCAATTAGAATCCCTTAGATTTTCTTAATTTTGTAACAAATTATATTTTCATGAGAAAACAACCAATATGCATGTTGTTGCAAGAAAATATTCAATTTCTACTAAATTTATAGCCTATTATTATGAGAAAAATATGATATGACGGTTAGGAATGGTTCTTACAGACTGCGAACATTAAAAAGAAAATATTAATCTCTATGTATTTTTTATACAAATGTAAGGTAGAATATAATAAAAAGTCATATTAGAATTAAATGATGTTATTTTAATGCAAAAGAATGAGAAATCAAGGTACAAGCGCCCGATAGTTAAGAAGCGAACGGCCGATAGACCAACACCTAACCCTGATAAGCCGGCCGGCTGAAAAACGTTTACCCACGATTATTCTGGCAGATAAAGAGACGTATACGATTTAAATACTAAATCTAAAGCAAGGATCAGAAAATACAAACAGTTCCACTGAAACAGCGTTCACCACGCTTCTAATAAGTTCGAAAGTGCAACACCACATGTCGCCATCTTGTCAAATTTGCCGGATAAAGAGATTCGTCATCCCTTTAAATAGAATTTCTATATTCACTAATTCACTGCCTGCGTTTTCGCCACTATCCACATAGTAATTCACAACTTAGCATTACTATATAATTATTAAATATCACTGAACACAACGAGAAACTTACATCAAAGCCTTCCGACTTTGCCCAGACATTTCCATCGTGTCCAGCAATTGCAGCTTTTGTAACACATCTTGATGCAATTAACTGTTTATCGACGTAATCCTGCCAGCTCATTTTGATTGAGTTCAAATAATTATAACTACACTCGACTAAAACACAAAAATATTCCCTCGCGACAAGCAAGCGACCCGCACCGCACGAACAAAAAGCACTGTCGATTCAAAATGGCAGCGCATCCATAGACTAATAATGACACAACAGGAAATGCAAAGCTGCCAACATAACTCGCAAACCATTACATTTTATTTATAATTATTTGATCATGGACTCAAATATTCAGGTTTCAAATATCAATTTTAGCTATATTTTTAATATGTAATATTTGACTTTTTTACTATTAGTATAACCATGTTGATGACAAAAATTATTATTTACTATATTATCAAGACATGATTAGATATTAATAAGAAATTATTAAGATAAATAAATTAAACAAGTTTATTTTAATAAGTTATGACTTATTACTACAATAATATTTAAATTAATATAATGGCAAATATTATATTTGTTAATACTAAATATAAAATCTATGCTCGGAGATTATTTAAGAAACAAATAGCGTGTCTCTTTTTTTCTAATGCAAAGTTTCCTTGCGTTTCATTTGGGTGCAAGTGCTGTAGTCAAGTTTCTGACGTACTTCCGCATCTACGCTTGCTTTTGATTGTTATTTAAATTATAAATTAATTAAATACCACTTGGTCATACTCATAGTAATACTGTAAATTAATATTGTATTTTTTGTTTAAATTTTATAGTATTTTAATTATTAAAATAGTAAAATTTTAATATTTAAAAAAATCGTTCCTTCAATCTCAACTTGACCTTGCTAGTTCTTTTCCGTTCAGCTACCGCGATTGGAACATGTCTTATTCACCCGAAACAAGGTAAGTTTAGTTACTTTATTAAAAATCTAGTGTTGTAAATGTGCTAATTTTATTGTAAAAGTGTTAAAATACCTGTGAAAAGATATGGTGCGCTATCGGTCGTGATTTTCATACTTAATTTTTAGTTTTTCTTATGTGGTCGCCGACTGCCAACATGGCGCTGGCGAATGTTCATTAAATTTATTTTAACACGTGTTTTTTGGCTTTAACATGGATTTAAGGTTTGTAGATCGATAATATTTGTTTTAATTGACTAGCTATAATTCATTTATTTTATAATCGTCTTCTAACACTAAATAAAAGATTGAGATACATTAATTTGACAGTAGTGCAGTATACCGCTTTATGCATGGATTTGCAAATTTAGCAATGAATAGTGTTTAAAGAAAAAAGCATTCTGCGGTAATGTAAAGGTTTTCACTCTCCCTTATTACCTAAATTAAATGATCATAACCTATGCACTGCTTCTAACGTGACGCATCAATTCGATTCACAGATCGGACGAGTGGACGGACGATTCTAAAAATGGGCCGTCCAAGGACCAAGGACACTATGATGGACCACCGGGAATGGAACCCGAAGGCTCCCTTGATACCAACTGGCATGAAGTCGTGGAAAGCTTTGATGACATGAATTTGAAGGAAGAATTATTGAGGGGAATATATGCTTATGGTTTCGAAAAACCATCTGCCATTCAACAACGCGCTATTATGCCATGCATCCAAGGGCGCGATGTTATAGCACAGGCCCAGTCTGGTACTGGTAAAACAGCTACATTCTCTATTTCGATTCTACAACAAATTGATACAAACATACGGGAATGTCAAGCTTTGATTCTTGCCCCTACTAGGGAATTGGCTCAACAGATCCAAAAGGTACTATATATTTATAACTTTATATAAAAAAATAAATACCATGCAGAAGTCCAATTTTTTTCTCTTTACTTTGTATTATTACGTGACTCCCAAGCATTAAGTGGTATTTATGAAAGATTACTTTAAATGTTATGTTGTCATTAATTAAACTAGCAATTGAAAATTTTTTTTTTTATTTGATTTTATTTGTCTTGAAAGTCTTGAAATGTGTTAATTTCTGTTTACCCAGTTACACATCTTGTTTGATTTTTTAGGTGGTGATTGCCTTGGGGGATCATTTGAATGCCAAATGTCATGCTTGTATTGGAGGTACCAATGTTAGAGAGGATATCCGTCAACTTGAGAGCGGCGTTCATGTCGTTGTAGGTACCCCTGGTAGGGTCTACGACATGATAACAAGGCGTGCTCTCCGTGCCAACACTATCAAGCTCTTTGTACTTGATGAGGCTGATGAAATGTTATCCAGAGGGTAAGACATGTTACTTTTCTTTGTTCTTGGTTTTGCACTCAAAGTATGGTGTTAGGGGCTTAAGCTTGATAAAAGTGTTCTTTTCATGTTGTTTTGTATAAACCTGAAGACAATGAGGAGGGGTGTCTTTTGTATTTATTACCTTATCTTATTTGGATAACTTGGGGATCTTTATATGAATCTTCAGGTAAAGACACAAAATACTATTGTCTTTACACATTGCTTTCTACCTGATATTTTTTGGCCATGAAATATCTTCCTAATGCTCTCATTGAAACATTCTCATAATAATATATCTTTTTTATACATACTTTTGATGCAAATGTTGCTTGTATTACCATTTCAGTTTCAAAGATCAAATTCACGATGTGTTCAAGACATTGTCAGCAGATGTGCAGGTGATCTTGCTCTCTGCTACGATGCCTGATGATGTACTTGAAGTGTCTCGTTGCTTTATGAGAAACCCTGTTCGTATTCTGGTTCAAAAAGAAGAGGTGAATTTATTTTCATTTATGCATATTTTTACTTCATTATTTAGATTTTATTCCAAGGCTGCTGAGGTTATAAGATCACACAAAGTTAGCTAATACACTAAAATATTCCTGAGTGAGAGGCATTTGTACACTTTGTAGGATTTTTAGCTTGGTGTTAGAGGCACCCTCTACACTTACTACTGTGAATTTAGTAGTTTTATTTTATTTTTCGAACAGTTTTAAAATTATATTCACGTAGTCAAAAGATAATAATATTTCAAAATGAAAACTTATGTGAAACTTAAGTTACATAAACACGTCTCAGTTATTTTTTCACAGTTTGAATATTTGTTAACAAAAAAATAACCACATTACATTGCTATTTCCTTTCTCTTTATTATATTTAAAATTGTTTTGTTAAATGAATACAATACCTATAGCATTTATATGATTAATGCCATTAGGCTAATGAATGTTTGAAGCAGTAAGCTTATAATGAAGTAATATCTAATTACCCACATTAGGTAATAATAATGTATAATAACAAACACATTAATACAGTTTGCTGTATTGTTTGATCTGAATGACCTAAGATCCATGTACATTCTACATAAGTAATATTGTTTGAATGCTTTTACTTAGTACATAGATTTACATATTTTTATGTTATGTTGTTTTTCAGTTAACATTGGAAGGTATCAAACAGTTCTTTATTTCAATTGAACAAGAAGAGTGGAAGTTGGATACATTGTGTGATTTGTACGACACATTGTCCATTGCCCAGGCCGTAATCTTCTGTAATACCCGTCGTAAGGTTTGTATTTCGTTATTAAAATATGACAATATTTAGATTCAATTAAAATAAGAGAATTATTGATCTGCGAGATATTTATTAAAAGGTTCTTTTATTTATTATACTCTTTGATTATTTCAAATTTACACAAAAGATTAAATATAAGATCCATATGTGCTGTAGGTGGACTGGCTGACAGAGTCGATGAAAGGTCGTGACTTCACTGTGTCTGCGATGCATGGAGATATGGACCAGCACCAACGTGAGGTCATCATGCGTCAATTCCGTACAGGCTCTTCTCGTGTGCTGATCACTACTGATTTGCTGGCTCGCGGTATTGATGTACAGCAGGTTTCATGTGTCATCAACTATGATCTGCCAACTAATAGAGAGAACTACATTCACAGGTACAGAAATTATTTAAATTACTTATTTTTAAAAAATTGTTTCATGAATATGCTAACAGGCATCATTATTTCTAGAATCGGTCGTGGCGGTCGGTTCGGACGTAAAGGTATCGCCATCAACTTCGTGACTGAAGGAGATAAACGCGCTTTGAAGGATATTGAGGACTTCTACCACACCACTATTACTGAAATGCCTAGTGATGTGGCCAACCTGATTTAGGTGGCTACATTCTCCCTGTTTATACGTTGTGTCCAGTGTTCTATTGCGATTTTTATACGGTGTGAGTATTAGGAGTTCGCTCCAAATACTACGGTGCCGAATTCTTATTGGAACTCTTTATTTTCGTTTATTATTTTAATTATTTGCATTATATAGTAAGGTATCAATATAAGTTCAGTAAGTGTAGATAGACCGGCGCGGCCTTATGGCCCGGGCCGACTTCTCCGTTCCGCGCGGCCCCTTCCGACCTCGGAGGGGGCTCATCGGGATTTGGAGAGGCTATTTCAATCACAAAAGTACGAGAAGGAAATGACGTGTGTTGTAATTAGTTTCCGCTTGTACATAATGTTTTGTTTGGTGTCTGTGAGCCGGTTAATATCTAAAATGTAATTGTATTATTATTAGACAAAACTTGTAGCACTCCACTCCCGATCGGAACCTTAATTTCTATCACGTGTACTCAACGTAAACATTTTGTTTTGCAGAAGGTCTACATAGTCTGGCAGTTGAGACGAGCTTTGGACACAAATATGTGGAAATAATAAATCAAAATTTCCTCAATAATATTTCCGTACTTTCTTTCTGAAAGGTCCTTATTTGTAACCTGTACTCCCAAATTGCTTTTGCATTTTATAACTCAGAACTATGTTTTTGACGTGATGTTTATTTATATTTTTTTGAATAAACTTTATTCCAAATATTTCTGACTTTTAAAGAAAACTAATGCTGGTAATTAAGGTTCCTAAGTTTGCAGTGCTCCATTTTGATATTAGTTTTAATTTTAATTGTATTCTTTACGAGAGTCCACAAACAAGTTCTGTTATTATACTTTTTATATGATATAATAATAAGCAATTAAGTTATCGTAGCAACCGAGGAATAATTTCCTCTTTAGATGCATACATTGTAAGTCGTATTTCTATGTATTAACAATGGTCAACACTGATCTTTGCTTATCGTAACATTAATTAGATGTGGTCCCTATATGAGCTATTTTCATTTATAATCCGACCGGTAACAGTTTGTTGCGGTACAAATTATTGGTGTCATGGTCATATATTTTTAATCACAGTAAAATTTTGTTATTTCAACAGATAACCTATTTCGAAGTTTGGTGCCGGTCGGTACAGACAGCCCATTTTTTAACCACATTTAGTTTCAATAACTATGGGTTCCAGGTATTATTCATTCATTCATTGCTTATATTTGCAATAGCGCAGCCGAACCATGTGTTTACATATGTAACTTATTATAAAATTGTAATAGACTATTGAGTTTTATTTTTACTTGGGTTTACCTAAATACTATTGAGCATAGGTATGTGGACGTAATTGCACTGGAAACATTTAAAAAACTTGAAATAAAGACGATGAATATTCTAAAAACAAATTTATTATTTAACGACAAGTCTTAAGCCAACGTAAATCATTTTTGTAACAAGTGTCAAGAAATAATTAAATACAGGGAAGCAGTAAATATCTCATATGCCTAATTTAAAATGATTTACTATAAGCGGAGCTGCTATTAACACAAATGTCCTGAATAGGATACAAAGTGTAGGCGGTTGAGTTCTCACAATATAATTACATTTATTCTAGAATTTTTGGAATGACTGCTTGAACCTAAAGTCTGAACAACCTTACGTTTAATATAATTTGTTCACACATTAATTAAACATATGTTTAAAAATCTTTATAACATTTATATATATCATAAGGTTTTATATCTAAAAAAACTTAATATATTAATATCACATTTCTCTCGAGACTTAACCTAATATATATAAAGTATAACATAAGTTTTACTAGGTATCATAAAAATGCAAACAACAATATTAATAAAATTACAGTCACTGGAAAGAAAATATACACAGACATTCTAGGATCACATGTTGATATTAATATTGAAGAGTCGTCTTCATGATGCTCAATACCATCTTTAGTTGGTACTTCTACTATAACTAATTCATCACTCAGAAAATCTACTTCAAAATGGCATTCCGTGCCATTTATGCACATTTTCGAAGCTGGCAGATTTGAATATTGGAATGTAGGTTTATAAATATCAAATATAGCATGAATATCATTCTGTACTATATCATTGTCACTGTAAAAAATATAATAATAATACCCATCATGGGTTACTTCATGAATTATTTTGAGTGTAGTGGTCATTTCTAGATAATGTGTGCTTTTGCACTGTTCAGCAAATGGAAACAACTCATTGATCAAGATATTGCCACTGTAGCATTGATGTAAACTATTTTCAAAACTTGACACTGAGCTGTCATCACCATGATGAATCGTCCCATTGACGGCATTACCTCCATGATGTACGCCTGTATCTAAAACAGTGTTAGGTTTGTGAAGCGCATGCGTCTTCACATCCCTCCTAAACTTTTTACTCAATCTTGAATCTACCTCGTTTAAACTATTATCTAGAGTTATTACAGGATCTATTAATGAACTAATGTTATATGATTTCTTTTGAACTATTTTATCCTGTAATGTATTTTGTATTTGCAACAATTCTTGCAGATCATCATCAATTATCTCCAGAGCATTATTTTCCTCTTCTGCTTCATCAATTTTGGAAGTATTTTTTTCAGGAGACTCCAATGTGATGACAACATTTCCTTCATTGTTAGCTAATTTAGTTTGTACTTTCTTATTATCATTAAGTATGTCACACGTATCTAAAACCCTCTCTCCTTTCACGACCAATATCTTAGATCCATCATATCTAGAACACGCTTTCAATTCAACTGTTGCACCTTTCATAAGGTAAAACCCCCAATATTCTAATGTGTCATCAGGTAAAGTCATTGATTTTTTTAATTTTATGTGTTTAGTTTTCGTTGAAATATCAGGCTCTCCCCGCATTTGGAATGCATTAAATGTGGAATTCATTTTAAGATAATGTGCTTTACAAAATATAGATGATTGTCCTTGATGTATTTGTATTACATCTGAGTCAGATACAATATACATCACATCAGCGTACTTTACATTCCGTAAATATAGTGGAATTATTATCAAAATTGAAGGTAACACGGTCGTAAGCAAACAGAAAGTCAAAACACGGCGTATTCCATGCATTTTGTCGCCATCTGAAACATCAATTTACATCCAGGTTAAACTCATTGCTATATTTCTTTAGATACCATAACTGTAACCTTAGTACCAAATGCTAAATTTTATTAAAGCTGTATTACATACATATTAAACACAAAACACTAACTAGCTTTAAAAGAATGCAGAGAATAGTATTGCATTATGACTTGTGACATCCAATTCGTAAGTATGTAGTAAAAAAAATATACCAGTCTAAAGGGGAAGGTTACAACATTGTATATAATACAGTTTTATCAAGGCTTTCAATCTATTAGTTATTCGATTTTAAAATACAAAGCATCTTAACATTTTGCTCACAGACTATAAAGCTAGTATCACTAGCATCTGACATATTTTTGACATTTCTGCATTCAGCCCAATTCACACGCGATCAATTATTTGTGCAGTTTTTGCGAATAGTGTAATTTCTTGAAATATATATAAATTTAACATAAACATATTTAGCGTATATTGACGTGAATTTAAAATGGGTTATTTAAGTTTCTTTCATTTTTTAAATTATTTTTAAGCTGTTTTATTTTTCTAATCATCGTACACACGTTAACGTTTTGTGGCTATTTAAACTTGCGATTTGCACACCTCTACTGCTGAATTATGTTTTTTTAGTTCAAAAATTTTGTATAATATTTAAATAAACTCGCATTGTATAAACCTAAACAAGTAGTTTATAAGTGTTTTATGTGACCTCAAGCATTGCTCACTCAAACATCTCAGAATTGAAAGCTCTCACAAAATGTCGAGCGGTGAACAGACGCTGCACCATTAAAGTACACTTTTTCACTGTAGAGCACAAAATGTTTAATTAAATCATATCAGCAAAAACCAAAATGTATACTGAAGACATCATCAATCGGTATTGCATGTTAGTTGTTACATATACCTAATATACATATTAAAATATATAACAAGCAATACAAACAAAAGCAAACATGACTGTTTATTAAGAAATCACTAGCACAAAATTATCATAGAACTTACCTTGATATTTTTGAATGGCACTATATTGATAATTTGTATTGTAATACGTGGTGCATGGTTTAATATTAGATTGTCTTTCCATATTGTTATTGGAGACTAATGTATTGTTTCATTACTAAATAACAACTAATACAAATGCGTAATATTATTTATTAACTTGTTCA
Source organism: Tineola bisselliella (assembly GCA_028551675.1). NCBI lineage: Eukaryota > Metazoa > Arthropoda > Insecta > Lepidoptera > Tineidae > Tineola > Tineola bisselliella. The sequence goes on along the minus strand of JAPWLS010000831.1, from coordinate 81,822 downwards.
ACAAGATACCTTATCATATCAAAACTGGGTTTTATAATGATCCTATTTATTGAGGTAAGATAAATAAATGCCGTTCGTTCATTAATTGCAATTAAAACACGTTGTATGTATGAGTAATTATATATTTTTATTTTCAATATAAAAAATACTTAATCACAATCAGATATAATAGAAAATATGTTATAAATATAATAATATAAAATGTATTGAATTACGCAAATGTTTCAAAATGTTTAAAACGTATCTTAGTTGTTTCTCTAAAACTATTAAGTTTAATTAAATACCTACTCCAAAATTATATCAAACATATTTGAACGAAAAAAGAAACTGATGACTAGGCTGCACGGGTTATGAAGCCTTTATCTTTAACAAAGCAACGATTTAAAAAAAGTTTCGCCTGAGATTATATTTTGAAATATAATAATGATTATTTATGGTAGTAGTCTGCAGGTAAATTGAGGTTTCCCATCGTGAGTGTTTATGTGTAAATTAGGATTTATATTGTTGGGCTATACTTCGAATGCTTTTAATCAAGACATTTGCAAAAGAGGGAAAAAGCATTAAAAAGTTATTTTGACCTTTTCATTTGAGGATGTACAACGTTTTAAAGCCGGACTTAGTTTGGATAGAAGGCAGGTGTTTTAGAATGGATAATTCCAGCGCTGTATCTTCTTTTCACTCTGAATACGATAAATATGACAGCGGTAAGTTTTCGTTTATTAATTCCAACCCATACTAACACCGGGAATCTATTCACTTAATCATTAAAAAACATACAAATGATTATACAATACGCTTTAAACCCACAATACATCTTGTTCTACCAAACCAACCATTAAAAACGCGAATATTCCTCTATATTATAACACAAAAGTTAAGTTTTTAGAATAGCACCATTACAATTCTTGTATTTTCTAAATTAATTATAGATCATAACTATTTACTTATAAAAAAAGAAACATAAAAAAGAGGTTATTAATTCAAAGTAGAAGTTTCAACAGTACCTCTAAAATGTGCAACCTTAATATATAATAATGTTGAATTATTGTTATTTCAGAATCACTTGTTAGTGATTGTGATGGTGATATAGAAGATGACTTTGAAGTTACAATGGTGGACGCCAACAAGTACACGACTCGTTTTCATGTACCCAAGTTGGTATTTTTAAGTACATTGACTTATTTACTAGATGAGATATACGTGTAAGACACAGCTGTGCAACTTATCTTTCTTATGGAGTAATGTGCAAGTTAGAAGGGAATGTATTTGAAGAAAATTAAATAATTTAAATTGAACACTAGTCACTGACTAAATCATGTTAGCATATTCTGCTAGTAATGTAAGCGGTAATATACTATTGGAATCTTCTTTAGAAGATTTACCTAAATACTAAAAGTATGTGTTTTTACAAATACAAAAGAATGATAAGGATTATAATTATTGTTATAGAGCGTATTTTGGCGCATTGATTGGCAAAAAAGGCATGATTAAAGCAAGACTTGAGCAAGCAACCAAAACTGATATTAAAATTCCAAAAATTGGTAAAGATGGCGATGTAGTAATTTTAGGACAAAATGCAGATGTAAGTTGATTATTATCTTGTTAATATTTCAATTGCAATTATTATTTATTGTGAAATTATGTTTAATGTTATTCATGAATATGACTTAGCTGCTTTGAGAAATTTTCTATACTCTGGGTATTACTCAGCCACAGTGACTGCAAATGTTTTGAAACGTTGGTTTAAGATAATCTATATAAAGTATTCTAAATTAGTATTTGAATGATATCACGTTATTTCTGTAACTCTGGCCAATTTTGAAGTATATGTGTTTTAAATAAATTTGGTTTGTTTTAGAGTGTAAAAATGGCTAAAAGAAGAATAAACATGATTATTTGGTCCTCAAGGATGAGGCAAAGACCAACACATTTTGTGTCTATACCAATGAACAATCTGGAGATTGTTAATAATTTTATTAATTTTAAGGTAAAAATTAAATTAATATTTGTAATTATAAAATGAATTAGTTATTTAGAAAAACATATTTTGACATTTGTATTTATATAAAAGCTTAGCCTTTATATATAAATAATTTTCAAATAAATTAATTTATAATATGATATTTTCAGCAAAAAGTACTAGAGGAATGTGGTACTAATGGCATAGAAGAGTCTGTGTTTATTTTACCAACAAAATTGCATATTACTATTGGTGTTACATCTCTTATGGACAATGAGGAGAGATTGCAAGCATCTAAACTTTTGGAAAATGTTGCTGATGAAATAATTAGGTAGTTTTGCGAGCAATATGGAAATAAAGATTTGGAGTTCTAGCCTGTCACCTCTATACATATATTTGGTGTTATTTCAGGCCATCATTGTTGGAATATCATCCATTAAAAATTAGATTGAAGGGCTTGGCTTACATGGAGGATGACCCTTGCAAAGTCAATGTGTTATATGCTAACGTGCAAGAAGAAAGCGCCCCTGCAGGAGTACTACAAAAGTTAGCTGATGAAATTTTTCAATATTTTCAAACTGCTGGTAGTTATTTACATTTTATGAACATTTTGTTTGGGGTCAGAGTAATGTATATAATATTTAATTGTTATTAATTATATTCTTTACAGGATTTATGAAGGATAATTTTAATAAAGAGCATGTGAAACTGCATGTTACATTGATGAACTCTCGATACAGAGGAACATTACAGGGCAGTGCTTCTGACTCTGGCGTACGACAAAAAAGACAAACTTTTGACGCCAAAATGATAATGGAGAAATTTCATGATTATGATTTTGGTGTTATGGAATTAATGAATATATGTTTGTCTCAAATGAAAACGAATCTTGATGAAAATGGTTATTATCCGAGTACTTGTTTAGTATCTTGTGCTTCGTAAGTTGACTGTACATAATGTAAGACTACTTTTACTATAGAGTAGTGTGTAAACTAGTACCACCATATAAGTCCTATATGTTCTAATGACCATCAATTTTGTCACTCTGGATGAAGCACATTCGTCTGCTTGAGCTGATGGACCACGCTCTTACTTTTTTATTTATACATTGTCCTTGATACTTATAGTTCTTTTATTAATATTTCTTTTCCATTAATATATAAATTTTTATTATTTATATTGTATTTTAATATCAACCCAAAGATTGTTGAAACATTAATAAAAATATATATACAAATATTAAACTGTATAAAAATAAATGATATTAAATGAGAATTTGTAGTTTAATTAAATCTTTTTAATTGTAAATATGTCAAAATCATCAAAATGTATACATAATATGAGAATGGTAATTAAAATAAACAAAAATAATGATTTGTAGATTTATATTACACTTGAAAATTGTATCATCAAATAAAGCTGAGAAGCTTCCTTCTCGTTTACCCTCCGATGGCTTAATCCTACATTGAGCTTATTCGAGTTTCCGGGCGAATAGTCATTGTCGGACCGTCTCGCTGGCTTGAAAGGATCCGATTATCATGGAGTTAGGATCAACATTCTAATATCAAAAGTATAAGTATTTTACGGTTTAAAGCGATCCGATTTGATGTTTAGTAGCTTTCTGTTTTGTTTTTTACCCACTTCGTTTAAAATCGAGAAATATTCAAGTATCACTTTAATTGTCATCAACACATTGTTTAATTGCATAGATTCACTTCACATAAAACAAGATTTGAAATAAATAATTAGACTAGAATCATTTTCAGAATTATGTAAAAGATTTCGTTAAAAATATTTCATAGGTAGGCTAATAAATAAATGCCGCATCTAACGAACGTAGGAAGTTTCGATTTTCTACGTATCCAGGGGGAGTACTGACGCTTCACGTCTGCAGGGAGGCGCAGACCGGCAGTCGTAGCTTTACAGTACGTCGCGTTACACATCCTGTGTTTCTCGCTACCACTCTTCAAACTCGATCCTAAATTATTCAAGAAACTCACTAAATTCTTTTAAGAACCCATGTAATTGAAGGGTAAGCAAAATCATCAACTATTTTTTATCGTAGTAAAATATTGATATAAAGAAAGCGTGATGTTTTAACAAATTATAACAATAATTGTAAATCTTAATTTCATTCTTAATCAAAGTAAATTGATCCTTATTTTCTCTGCGTAAAGGCGCAACTATGTTTCAACCTTGGCAGTACAATACGTTATTAGGTTTATGATAATCATTAACGAGAAAGATTTATACAAGTATAGTAGTAGTGATACAAGTTTTTTATTTAATGTAATTGAAAATATAGTAATTCTCTTTTATAATATTAACGGAAAAAGTGAGGGGCGCGCGATGTAAACTTGCGGTCCGTCATAAACCGCTAAAATAATAAATTGCTGCCGTTTAGGTACAAAAATGGGGAAAATTGTTTGATTTTTGGTAGAAAATTTTTACCTTTAAGAACTTTAACTTATGCAACTTTCATTTTTTCATTAGTTTCTGTCTATTATTATAATTATATATACCTGTGAAGAAATGTTAGATATATGTAATTAAAATGTAATTAAGAAGTGTGTTCTTATCAATATTTCCATTCCAATTATCTGCAAACTTAATTATTTTCTGTTTATACTCTCGGAAGAAAATATGTGCTTTATAATATGAATGAATAATGTTATAAATAATTACATATTATACCTAACGAATTTTATTTATGTTACTCTATTTAGATACGTCCTGATTATGAAGCAGTTTTAACCCTCCCTCTAGAAGGAGTAAGTCACGCGATGTGTCTACGCCCCTAACTTTCTGAATTTTATGGTTACTTACTACTATTTTGCATGAATGAACAACTAGCAAGGGATTTATATACACGAAGTCATTTAAATGTTTTAAATTAATTTTTGCACAAATTCTCAGAAAACATTAGGTATATTATATCATGACACGTACTTTATGTGTTGAAAATTACAAATTAGGGAAGCATAAAAGGTTGTGGTGTCTCCTCGCCCACGACAGTCATGATGAATGGCGATAGCGGCGCGTATCACGATGTAGTCGCCCCCGACTCGCATCGATCTTGGGTCTTTACAGCGCGCGTTTAGCTTAATGTTCAATGATTTGATTTTATTGAAGTATAGGTGATATTATAAGTAGAATGCGTCAACATCGTTAACTTTAATTACTCATAAAAACTCCCACACAAACTCTTGTTTTGTTTGTAACATTTCCATTTAGAAATATTCAACCATCCTCTACTTTTATTTTAATATTAAACATTTCGATAACCAATACTTAGACGTTATTCTGAATGAAGCCCCGCAGTCTTCACTTTGTCTTTTTGTTTTATTTTTTTATGATGTATGGTTAATCTTTAAAAGATATTGTTTCAGCTGTAACAGTATGTATGAAATGATAAATCGGTTGATTGGACTGAAATTGATTGATCTCGTATGCTTAATATGTTATTTATCAATTTTGAATCCACTATTCAAAATATATGGGCATTTGTGAATTTGCAAATAAATGATTCAAATGTTCAGCGTAGTTAAACAAAATGTATTCATTTAAGTGCTTAAGGATGGAAAACCCAACGATTCATCTTCTATTTGAAACCTAAATGTGCGTTAAGCCATCCATGAAATTGCTCTCTGAAGCACAGTTACATTTTCGGAAAATTTCGTACATCACGAGTCGAACGTACCCTGAATTATTGTACCAATATACTTATGCATTGAAATGCTGTTATACGTACATATTATTTATTATACTAATAAAGATTTTATTGCTTTGGAACATTTTTTTAAAACAAAATTTTCTTTGCACTTGCTATTTGCATTAAATTGGATTTTCAATTTGCATAAATTTTAGCGACATGTGAAACGTCTCTGTATTCATGTAAGGCTTGCTTCACTAAGAATCTTTTCAAAAGTGGAAAATCGCATTTCATATGAAATTGCATGCTTGAGTGGATCGTCAATTTAAACGTAGACATTTAATGGTAGAACAAATAAGTAAATTGTTTTTGCTTTTAAAAATTTTCAATAATAAATGCCAATTTAGGGCTTAAGGTTAGTCTAGCTTAGTGCGAAAATATGATCTGTTAAAAATTCATATGGAAATATTAAGAAACAAGAATAACTCGAAAAAATTCCATTAGTCATTACACTTATTTGAATGTTGGACCTAACGTTTGGGGAACGTTAATTCTAATTAAAAAAGGTTAGCTATTTTCAGGACGGTTGCGGAATAAAAAGCAGATTGAATAAAATACGTACCTCCCATATTTACATATCTAATCGATATTGTGTAACGTGTATACATCTAAATATAATTTTACTGAGGACATACATGTGTAATGATGATTATTTTTATTAGTAGCACGTACATAATAATAATTATTAAATATAAAGTAAAACAATTATCTTATTAAAAACTACGAGTATTAAGTCTATAAAGAAAACATATAAAACGGGTCGATAATCCGCATGCGGTGACGTAGTTTGTTTTTAGCAACTAATAAACGTACGCATGGACACTACGCAATGGTTTCCTATCTAACAATATAAATATGTGCCTTTCGCATCTCCCGCATCCCGCATGCGGTAATTAATGTAAATGCGCCATTATGGTTATGCTTTCATAGAGTTAAGAGTTTGTATGTACCACTTTACCTCAGTAAGTTCATGTTATGAACAGAATAACAGATGACACTTTTGACCTACTTATACAAGTATATGTACTCGTATAATTTTATTTTATCATATATATATATAATCCTATTCACAAAGAAACGAGTATTAATAGTACAAAAAGGTTGTTTTTGTAAAAATGTTTGTTTAAAATTGTATAATGAAAACTCTTCTTGAGAATATAAAAAATGGAAGGAAACATTTTTATTTATCTCCTATAAAGTTTTTCAGATAAAAATAAGTTTATCATAGCCGTAGTTTGGTAACTTTGTTAGCGTTGGCTCCGAGGAGACATGATAAATCGATATTGGGGATTACTTCCACATATTTATATATTGACTATAAGAAAACAGGTGTAGACGATATATCAATTATACTATTTGAATAGTGAACAACAATAAAAATAACTTATTATTTGTAATAACCGTCTCTGATTTTCTTAAATTTGACAAGACTTTTGAGCGGTCATTTATTTAAGCCATTCATTTTGTTTTATCCTACATCGTTTAGTTTAAAAGGCAGCTTTATTTAAGTTATCTTCTGTTAGAATACCTAGGTTATAACGGCTCACATCTCGATCGCAATTTTTCTGATTTCGCCTCACGTATCGACTGCGCAACGGATCCTTGAAAGTTTTTAAAGCAAAAAACTTTATATTACAATACAATAGATTTTTTATTTATAAGTAAGTCATTTGTTATCAGAGTTAAGAAATTATAATTGATCTAATATTTATATTGCGGCTTTTTAAAATGTTATTTGTGGAAATCCAAGAACAATGCTATATAGTAATATAGTGCTTTGTTTTTTTTTAGTGCTGCGATTTACACAAGAATCACGTATTTTTTAAGACAGCTCACTGTTGCAGATCTTTAAATCAAAAGTTATTACGTTGCGAACAATGGAAACCCCGAGTGAAATGAGAAACAGGGAGCCATGATATTACGCTCGCACTTGAGGATTTTCGTTTGTCTTCTTTATCTTCACATGTACCTATAAATAAGATGAACCATTAAAATATATTTTAAAGAAATAAAAGCAGAATTTGTGAGTTTACTTACGAGTAACACGTTTAGAAAATGCTCCATTAAAAACTATCAATAGACGATTGTTTTAATAATGTTTAATTATGATAAGTAAACAATTTGTTTACACATAAAATTTAATGTTCCTCGTGTAAATCAATTCTCGTAACGTAAAGGCACGTAAAGGATCAACATTAATATCGCTCAAACTTTTATGAAATGTGATACTACCCTTGGATCTAACATTTGATCCCCAAGCTACTTGATTTAAGATTTATTACACTACGTACAAAATTTATATTTTCAAAGCTATAGATATAGTAGTTTCATAAATTTTAAGACGAAATTAAAATAGCAATACATACATAGAAATTTGTTGTTCTATTTTCATTGACAATACATTAAAATGGCTCAATAAAATATGACAAGGTAATCATATGCCATTTCTCATGATTTACTCGGGTAAAGAATTTATTATTATAGACTGGGCATCTATTATATAAAGTGAGCCTTATATTGTTGTTATTTATATTGAATATTCTATTATAATTGTTGTTGGAATAAAAACTGCTTTCTAAGACATAGACTATCCTGAATTTGGTCTACAAATATATATTTTATATAAAAACAATAGCAATATTACTCAATCAAATGAAGTAATTCCAAAAAGCATTATGAGTAGAGCATATTTACTCGAATTAAATCTGCTTCTATAAACGGGAGCTATTTGATCTGGAAAGCTATAACCGCCCTTCATTTTCTCTGATAAAATTACGTATTTTCACATTTACATTCAATGGTTGCCTTTTGTTTGAGAGGTATGAAAGAATATTTACTAAAACAAAACGAACTAAGAATAAATTGCTAAATTAGACAAAAAATATAAATAATAAATATATATATATATATATATATTATAAGTCGGTACAGTAAATGTGGGATCTATTATAACCCTCCATCCCCTCCTACATTGCCAAGGTTGGGTTGCTAACTACTGAAGGCGGAAAAACACCCCGAATGTTCATATTCTCTTTCCTTAGATTTTCTATTTTAATTAAATAGAAGAATACAAAAGTAAATATTACAACGCTACCATTTTTAAATTAGACTAAGACTAGATTTAGTTTAGACTTAAGAGTTCAACATATATAAAATAGATGAATATCCCTTTATCTTATTGAGTTTCTACCCAAATCTCCAGAGAAAATTCTGTTCTCAATTTCATCAAAATGCTATGCTTATATGTACAATATATGGTTATAGTAAGCGTGTTGGATACGATCTTACGTACGGAATAGAAACGTGATTTTATTTTCTACAGGTTCTACGATTCTAGTGTATTTTTTTATAAATAGTTAGAGAAGATTGATTGGTACATTCACCGCTTTGTCATAATAAAAAATTTTGGGTTTAAAGTAAAATATTTTAAATGATAATTTTGGTCGCAAGAAAGTTTTATGCGATTTACTATAGCATTTATTTTGATTAATTATAAGTAATTAATCAAAATAAATGCTATAGTAGGTCGCATAAAGTATTTTCAATTGATATTAAATTAATTATTTATATTTAACATTTGTAATTGAATGAGAAATCGATGTAAATTATTACTTTGAAGTAACTCCATAATAAATAAATAAAATTAGTTAATTACCTTTTTTTATTCATGTGCATCGGGATATAAGAAAAATGTAAAGCGCCATCTGTCGGTAAAACTTTGCAATTCTTTAGTACAGCGCAGCCTTTCGTTTAACATTCCTTTCAGCATTCCACACCACGTAAAGTGTAAGAATCCGCGCAGATTCATAAAAATTCCAGTAGGTGGCGTCACGCGTTACATTCCTCCATGTTTAAAGAATTTCGAATAATAAAGTTTTAAAGGACTTATTCGATGTTTAAAAAAGACGCTAATGTACGACAATAAACACATTATTATTTTTTTTTATTTTATAGTTCAAAAGTATTTTCATTTATAAAAATGAATGTATATATTTTAAATAGAATATTATATAAAGGTAACATAAAACAACAACAAAACATTTTAATTAATTTTACATTACTTATACAACAAATGATAAACGTTTATGCCTTAATCTACTTAATTAATTTGCCCGAGCACACGCATTCATATAACACGAAATCAACATCATTGAGACACTTGTAGTACACCTAACATGTAATTTTGCTCATAAGCAAGTGGATATAAAGCGAAAATTTAATAAAACTCACACAAATGCACCAAACAAAACTATTTCTATGACCCTGTGTGTGTGCGTAATAATCTTATATAGTGCGCAGGCGTTATGACGTATTCCTCTTACAGCACCTAAATGTAAAATATGCCTTTATAAAATGTCCCTGATCCGAAATAATAAATAAATAATTTGTTTGTTTCCATATTGAAAATCATATTTATACTTATGTCTACAATTATACAATAAATGTATTTATATAGATAGGGATTAGGCAAATTGAACAAATTCCCACATCCTATTATATATTACTCGCAACACACATTTCCGTCTCAACTCATCTATTAATAATATGATTTAATCCTATAACCGTTAGGTTTAGCTCACACAGTATAATAAAGTATTCCAGAGTATTTTTATAAACTATTAAATAATAAAAAAATTAAAAGAGTTTATTATACATTTTTAAAATATAAAACAAAATAAAACTTAGATTACAATTCATCAAACAAATTATCTTAAGCCTAATTTTATTTGACTGTATTTTCTGCATAATTGATTACTGAGGATTTCCTGTCCTGAGATGACCCATGTCTTTAGGCCTTATATATATATATAGGTATATATTATGAATTTATTAGTATCTAAAAAAATATTCTAACAGTTAAAAGTAATTAGTGTAGTTTAGTCTTATCATCTAAAATATGTAAATTAATGTTTTATCTATGAGTTTAGTATAGTCTGTGAAAACCGCCCCTGCAGTATACGGTGGCGGGCGGGCGGCGCTATCTACGCGTTTCCACTCACTTCCCTCCGGCGAGCGGAGAGCGCGCGTTGTGCTACCTCACCCTTATAGCCTCCAACACAATATAACTTCATTAACCTAAGTGAAGGAGAGCTTTTAGTTCTCTCATTGTATATCTATGTGTACAAATATAGCGTCCTCTCAAAGTGCTTAATATTAGATGCAATTGCGAAGTGAACACACCGGTTGCAATATCCGTGCACAATTCAGCGCATAAACGCTAACCTTGCTCTTGTTGCATCCATTATTCAGTGATTGCGTCCAATAAAAGTCAGGATGGCGGCCTTCACAGGTACTTGTCTTATTTATTCTTATTTTCATGTTTATTATGTTCATGCAGTATTTCTTTCTTTTGAAGTTAATACATAATAATAAATACGTATGTAGACATTCAAAGTGTGTCACAAGAATTGATTTTTTGTGCTTTTATTTTGAACCATAATTTCAGTACAAAAAATATTTATGTGTATCCTAATTAGAACTCAGTATTTGTTTTGTATGTAATTAAAAAAGAACAAAACTAGTCTAAGATGAGATAAGTCTGTATGAAAAAAAGGTACATGAAAGTGTTATAAGGGAGCAATGAGGTGTATGCAATGACCATGGAGCTCCCGTTAACAATAAAGCTTTATTTACATTGGAGACTAACGGTTCATTAAACAGAGGTTACTTTACGAGCAGGGGCTCTCACGTGATTAAACGTTTACGTGAACAACTCACAATCACGACACTATTTGTTTCGTAGCCACGAGCGCCCCGACAAAAGGGGTAACAACCCAGTGGAACCATTTGGACTAAATTGCTTCTTGTAATGTTCAATATTGCTACATTATAGGTGTTGTGAATATTTTCTGAAACCTTTTTTGGATATTGTTAGAGCTCAATTTGATTTGATATTTTATTTTATTTTGTATACAATGCTTTTATAAACATTTATGAGCGTATTTAGGAAATAGAATAAACTTAAAGATATCATGTTCTCCAAACGGAAAATTGTTTCATTTTTAAGGTTTCACTCAAACAATTCTAGTGAAAGAAATAATTGGACTGTACGTAATTAAAATGGGTCATCTATTTTTGGACTGAATCTAACCTACATATTGTCACTTACCTACTTACATTTTTAATAGCCTATTTGACGTGCACAATGATCCAGTTTTAGTTTTATTCTGTGACTTTTCTTCGAAATAAAAACTCTACTACTAAGACTTATTAATACATTATTAATTTAACTAGCATTTATTAACTCTAAAATTTAATTTCTTTTTAATCCTGACAAATTATCTCGTAGATACTACCTCGGGACGGGAGGTCGGGAAAAAGCTGTGTAATTACTTTACTTGAACTAGGTTGCCTAACACGCTTAGTATGAAAATGAAACATTTTTTAAATATAAACTAATATATTTGATTTCTACACCGCGCTTTTTAAAACATGAGTTTAGGCTTTTGCGGTTTATTATCGCAATCACTCTATTATTTCGATCCGTCTAGGCCGCGACCACGATGCCTGTAAGGGTAAAAATAATACAAAATGAACGCGATAGTAAGCCGCAAAAGCCTAAACTAATTAAATTATATTTCGGAATAATAATAATAATGAACTATTTATTGCGCAAATCAATGTCTACTCAGCAATATAGGCGAGCGAGCATTATGTCATTGGGGTTGTCTACCAGCTAACAATTTTTCCCTATTTTTAATAGAAAATCTTCTGAATACATTTCACGAGTTAATTTTTCTTTCATACCACTTAGCATTTTGAAATTGGAATTAATAATATAGTAGGTAATTTAATTAAACTTTTCGTAAGATAACAACCACGCAGTGTTTTTTTACGTCAACTGATGACGCTTAGTCATGATTATTGACGTCATTTTACAGCGAAAGCTATTATTAAATTAATTTTATATGTATGTTGTAAGTTAAATCGAAGGTCATGTGCGTTTAACTTCTCCATTTATGTTAAAAACTTTTCTTTATTGTAAATCTTAAAAGAACTTTCTTGATATTTTAAATTTTTGAGCTTCCATGCTCCATAGTGTATACCCAGTATTTTTCTTGTAAAAACTATGCAACCATCACTTTCATTTTCAATAGCATTATGCTCTAAATCCCAAAATTGCATCGAACGTAACAAAGGGGACATTTTAAGCCACAATATCAAAAACGCTGACTCTAGGTAGTAATTATCTCTTTAAAACTAAAAAAAATGAGTTTTTAACAATGGTTTCAGAACAGCCATATAGTTTGATGTTGTCTTTTGGAACAACCTGTATGAATATATTGTAGGGTAGACCCAAAAACGTTGTATTGGTGAAAAAGTAATGACTATCCAGATATGTCATTATTGAAAGTTACTGAAAACAGAGTAATGTACCACGACTCGAGTAATATACAATATAAGTAAATTACTGCAAGAACATTATAGTGACGTTAAACGCCAGTCCACGTACGAACTGTAAAATATACAACTGTGATAAATTGCTAAATCTCCGCTAAAAAGACAGTGCGTCGGGAATTTAGATTAGATTTGTTATCCGCTTCATTCTCACGTCAGATCGTTTATCAGTATCTAATTATTCGAATGAAACTGAAGCATGTTTTAAATCCTAATATAGAAGGATATACCTACTAATTAACAATTTATATAGAAGTCGTAATTTGAGTAAATAATTGAGGGATTTAATACCTATATTATTGACAAAATTTTAAACACAACTATTATAATTCAAAAGATTTTGTGCGTATTAATGTTATGTTTATTTTGATTATGATTTTTAACAGACAACAAATACAAATGTTATCTAAGTCTAATGTGTGGTAAAAGTACATGTTGCTGTTTTAATATTGAAGAAGAAGACGCGAGCGATGTTTTCGGCGTGTTTTTTATTCGGATCTTGTTGGAGGGTGCGTGTTATCCATCATTTTTGGTCACCATTAGCGCGTAGGCTAAGGACTGGGGGTTGGGTGCGACGACGGGTCACGCCATCTTGCTCTACGCCGCTAAATTGACACTAAAGTTTTATATTAAAGTGGATAGTCCTATTTTATTACTAAAATATGAACTCAGTTTACCGTTAAATTAAAGTCGTTTTTCTTCATGAAATTTTCAACAATGGTAAGGATTTTTAATTTATTGTTCTTGCTATTGTTTTCAATGAGTTTAGTTGTCGGTTTGATTGTAAATTAATGATTAGGTCAGCGTATTGAGTCTTCTTTGTTGAGTCATGAGTTTCAACGGTATATAGCATATAGCTGAGGTGATTTTCTCAGTTCACTTCTAAACCAGCTTAAACTAATATACCCGACTACTATAACATACATACATTCGAGTTTATCCCGATAATAAAATGTATCATGGTTATAAACGCGTTGAAAATAAATATAATCTTAGCTAATTTGTCACGCGCCATTAGTCGTAGCTTCGAGCAAATGGTACAATTTGTGTCGCAATTTTGTATACCAACATAGTAGGTACCTTATACTCAACTAATAGAAATATATTCTGTTTCAATTTCCAAAATTCAATTGGACAATTGATTGCTATTAATTCTGACCTCTATGCCGCGTATATCTGCATGCATTTAGCAGTGACTATAATACTGTATTTGGTACGAAGGAAAATAAATCGATATCTCAACCTAGAGTTTCAGTGTGTTTTCAAACCGAATGGCGGTTTACGAGATGTCCATTCCAATACTATTCCCAACTGAAGCACATGCTTCTACGTTAAATTATTTAGTCGAATATAACTCATTATTACGTTCCTGAGTCGAATTATTTTATTTATAGGTGACCCTCTTACTAAGATACTTTTACCTATATCACATCTACAAATAAATGTCGGCTTAGAGAGGGTAGGGCTATGTTTACTCGCAGACCTTTAAGAATGCCTCTCTATAAATATTTGATGCGGTCGATGGCGGCGGGCGGCGGCCGGAGACGATGAAGCCGCCCAAATCAATAGACAGGACCAAGAATACCATTTACCTAGAGTTGTGTCTCAGGACGTTACAGATATTTATAGCTATCATGGAGTAGGAGCGAAGTACAAAGTATTACATAGTAGTTCTTTGTTGGTTACGGCTTAATGTGTGTAATGAAGGTACGTGGACTGTAAACCGTCTTGAAACGGCATCACATGGTACTTTATTTAAGTAAGCCGTGGTAAGATACTTAATCTACCTTTGTTGACTGAATGCACGGTGATTCTATTTATAGAGATAAGAAATAGAGGTATTTGAAAAGAAAATTCCTAAATTCCTTGAAAAATATATTCATAATAAGATTACAAGGACAGTGACCAGTTAGGAAGGTTTCAAGTGAATTTAAGTCTTCGTTTGCAAACTTATAACGTCGTCACGTACTATGAAACACCTTCCTGACTTCATGTACATTTAAATACGCAAAAAATTGTAATACCAGTCACGAAACGCACGAATTATATTACAGGAATATAAGAAGTATTATGTTTACATTATTTAAAAACCTATTTTTCATTTGTTTATGTTACTGTTTTTTTTTCAAGACTAAAGGGACATTGCCCATACAACCTAGTCATTAATTTTTAGTTTTTATTTTCAATTGTTTTGTTTTTGCGGTATTCTGGCGTAAATTGAAACTATTTTTATTATTACTATTATATTATTAAGTGTCTTTACAACATTAATAGTTTACCAAAATAAATTAAGGAAAAGATAAAGTAATATTTGAAAAGTAAAAAATAATTTTCGTCGTCCCGCACTCGTAATAACGACATTCGGGAATGAGTTTACTTTGGCTATAACTTGAGCGTTGTTGTTCGAGTAATACGCGGCGATTGTGTAATTATTTCGGGTTTATTTAGGACGCTCGCTATTGTACTCTGTCGTAGGCTGTACACTTCCTCTCGCTGCCTATTCACCCATTCAACAGAGAACAAAGAACAATACCATTACGTAATTAACATTTATTAGGTACTAACAGTGAATTCTCGCATTTTAGGCTCGTTATCAGCACTGTAAACTTTATTATTAACAGTTTAGATGAAGTCATTTGTAGCAAGATTTACCACTTAATCGTTCTAATAATAGCAGTGCTAAATATCGTAACATTCAATTGTTACATTGGATTTTTTTTTAATTTAGAAATTTGTATGTTTTAGTATGAACATTGTAAATGCATATACCTACACGTATTTTATGTCTAAATTTGAAAATAAATGTGCAAAACTTGTGTAGTTGTAAATGTATTGTGATGGAGGCACGGTAACAGGATTACTTACAGACGTACTAAGGAAAAAATCAATTTGTTGGCTACGAGCCACGTCGAGTTTCTTTCGCGCTACGAATTACGTATAGCTACTTGTAGCTCCATCGTAGTAACGACTAGACTTTACAAAAGTGAACGGTGTACTGAAAACATATAAGTTAATTCTTTGCAAAGTTAAAATAGTGAACCGCTTTTGTATTTATAACTATTATATAATTTTTTATTGTGTGCAAACGCATTTTGCGAAAGTTACAAAATAGAAAAGGAAGATTCATTTTGTTAATGATAAGATGCATTAATTTCATTTAGAGTCGAGTTATTGATACATCTATTATACTTTGATTTATATATAAATTTTACGTCAAATAAAAAATACTAGTGCTAAAAAACCTTGACCTTACCAACCGATAGATAACTATTTTTTTAAAGTATCATTTAAAAATAATCAATAGTCTACGTGCTAAGTTTTGTTGACCCAGATAATCCTTGACATTGACCATAAAACAACATCGTGGAAACTTCAATTGAATAAAAATTATTCATAGCCTATTTCTTTAAAAACTACACTTTACATAAAAAGGAAACAATTGTTGTTTTAAATTAACAAGCAACTTTGCTTGTTCCATAACTACAAGCGTACGTTATGTGTTTCATTTGAAACCACTTTATTTTCGCAACACATCCCTCTCAGAATATCTTCGTGTGAAAAGTTAAAAAGTTCATTATGAAGTGTTGTTTACGTTGTAAATTGAGTTTCAGTGTCGGGTTCCGAAATATAAAGCCGTAAACACTGAAATCTGTTTGGAAAAGTAGTAGGTACTTAAGGGTAACAATGGTTATTTTTTTAATGTTACCAAATCACTATGCCGACATGAGAAGATGAATACACCATTCAGATTGACTCAACATCAACTTTTATTCAGCTGATCTTGTGAACGGTACAACTCTTGATCGGTGGACTCGGTTGGTTACGATCACCAACCAGCATGTCATTCTTTATTATCATGACCTGTCAGATTACTTATGCATTATATTTGACTTACATCCAGAATAATAGCCAGAATGTTGAGTTTGAACATGGGCTTCTAGATCGTAAGTTTTTTGAATGTCGTATATTCTGTCATGATTCAATTGATATTCTTAATGGTATCAAATCAAAACTTTTTACAATAAAATACTCTGTTTCTCAACTAAGTTTACCTACATTCCAAAATTGTGAGTCGAATTGGAGTTAAAATTAATTAAATTTCGCACTTATCTGTGGAGTTTGTTCTCGAATAACATAAAACTTCCTTGCAAAAGGTTCGTACTTTTAGACTTTTACTTTGGATTTACGAAGTACTAGTTAATATTACCTAATTGAAATTAATTTTATCTTATTAATACAAAATATAAAGTAAAATTGGAAAATTCAAAATAAAAATGAACTTATTAATTTAATATAAAAACTTTCTCGCTTGCAAATATAAATTAAACTTCGCTTAAATTTTTTTGAAACACAAAATATGTATAATTTAGATCTGCTATAGCTTAATATGCTCAATCTCTATAATATACTCAAGGGAAATGTAGTAAATGCAGTCAAATCGTTACAATGGAAGGTACAATGATTATGTTCATTTTAGCGTCTAAAATCTTTGCCTTCGTCGAACGAGCATGTGATCGGATTGAGGTCGCTCCATACCGGTCTCGAAACGTTTTCAATATCCGTAATATATAATATAATGCTCTCAGCAGGATTTTGCATATATGTACGAGCAGTTATGTATAGACTTTGTTTTATAAGGTTTCTTTGTAGCTTTTCCATTCTAAGGCATCTTTTATGTGTTAAGGGTTAGTTTTGTATAACGCCGAAGCTTGGATTTTATGATTCAGGTAATAAAAATGAGTATATTGTATTGCAACGCCTATTATTTTTATAAAATTAAATTGTAATAAAAAAAATTAAAACAAATTATATTTAATAAATTTTTTATTGTAGTTTTATTCTAGATTATCGCTATCAAAGTGAAATTTTCCGGAACTTCGTTTAATGGTCCTTCCTATAATTTAATTATTATCTGATATGTAAATAGATTCTGTCGTATGACATGCATTTCCTCAACATGCCGTGCCAGTCACAATTGTTCCAGTTTTTCCGTTGATATGCATAATAAGAAATGCCAAATACGTAATTTTATTCTGACATTCATGTAATTGAATATACATTAATTTGAATTTTTGTTTGTTTAATATAAACATGTTTGTTTCGTGATTGAAAGAAAATGTTGATATTACATGTTAATATTCTCCTATATTTATATGTAGGTATATACACTCACTGAGAAATTATCTTGTACATAGAATTAAGAAAGTAAGCTCTCAGGTTTAATAAGTCCCTATCAATATGCAAGATACGTGTCGTCCCTTGCCACTTGGGTGATTAGCTTAGCACTTAAGTAACTTTGTCGTTCGTGACTGACCCATAGATCATATCGCGGCACCAAACTTCTAAATAAGTTGCGTCGTATTTTTATTTTATACGTTCACTATAATTACTTAGATTTTTATTCAATGATTGGCATTTGAATGAACGTTGATTAAAGCAAGAATTTAAAGAGATTGATAATAGTTTTGTATTTCTTCTAGAAAGCCGTCATGAAGATATTGCAAGCAATTAACAACGGCAACGTTGACTGCATCAATAGATCGGAAATCAATTACAACCTTAATTGGATTTCTGGCAATTACAATATAAGTGAATCGTACGATAACTTTAACACGGGCAACATCGTCAATAATGATACTAGAAGCTATATTACAAATAGAAATATAAATTATGAAAACAACACACAAGTAAATAGTAATAATAGTCCAACTGAAGAAAAATCAGAGCAACAAACAGAACATTTGAGGAATGTCAACACAGATTTAGTTTTTAATAAACAATACACGATTAATGTGAAAAATAATATAAACTTATTGAATTCTGTTTACTCTCAAAATCAAACGTCCATCCTGGAGACTTTTGCAGAGACCGCGTTTCTTACTTCTAACCGATACCAAGGTACGTTTTAAAACTTCCTTAAAACGAATTTTACGATTACGTTACTAGATTAAACTAGAAATATTTAGTTTTAAATTATTCGCTCTAATTAAAAAAAAGACGAAAGAACCTGAAGAATTTGTTATTTCCTTCATTAATGTTATAGGTGATCCCGATGTATCAGTTCAACCAACACCAAACAATGAAGAAAGAGCATTTGACCAATCAGATACAGATGAGACATCTGAAAATGGAACTGAAACCAGAGTACCCAGAGGAATTGTAAATCCTAATTATCCAGGTTTCCAACATTATGCTCATACCCTACAAGTAATAATATTTTTATTTCAATTGTCAATTATGCACTTACGCAATAACTAAACAAACTATATTTTTAATTTACAGGATTACTCATCAAATATAGAAAATTTTTATCAATCAGAAAATGAGATGACAGATGACGATATAGATGTAGATATCGTTGACTCTTCAGTGGAGAATAGCATTTCACAAACTGTTGTCGACACTGACGATTTAAACGCAAATTACACTAACAATTTTAGTAAAATAGAATCTAATATAAATACACAATTGGTAGACAAATACGCTACCAATTTAACAATCAATGATAATTTATCGGAAAATATTGAAAAATATGCAAACCAAGAAGTACCTGATTTATTAAAGAACGTCACTAATGTTAACAATAATAATGATAATAATGATTGCGCAACATATTTTGACTTGAACTACTCAGACACTGATATTGAAAATAATTTTCATACTAAGGATATCATTGGTGATTTCAATAAAGAAATAGAAGAAGAAATAAAACAAGTGTTGAATTATAGTATAAATATTGAGGATGATTTGGAAGAATTGCGAAAGGATATCAAGGATTCATTTGCGAAGCCCATTGAGAATACAATAAACAACATTAGCGATGTAGTAAATCATGTAATAAAAAAATTAGTCAAGACGCAAACAGATACCAATGATATGCCAAATGAAAATGTGGAGCCGACTTCTCTTGAAAACAATCAGAATATAATAAATATCAAAAAGGAAATTAATATGAGCAGACCATCTTTTCTGTATTTAGAAAATAAATTTTCCAGTGAATTAAGTGATGCCTTTTTATCAGATGGAAAAGATGCCATCAATATTGAAGAATATGATACCGAAAAAATAAGTAATAATGTTGAAAATACAATAAAGCAGTTAAGTTTTGAATTAAGGAGAATTATACCTAAGCTTGATGAATTGAGCGATCATGACAGACTTTTAGTTGATGGTAAAGTTGAGGCAATAAGTACGGAGGCTAATTCAAGCAATGCTATACCTAATGTTACATCATCCAAAGTGTTGCAAACAGCTGATAGATCTGAAAATGTGGCAGAAAACATTGGAAGTATAAATAAGAACTATAATGAAAGTGACATTATTTCTAAACCAAAATCAAAGCATAAATCGTAAGTTAAAACATATTGTTATTTAATGAGTTATTTATCAGTTTCCAATATTAATGGTTTCCCTCTATAATATGTGCCTATCCAAAATACCATGAGCATGTTGTACAAATAATTAAAACGTGTTAAGACTAAAAATAGAATGATTCAAGAGTATAACCTGAATAAATTAAAATCACACAAAAGTTAAATAATTGAACCGCATAGAGTACTTTTAAACTCAGCACGGCAATAGATCAACATTCTGTAGGCCGAGTTTTGTATGATCTAACATGTAAGGTGTGGTTTTCAATTTAAATTTTTATTTATCAGTGCAACAAGGGCTTCGAGAGATACAAGAGGTGACCCAAATTTAAGTATAATTAAGAGTGCGACTGTTAAAAAGAACATGAAAACTTCCGTCCGTAAAGTAAAAAGCAACGAGGATGAAGATCTTGGTAAATGACTTTTCATTAACACAAGATTTTATTTATATTTCGTATATTGATAGTTGATAAATAATTTACAGGAAGCTTTGACGTCTACAACATAGAAACTGCAATGCCGACGTTGGACATTGATGCTATAGAAAGTCACTTAAAAGCTGCTAAGGAAGCTGAAAGAAGAGTAAGTATTTTAATAATATTTTATAACATAATTTAGCAAAATATATACTTTTAGCATAAAAAAAATTTAAGATAGAATTTTCGTCATAATATTACATATAACAAAAAAAAAAAAAATACACGCACATACGTAATATTTTGTCTTTAACAACCACATATATTTTATTCATTCCATACTCGCGATTCTAATACAATGAATTCTGTTTATGCATCTATGTATGGACATTTTATAAATATATTGCCTGCCATACATTGTAAGTTAGATGATAGATAGAGTACTAGTTAATGGATTTTTTTACGCGATGTAAAAAGGTAACGGTACGTTCTCATCTAACCACGTTCAATCGCAGCCATGTGTAACAGTTAATAATAATTACCAATTGTGGGTTTAACTTTCTACGCTGATTCACCGCTGCCGCGCAATAGCCAGTCTTTAAATGATATTACCGTGAGCGATTGTTTAGTTTGTTAATATTTTTCGGTGTTGTGTTTGTTTATTACTTACGATTAAAATAATGGTGTCGATGCCATATTTTAATACGGAACAAAGACATTACAAAAAGGATACACGCTTTCTTCTAGATTTATATACAATAACTTACGATAATCACGAATCTGTTGACAACTTGTGCTGCCTCGTAAGTTTTATTTTAAATTTTATTTATTTATTAACGTAAACGATGCATTCAAGTTTTATAATTGATTAAATCTGGTTTAAATTGGAACACAGTTGTCCTTGGCCTAAATGTCAAAAATGACAGGACGTGGTTTAGTTTTGCTATATATTTTTTTCTATTATATTATTTCGTGTAACAATAGATGGACCACGCGTGCCATACAATTTGCCAAAATTTAAGACTGATTAGTGTAAGATGTTTGAAAGTTTGATTACAAGTTTTAAACGTAAATTTGATAAATCTACTGATAATAAAAAAGATGCACTTCCCACCGATACATCTCGAATACGCAGAAGTGTAGAATTATTTAAAACAAAGTTCCTTAAGCCTGAAGCCACTGGTAGTCATAGT
Organism: Tineola bisselliella; assembly: GCA_028551675.1. Classification (NCBI taxonomy): domain Eukaryota; kingdom Metazoa; phylum Arthropoda; class Insecta; order Lepidoptera; family Tineidae; genus Tineola; species Tineola bisselliella. The sequence continues at coordinate 59,773 of JAPWLS010000831.1, read as the reverse complement.
GATACAATAGTTGACAACGATGTAAATTACAATAATGATATAGCCCTTAGTCCAAGGGCTATAGGTGCAGGTGAATGTGCTACCACCGAAATTGAATGGCCGTCAATTACAGATAATCATCCAAATATTTTAGATCGATTTACACGCATTATTAGTTTAGATGATCATGTGCCAATGGCTAACAGTGTAAGTTCACGTAATTATATAAAATTATAAACTATTTTAAAAATTCTATCATTAACAGCAAGTTATTTATCTTATTCTGTAACTTATTAATATGTGTTACGTTTTCAGAAGCGAAATGACCGTGAAGAGATCAGAAGACGACTGGCAATGGGTGTTGAAAGTGATGAATATTATAGTATGGGTCACATAGATCACCCACGGAAAAAACCGAGTTTACATTCTAGAATGCAGAATGGTAAGCTTTATATTGTTAACAAAGAGATAACTTCAACGCTATCCAAATGATTAACTACATACAAAAATCTGCTAGTCTTATGTTGAGGTTTCGGGTTCCTTCATTGTATACATTTTCTAATACTAACTTGTCTATGGTTTCATTGGCAACTCAGTAATATCATGTGAAATATGTTTTTAAACAATATTTGTTAAACTTGATATCTTACAATACAATATCTTTTGTAAAAATTAAAATATATTATATAGAAAAATTAATATAGAAAATCATATTATGATTCTGAAAATCAATAACAATAAAGAATATTTTATTACATAAACTTTGAAAATAGGAAAAACAAAATATACAAATTGCAACGTCAAATTTCAAAATAAACACAATGTAATTAAATATTTATAATGCCAAATTATTCAAGTTATAATTTTCATATGGTGTTACACTGTTTATTACTGTATTTCCATGAGAATAGACCTCTTCTTCACCATTTCATTGTGTATGTCCTAAACAGGGAAGAATCTTCAAATATGTTTTATGAATGAGACAGCCTCGGATAATGAATATCAGCTGTTGGAGGTAGAGAAAAATTGCAACAAACCCCTTATTAAGTCCAGTATATTCAGCAAGTCTAACTATAGCCTGAATAATCATCCTTATCAGACGAGACCATTGTCCGTCAATATTACTAAACATGATAGACTAAGCACTGGTAAGTTTGTCAAAAGAATTTACTTCACTTTGGCTAAGAAATTACTTTTTTTTCAATAACAATTTATACATTGAAATATTCAGTTTTTTCACAAAAAGCCTGTGTGCATGCAATAATATATTCTTTAATATTATGTTACTTAAAATACTATTGATGCATACATCTCATTGGTGCAACTTGTTACCCGACAAATTTTATTGGTTGTTTATATCTCTAATATGTCTAGTTATTAATTCCAATTCCAATTAATGAAAAAAGTTCTACATACAATTCATTAGAGTTTTAAAATTATATTTATTTTAATTTTTAAATTACTGTTGTGGTAATGACATTTTCTCATTGTATTCTGGGGAAGCTATTAGTCATTGTTTTTGTGACCTTCCTTCATTCAACGCTTTTATCCAAATGCTAATGGCATTGGTGTTAATGTGTTAACTCGTTTTATTTTTGTGAATGGTTTTTATAGCATTTCCTATAATAATTAAACTTGAAAATACCCTACAAATATATGCTATACCATCTTTTTATGCTTAATGGTCTTAGTTGGTAGTAATTGGGTTGATTTCCGCACGTAGGCCCAGCTTAGTAGTCTTTAGCTAATTATGTAATTTTGTTGTATTAGTTTGCTTATAACAGGAAAGATAGTATATAATCTAATTTTTGCTGCAACTCCACTAACCAAGTTGATTTTAATTTGCTTTATTTTGATCAATTTATGTCATATATAAAGTGATCAGTTTAGATTTCTTGTGGCTTACTATCATATTCACGCTATTATTGTAATCTGATGTTTCAAAAGTTATACAGCTTTTGATGTGAAAACAGTATAAAAAATGTTAAATGTTCCTAAATTATACTGTTTTAGGAGAAAAAACAAGACCGTCTTCCGTACCAATAAACACACCAAAGTCAAGATCATCACATTCACTCGGGCATATTGATTTGAAGGAATCTGATTTCTTTGCCCTCCAAGCAACATTACAAACTGAGGCTCGCATCGCTTTGGCACAGGCGAAGGAAATGGCACGTTTACAAATGGAGGTAAAGATTAAGGTTCCATAAATTCAATTGTTTCATTCACTGTAATATGAGTTAAAGAAATGAATGTAAGGTACAGTAATGTCCTGCTTTACGCGAGGGATACGTTCCGGAAAAAATTGCGTTAACAGAAATTCCCGCGACCATAGAGAAGTTGATGACTACATTATGTTCATATGCACTCTTTCGCGTAATTTAATAATAAATTTGAATTTCGCGTTATAGTGAAACCGCGCATAACGGGGTCGCGTAAAGCGGGGTATTCCTGTAGTTTAACTAGACTTTGGAGCATCAAAGGCATACCTAAGCATATTTTTAAAAATAATATATAACACAATTTTCAAACAAACATTAAGTACACAAAGAGTACACTAACCAACAATTAGATATGCTTCATGATTATGGAAATCTTTTGTCTGCAATATAAAATACCGTAATGTTTTATTTTAGCTAACTGTACCTCTACTGAGTCTTAAGGCTTTTCCTTTTTTAAATAAAAATATTTCTAAAAATAGGACGCGTTTTGTTATAGATTTTCTTAGCTTACAATTATATGACATACATTTATTATGCTTATGAATTTTTTAAATGATTTATATGAGTTATCATAGAGAGACTTAGCATAGTTTTTAGTTAAAGTAATGCTTTGAATTGTCAGTGACACGTGACCAAGTACACTGTCATTTTGACATTAAAAGCACTACTTATGTTTGGCAATGTTTGTCATTACATAATTTTACCAGCGTATATATAATTACATTTGTGAAATTTTAGCGCGAACGTCGCGTCCGTGCCGTTTCACCCGTAACAGAGATGCTTCGTCGTAGTATGGAGAAAGCAAATGCACCTCTTGCGTCAGACAGACGACGAGTTTCGCGGCAATTGCTGACTGATATGAACATAGCTCAATTACAGGTATGTTTGTAATGGTAGATAGTAAGCTGAGATCAAACTAAATATTTTTTGGGTTCATAACGAAAATATCTAGTGCATATTTTTGTTGCTATAATTTGTAGAATCAAAACATTTAGAATAAGGTATAATTTTAATGAAATAGGAATAATAATTTTTATATGAAGTTAATTTATTTTCTTTTATCATGTTTTATTATTTTAATATTAATCTACTACTAATCTCTGCACAATATAAATATATAAAATACATGTTTTTCAGGTTATTGTAAACGAGTTACATTCACAAATTGAATCATTGAACGAGAGTTTGGTAACGTTGTTGATGTCGCGTGATGATCTACATATGGGGCAGGACTCCATGCTTGTTGATATTGAGGATCTCACACGGTATCTGTAAGTAAATTTGTCATAATAAACTGCAGTTCATATTTTTAGCATAAGTCAATGTAACTTTAATTAATGTTGTAATTGCTTTACAGTGGTGTCAAGGAACAGACAAAGAAGACCAAAGGCAACACCAAATCTGCCGTGAAGAGGTTCGCCTCACTCGTGCACAAATAAGTTTCTACCACTTTAATATTTAATCGTAAACTATGAGATCTCTATTACTCGTATATCAATTCCGTCGCAGTTAATATATTTGTACATTTGTATGGATTATTCAAAGTAATTTTATTCAATAGGCATAATATTCACATTCTGCTTACATGTGTGTGTAAAAATATGAAATAATAATATAGAAAATAATAGCTAATAGCTGTCATCAAACTTCACATATATTGTTTTTAGAAATTCGCGTCAACGTCGCTGGTTATGTTAGTCAGCATTTAGTTGTGTCCTAACACGTGTCACGGTCAACATTCCTTTGGTTTTAAGATCAACAATTGTTAAAAGAATTTATGGTGCTTTGCTGTTAAAAAAAATAATATATAAAAGAACTTTGAATAATCTTTATTTTGTATACTAGCTTAGCTGCTTAGTTAGTTTAGATATAAAAGAGAACCACATAGATATATATTTTGCAAATTATAGAAATCTATTTTTTCATATTAATGCTCATTGTTAGTGTTATCACTTAAATTATTAAAATATATAATGTGCACGGATATTCGATGTTAGTTAAACGGCTTAATCAAATTGTTGAATTAATATATGATATTATACATTAATTAATAATAAAATGCTGTTGTACGCTTTTATTTAGACTGGCAACTTGGATGAATTTGTAGAAATGTACTAAATGTTCTGGTAAATTTAAGAGGAATTTATTTGTAAGTATTTTTCTCTTTGAATTTCTTATTTCTTATTATAATTTATGAAACACTAAATGTAACATAGAACAGTCCTGATATTTGAGATCTCTATTTCTTTAATTTTAATTTACTATGGTTACCACCTTTTATTAATTATGCACTAGTTCATATAAAATTGAGATGTATAGATTATTTTAGTATGTACAGCTCAGTTTTACCAGAGCTTAGTTTAGTACTGAACGACTCGAAATATAAACTAGAAATAATTGTTCTGTCTTACTCTATCGTCCTATGTGCGAAGGAGACAGTGCTTTTCGAACTCCACTCGAATATTACGGGTCGTCGGTCGTATGTTTTAGTGAAATATTAGATTATAATTATTGATATTAAATTTACAGGTTGTTTGATTGTATTAGCTTAAATTTATTTCAAGGAATGTCTAATATTTCTAGATATTGTAAAAATATTTGAGTTTTGGAATAATAGTTTTTTTTAGACATTGAGTTAAATTTACTAGAGAAGTACCTGGAGCAACGTTACGCCTGTATATGTTAGCTCCATGGACAAATGGATTTAATCATTAATTTTCGGTTTTTTTATTTATACGAATTCCTTTTAATACACTTCATGTCACATATGGTTTTCGTGCTTTATGAGGAAAATAAGTATCGCGCTTGTGGTATGCATAAATTCAGAAAAAACACTCATTTATTTTGAACATACAACGTTAATGTTTGGGAATTATATCCCAGAAGCGAAAATTGAGAAACTCCACTTTACATTTTGTAAGGTTAAAGATGATATTAGAGAACTTGTGATTGTATTTTTAGTAGTTTAATTTTGTGATTAACCCAGGACGAATTTATAAAGTTTAGGTTGTCTCTATTAACTTGAATTGCATTGTTTTTTTTGTCTCAATCAATAAAACACGTTTTGTATCTTGCTAAATTTATTTTTGGATTTGCTTTTTAATGGTGGCCTAGCTTCAGTTCTGGACTTCAAAAACATTAGGGTATTTTTTACCTGCAATTTTTTTGACATTTAATATATAAATAATAATAATAATAAAAATATTCAATTTAATATTATCTTATTTGTATGTAAAAAGTTTTCTATACTCCTTATAAAAATGAATACTCATACAATTTGAAGAATATTGTTTTTTTTTTCTTTTTAAGCTTAATAGACTGATAACTCACCTTTGTCGCGACCTCCATGGCTGCAGAACTTTCGAAACGTCTGATTAAAATAATAAAATAAACGCGGTAGTAAGCCTTAAGAAATTAATTAAATCATGTTCCTGAATAACCTCAGAAGGTAATCACTAATAAATTGTGTTGCTTTTTTTTATTACTCAATATTGTTAAATGATTGAAAAATAATTTTCTTCAAACTGTATTTTATTCTAATCGTATGTATTTTTGTAATAATAACACAAAGTGGTCCTGTTATTGTAGACAGCTCGGAGTGAAGCTATGTTTCCCTCTGTCAGCTATACGCTTTTCGTGCTTAACAAATCTTACGACTTGTGATAAAAATATCATTGTGTTATTGGGAATAAAAACTTTTAAAAATATATTTTTGTTTTCTTTTCAATTTACTTTTACATATCAATTTTTGCTTCTAATTTGAATTAATGTGATAACATTTGAATTGTTGGTGCATTTAAATTGCGATCTTGGTGGTTCTACCCATAAAGATAAACAGACGCATGAACTCATTCTGTCTCGTCAATAAACCCGTAGTCATTCCAACCCATTTAACAGTGACAATTTCAGTTTTGTCTATAGGTACTATGTAATTCCACATTTTGAAATCATTTTTGTGTTCTTGTTATTTGAGACAACGACCACAGTCATCCTACTTGCCAAACATTGGACACGTAATTGCTAATCTAGTTGTATCCAATATCTTTTGAAAAAAATTGATTAAATGCGACAAAAAATAGTAATAATATTATGTAAAGAATAACATACTTATATAATCTTAGAAATAATTCCATGCAATGAACTTTTATTGCTGTGTATTAATACTTTGTTGCGTGTGGTGGTGATTGCTTAATTATTTGTAGCATACGAAGCACCATTGTTTTATCCATTCAATTATCTGTTAGTTAATTAAATAGTGTTGTACAATAACATTCGCTATCTTTGTCAGAAACTGGTTCCCACAATGAAGTGTTGTCACTTACATTTCACCCCCTAAATTGGATTCCTCACCTGCGGGCCCCAGGTGCTACCAATTAACATCATCCACTAATAGCATTGCACTATTTATTGTTTATATCACTTTTTATTACAAGACACGAAAGTGCTTGCGAAATTATCTAATAAATTTATTACATGTTTTGAATAATTTAATCTTAATAGATATTTAATTCGCTTGGGAAAGTTTTCAGTTTTATAATCGTTATCTAATACAATATCTTTTGCTATAATAATTTATTTAAGATATATTGCTGTTGTAAATTAGTGTCTATTATATTTTTTTACTAGCTAGCATAATGATTAGGAATGAAAGCACCTGCCGATGTGCTACAATTTGCAAATAATTAGATTCAAGTTTTAAGTCTGGTATTACTACAATGTATTGACTTTGAACATGTTATATGTTTTTAATTTTATAAACACAGTTATTTTGTAACAAAATTAACGGCTTTGCCCTTCTTATATCGTAGAGAGTGCCAAAACCAAATTAACTAAAATATTATAAACATTTCGACGTATTAATGTTTTTTTTAAGTTTTTGTTTTATTCAAATACAAATTGATCATTGCCCACGCAAAATACAATAACATTTAAATTTTCTAATCTTCAGTTTATTAGTTATTTTCAGTAAATTGATGCAGTAATAATTCACCACGAAAAAATAAACAATAATTTATGAAGGTAATTTAAGACTCATATCAAATATTCTAGATATATTTATAAATGGGAATCTACGTTAAATTAAAAATACGGTTTCAAGAGATGCCATTTTAGATTAAGAGTTCATTGTTTTACAAAAAAACGTGATGAATATTGATCACTACCCACATTATTCGTTTAAATGTTTTATCGATTTGTATTTATATTAAAAGTCTATCTGAGGTTATTCGGGGACAAGATTTAGCTAATTTAAAAGAATGCGTTTATTTCGATCATTGTAAACGATGCGTTCGAAAGCTTTGCAGCTGTTGTGGACATGGCGAGGTTATAATGGCTGCAAAACTTTTGAAACATTGGCTTAAATTAGTTTAATTAAATGCGAAAAGGCATATAGTAGAATTAGTTCTTCAATGTATTTTTCTGAGGGACTATTGAAGCAATATTTTTTATTCTCTTTATGTTTATGTCAAATGCAGGCAGTGTTCAATTTCTTCTTCTTTATTTAAATGGCCTCAGATGTCCGATAAAGACAATTCTGCCAATGTCAAGTAATTGTACAATAGTCTAACCAGAGATTACTTCTTCTTTGGATACAAGCAATCCCAGACGCATCCACCCAGGATTATTTTTCAGACAAACGAAGCGTTTCGGTCCGTAAAGACGCGACGATTGTTCGTTTTCTTAATGTACATTGTTAGCGTAAAGAATTTATATAAATATTGATCAGCACATCGTAAGTCGTAACAAAGCAGATAGTTTGGGTTCAATGTCAATGCCGAGGTGATACGTATGTACATATAGTACATGGTGGTGGATATGCGGGTTTGGTTTTGGCATTATCAGTTCATTGTCGTTTGGTAGAACTTTAAAACTCATGTACTTATACCTAATTTAATATATATTTTTTTTATCTATAATTAATTTTAATAAATGTACCATAATAAATATCAAATACTCCAGCTAATTTATTCCCTGTTAACTCTACTTGATATTTTTGAACTAGTTTCTAAGTTAAGATACACTATTATTATTTATTTAAATTTATTTAACTCAATCGCATATATCTAGTTAGTGTCATAATATTAAATATTTTACACATACTTAAATAATTGTATGTTTGATTAATATTATAACTTTAATTGCCTTTTTTACTATTATATTTTTGTTAGGTTAATAACATGTCATCATCTATTTTAAAATTTTGCATGCTTGTAAATGATCTGTGAACAGCGGATTAATAACCACAGCACAATGAACCCCATCAACCGAAAAATGATTAACAAGCGATTATACTGATGGATGGATGAACGCGCACGCGCACAGGCTTCCCTCACCATAGACTTAAAATGTTTAGAATGAACGTTTAAGCTACCTATAAGGCTTCATGGAACTATAATTCGTTAATTAGTAGTCCTTAATTTTAGTACCGCAAAATTATAATTATCGCTTTCATGCCAAAAGGGTTTTTTTTATTGACGCCGATAGCTTCGTTCACAATTTCATAAATGTCTTAGATGATAACTGAGTTAAACAGAATTTTTAAAATACCTTAAAAGCTTTAGTTTAACTTGTTAAAAGTAATAATTAATCAATATCTGTAAAATCAATATGTGTAAAATATAAACGTGAATGTCCTGGTCGTATTCGTTGGTCTATGTTATTCATCCCCAAGCAAGCAGTGATGCGCAAGCGCACGTGCCGCGACATATGGTGATGCGCCATACTGTTTGTTTGCCAATCATAACGGACATATTTCATCAGATAACGGCTACTGACATATTGTTTCAATCTAATACAATGTGTAACAATTAAAACGTCGTCACACAAATGATGGAGGCGAAACCTATTTAACATGGAGAACTAAGTTGAATGGATGATGAATTAGAAGTTTTCAATTAGTTGAACATTTTTATTTTAAATGCCTATATCTCTGCTTTTTGCTAAATAAAATTTATCTAAAATGAATTTAAATATTTGAATGAATTTTGAAATGTCAATTATAACAATTATTATTACGCAATATTGCAGAACTAGAGCCATCGTGAACTAAATATTTTAATTGTAATTACATAATTTCGTTCGTTTATTAATACAACGAAGGGCTAAAGGTTGTCACCCCATCTAAATTTTCCAACTTAATAACCTGCAATTTATTTGTTCACAGATAGGTTCGTACTAGTAGCGCGCGCGATGGCATGTGCTTGCCATATGGTGAATCAGCCGTGCATATCGACTCTCCCGAATTTCAGACTTTTTGTTCCCTCCCCACGATTTTTTCGAAGATTGAAAAACTGCTTTGTTCACTTTTATTTTGTTGTCATAAGGCGTTTCCTCACAAAAAAACGATGTGGTTTTGTTTTAAAAAAATTAAAGAGAAAGCGGTTGTTATGTTATTAGTTCTTATAAATATATTATTTTTTTTGTTAATAATAACTGATATAAATTTGAATAACAATTAAACAATGATGGAATACCCATATTCGTGATCTAATTTTCAGAATGTACCTATTTTACTATTAAACAAAGAAATAATATTTAAGAGTAAACAAAGTCTTACGCTTGTAGGTACTCAAAGATGACGTGGAATCAAATCGTATCTTTAAATAAAACACAAAGACGATATGGTGTTACTCTATCTAGACTTACAAATCGAGCCTTTTAAAATGTAAATTAAGTTTAACCGCAGACGTCGAACGTGGGAAACCGTTGTAAAAAGTTCAGTAAGTACACGTGCGGGCACTCGCGCCGTTAGCCCGGATCCTCAATGTGTAAACCTAATGTTAATATTTCTGACCATAGACAACCATCTTATGCAGAATAATTAATGGCTATATTAAGTGCATTTCCTTGTTTATGTCTTATTTATACAATATTGGTTCTGCTTACTAGAATAGCTAAATAACTAATTTAAAGTTATAACTCCTGTATGAAATGTTTCCGCGACGATTGACACAAACCGCACACAAAACATGCGCTTCTTCATCCGCCGAAGCTGGTCCGTGCCGCGTAGTGCGAACCCGTCAATTAAGCGATGTAAAACGTCACGGCTACGCAATTACATAGCACCGGCTAGATATCAGCGATCGCCTCCCACCATTTACCGGCTAACCCATTTATGCGCCGCGATGAAAACAGGCCTAAATGAATTAATGCAAATTTATACTATAAAAATTGTCGCAGGTGCATGAGGACGAGTTCCAACGACAGCGGCACTCTTCTGATTCGCTTTAACGTACTTACCTACTTATACGGTTAGCAATGTACACTGTGAAAGTTTCATTTATAGATTAAATGTAAAAGTTTGTATGACTGTTACAGTATTTGTTACACAATTTTAATATATAGAACACCTACTAGGTGAAATCATCGGTGAAAACAACCGCACATAGTGTATGAATTAAATTGAATTACATTAAGTGTGTTGAGACAAAATCAATAATTCTGCTATTAACTTTTAATCGACTAACGGTGCAGCTCCCAGACATAAAAGAATCAGCCTGCAAGTGGAGAACTCATTTCATTCCAGTCGTAAAATCTTTAAGCCCTTGAGAGCCGACCTTAACGAATGCTGTCGTTTTCATTTTAAACGGGTGTTTTAAAAATATGTAGTTATTTTATTAAGGATAGTTAAACAAACTTGTTCAGTAGCTGGCAGATGTCATATGTGTTGGGTTTTATAATGGAATAGTTGCGACACCTCTTACAATAGTGACAAATAAAATTCGTGATCTGTAATTGAGGCTTTTGGTTCACCACATGTCGTAGAATGGTGGTAATTGCAATCGTACTTTAATACCCATCAAATGGAATATATATTATTCCAATATTAGCAACCAGTAATAGCATTCTCAGTCTTGGCTACTATTGTTAAAAGAACAGAGAATCGTCAAATTATTGTTATTACTGACTCGTTCAAATTAAGGTAAAGAGTTTAATACCAGTTTTACAAATATATATTTATGTACATTATAGAATAAATAAGAGTTTATCATAAGAATAATTAAATAAATATTCTAAACAAAGTGACCTCTAAAAATACTAGAATTCTGAAGCTCAAAAAAATAAAATCGATATCGAATATAAATACAATAAAACATCATAGGTATCAATTAAAATAATTGTTAGATTTAATAATTAATGCTATAATACATACTATGGTCATAGAAATGTTTTGCCCTGCGGCTGCGCAGGAGTGGATGCAATGTGCGCGCGCGACCTTTACCGAGTAATTACCGAGAAGTGGCGCGTGCGACCCACACGCACCCGCTGCCACTGTCAAATATAGTGAGTAAACCTTTATTAGCTTTTTAATACTAGGTTAACTTCTTATACCATCATATTTATAAACATAGCTTCGTTTCTTTGCTTTACACGCTATGTATGCTTTACATACATAATATTAATTTTATACTACGCTATAGGTGGACATATATTTTTCCTACAAGTAATTTAATAAAAAATATTTTAATGGTCTAAGCTTTTATTAGTTGTATTATAGTAAACAATAAACGTCAAAAATTCCTATAGTTATAAACAAATCGTATTATTATTAAGTTCATAAACATAAAATCAAAAATCCAGTTACGCCAAGAGAGCAGCATAACCCCGAGGCATTCGGTAACGACTACGAGCCTGCGCTTGCGACCAATCAAAGATTAATATGGCAATTTTCAGCCATTTTAATAATACTATTAAAACAAAACTTACAATAAAAACAAGTTGTCTTTAAATAACCACGATGCGAAGGAAACGGTCGTGCCTGCGGATTAATGGAGGCAATTAAATCGGTTCTGTTGGACCGGTGTAATACGGCCGCGGCGGTGGCGGTGGCGGTGGCGGTGGCGCTCCTGTACGCTACTTTAATTTAATATCATATGCATATCTCTTCACATACATTAACTGATCTTAGCCTTTTATATATATGTAAGTATTCTTTAAATTATGTCATTTTGTGCCCGAATAAAGATTTCTCTATCAGCTAATTCAAACTTTATAAAAGTTTTTCAGTCGTGTGATGCTAGCAGTGGGCATCAACTCTATACAGGATTAGGTTTTACTTCCACTTGTTAAAATAGCTAATTAGCAATTCTATGCTTCGCTTGTCCATATTCAATACAAAACTCAATAAAGACGATTGAAAAATATATATAAACATTTTTAATTTGACTCGAATTTATTAGCCTATTTTCTATATTATTTCCCAATATAGCAAAAGGATAAAATTTTTAACACCGTATAGCTGTTTGACCGGAAATTGCTTCCAAAAGGAAGTGAGTAGCAGTGACAATAACAGTGGCATAAAAATATATACGAACTGCATATATCACAGTTTTGCGTTTATGACAATATGCTATAACGTACAGAAATCATAAATTTAGTACATTTGTAGCAAGTTATGATATAAATGTATTGACGCCCTAATATAGCTGCTACTCATTATTTGAGACAAGAACGCGACCGCAATCGCTGGAAGGCACCATCTTAACTTACACGAACATCTTCACTGGATCTAGAAACATCGGATAGGTTTCAAAGACAAAATAAAAATGACATGACGAGATTATAATGTGGAGCCTGATCAAACCATAATCACAATAAACCCGTTTTCAAATTACACTTTATGTAAATTCCAAGATACAGTAGTGTAATATTATCTACATATGCTTACTTAAATTTAACGACATTTTAAAAATATTATTCATTAACTTGAAAATGCGAACTTAAATTTTTATATTTACATTTATTAGGTTGTTATTGTCGGTAGGTATTGTATAAACATATATACGTCTTGTGACAATAACAGATTGAAAATGAGATTTTGGTAATTTAAAATAATCTTTTGACTTAAGTATTATTTGTTGAAGTTCATTTGGAGATATATTGCAAATTACTTTGTTAAAACACATTTAACATATCAAGATGTCCACTTTACCGCACATAGTAGTTAATGGTAATCGCACACCTTTCCAATCAATTATCTAGTAAATAGCGCTTGTGGCTGCTAAATCGATGGAATAGTGAATGCTGATGCGCGGAGTTCGTTGCGACTCACGACGAATTCCACACCGCTACGCCTGGAGCGTGCGCTGTTTTTGCACTGGCAGGTGAAGCGCGCATGTGCTATTAAATTGTCAAAGCCTGCCTATGTGTACACGCATCCAAATTGATAGCTTAAAATAATCGCTGTTTGAATGGCGTACGCCGCAATCTATTACAATAATAAATTCACAGCTAAAATTAATGACCGTTTACCGAAACGCGACACCTGCTGCTTTCTACCATTGCAATACTCAAACAGTAATCGATAAAACGGGCTCGTGTGCATTTTTAAAAGTTTTACGTGTGTGTTTAATAATTGCTTATAGTAACTAGTTGATAATCGCAAACCACAAGTACAGCAGCTTGCGGCCTCGGTGTCAGCACCATGTGCACCTTCAGTACTAAAGTGGGTAAAAATGGTCGCAATTACTCGGCAGAGCTTTGTGCTGGTCGCGGGTAATGAGCAGGCGTGTCTGGGTCAAAGAGCCGCTCTATAACAGAACGTATTGAAAGACATGAGCGCCCTCGCGGAGCTTTTACGGTTTCTGATTGTGATGCGTGGCGCAAGAACAGCCCTCGCCCGCCATATGACTCTCATATATTTTAAACCTTTTGTTGTAAACAGTTGCTTTCAATTTTGTGACGTTGTATAGAATTATACATATATTTTTTCTATTTCATCGTTCGATAGATTTCAAATATTTTTGGGAAGATTTGAAGTTATTCATAAGGCGAGGTTTGCATAGATCCGAAAATAAATTTACCTCTGTTCAAATTGTTGTAGGCTCAATTGGTTAATTATGTTAAATTTAAAACGCAACTTCATAGTATTTTTAATCATGCAATCAGGGGCCGTAGGGCTTCTGTTATTATAAGTCAAATTTATGGTCACGTGTCATTTTATTATTTTTATTCTTTCATACACGGAATGAAGAATTTCTTTAGCGCTATGAACAGCTTTAATGAGAATAAATTTTATAATATTGCAATAAAACCGGCGGGCGATTTCGAAGACATGAACATATAAATCATGGATGTTTGCCGATAACCACAGGCACTTGTAATACACACATATATGTTAACATAGGTAATTATACATACCTACATATATCTATAGGGTCAATGGTGACACAATTTAACTCGTAATTTTTCAAATAATTTTACCGACTTAAAATTATTTTTGAATTTGGAAAGATAAATAAATTGCGATCATTATGATTTCATATAATATTCTGCACGCATCGAAGAAGCTTACCGAAAGAAAGTAAAAGCAGTATTGCCAGTAGGTATGTGGGCCTCTTGTCCTTCATTGCAGATGCGATTAACTTCCCTTTATGGTAGGAGTCCAGTGGACGTTGGAATAAATCCGTTAAGCAGGCACATGCCGCGCAAGCCGGGTGCGCCCGACCGCGTCTTGAATCTTGACGACCAAGACGATTGAGGGTGCTGTTTAGGGCTGCGCTAATAACAATAAATAAATTAAAAAACAAGTACCGACGAACTGATTTTACTCGGCTTACTGTCGTGTTTATTTTTATTATTTTAATTAAAAATTTCGAAAGTCTTGAAGTAATCGCGGTTGCGATAATTGAACGTTGTAAGTGAACGTTAGTAGGCGGCATAAAATCTCATACATAGTTGAGACCAGTTAGGAGAATATTTCCTTAAACATCATTTAAGTTTTATTTTTAGAATGATAAATAAAAATAAAATAGTAATGTAAATAAAATAATGTATTAAATAAAAGGTAACATCGAACTTTATAGCGTTAGACGAGCGTCGTCCTCGCAACCGCGTAACCGCGTAACATCACTAGTGCACCTCGCCACCTGCCGCCCGCACCCCTACGCTATATTTTATTCCACTTAATCGTCCTTTCCGTTATATTACCTGTTTTTTATCCCGTACTTAAAGCAAATATTCCTGTTCTATAAACCTCCTCTGTCCTATTAACTATAATAGACACTTTTAATTGAGAATCTATAAAAGGTTTCGCGAAGAGGCCTCTGTATATGGCAGAAGCATTCATCATCCGGAGCAGAGGCTCTCATCTGCCCAATTAATAAAAGTTGACTTTAAGAAATGGCAAGCGGCGACGACAGCAGGCTGCTCGCTGTACCGGTTCTGTGCATCGCTCGGCCGCAGCTGAAACAAGCCCTCCACGCATTTTATTTTGATTTACTTATCTATTCGCTAGTTACCTACTTATACCTATGATTTACAGACAACGCATATTCACATAGCAATGTCCTCGTTTCTGTTTATTATTTATTAATCAGTACAATTTATTATATTGGATCCTGGTTAGGGTATTACAATATAGTATGGGTAACGGCTTCTGTAGCGGAGTGGCCACCACACCAGTTTGATAAGCAGAGGTCCCTGGTTGAAACTATTTCATTTTGAAAATATTTGCGTTCTCCTTGTCCTGATGCACAGCCTATCATAATTTACATATGCATGCATTTACTTTAAAAATAAATCCTTTATTTCATCCAATACGTGTTTATAATAAATATAAATATACAAGTAACACAACAGGTGTTCATTAAGATTATCAGGATATTTTTAAAGAATCCAGACAAAAATCGTATCACATCGAAGTTCAGTTTTTTAAAGTCAGGGCCATTCAAGTTTCTTTCAACCCACCGTTACTTCCGAGGGCGAATACGAAAAAAATAACAATCTCGTATACGATCACGATATTTCCAATCCTGTCTCATTAATTCCCCCAAAATCAAAAAGGAGGCCCCGAATTTCGACAAAAGGAAAACAAAAAAGGTTTAATAAAAAGTAAGTCGAGCGCGTGCCAAGGCGACATGTGCACGCGCCGAAGATCCATGCTAACGGGCCGTGACGCCCCACCGCTCGCCCCACCACTGGCCCCTCGCGAGCCTTGCCGTTATATTTATTTTCTCCCTGAGTGGTTTGCGCGTTCGAAATTCGAGCCCTGTAGGTATGTTTTCTTTAAAGTCACCCTGTGTATAATATAACCTACCCCTGAAGCCTTACAAATTGTTATTCCTAGATCAATAAAATGCACTTAATGACGTAATACAAATTAAATTATGTAGAAAACAACTGGGCTGATAAGACAATATATAATATTCAATCAATTTAAAATCAAGTTGTAGGTATTTATTACAATAATAATAAAATAAAATATTTTTTTAAATAAATGTAACCTTTTTATTTTTATATATTTATATAAATTAAATTAATTTAAAAAGACTTTAAACGGCATAATATCGCGTAATAAACGCGTAATTAAATTAATGCGACCTTTTGAAGACTATACAGTCAATTTGACTTTAATAATTAAGAATTTTTAAAAACATTTATTTTGACAGACATCCCTAAAGCTTACGAAAACTGAAATAAATAAACACTGTGTGACCTATATTAATCTTGGCTGTATGTAACATAATGGTATTTCAAAATAGATAGCTTAAACTAGCACTAAGCATGGGTAATTACGAAGAAAAGGCAACAGGGTATAATAATAAGTCATGGTTATATACAGACTAATATACTTGTAAATTACGATATCAATAGAAAATATAATTTCTATTATCTTTCGAAATTATGGCGTTAAATAAACAAAATGATGAAGGAGTTCAACAAGCAAATTCTGTTTAAGTTTTTTTTTGCATTTTTTGTATTTAATTAATTGTTTCAATTGATTGCAATTAATATTTTTATTACTCTATTTACTAATGATTTGTGCTTTTCGCTTCGTACTAAATAAACCCCGATTCAACGTTCGTCACTGCAAGCCAAGTAATTACAATTATTATCAACAGCCTTCCCACAAACGTTCGTATACAAAGTGAGTTATTAAGTTATTAGTATTAGATTTTAATTTAATAAGTGCTACAAAGTAATAATTAATTGCACTCAAATCATTCTAAGCTTCTAAACAACAATAGGACACGCCCACTACATTTGACGACCAATAGACGCGCAGTGGGCGTGGCGTATAACCGTAGCATTAGATAAATCTAGCGACTACGACTGAAATATACTACGACATTATTAATAATTACTAATTGTAGTTATTCACCAAAGCGTCTCGTCGTAGACGCGTAAAATTGTAGATAAAAGCAAGTCATTTACAGCTGATTGATTGACATCTACCGCAGAAAGATCGCCTCAGTCCATGTTAACAGGGCAAACTCTTTTTTCGTTATATAAATGCGACTAGGTCACTCGATTAGTGTGACACTAGATAGGGGTGGCGCTAATTAGCATCATTACTCTAGATATATATATTTGCTTAAGTATTGCTAAATAATGTCTATAAAAGATAAGTAAGTAAGCAAAAAAAGGAAAACAAAAATTTGATTTCAGACCTCCACAATGAATTATTGATGACACACGTATAATATTTATTTTAAACACCTTCGTATATTCCATTTTTATTAATAGAACTACTAATGTTAAACGCGAACGCCCGGGGATTATCTGCGAGTAGAATAATGAGTATGGTGCTGTTGTTACGACATATAATGGAAGCATTTTAATGTGACACGGATAGCAACCGCTTATTTGTGGACATTAATACTGGTGCATCATTTTTCAGAGTACAACCAACCAATAATTAGCTCTTACAAGCGGGAGACGCGCGCCACCTGTCAAGTGGCCGTTTCATCAAATCATTTCTTTATTGCGCAGCCTCTACGACCTGCGACTGCATTTTTTAATTTTGAAAAAAATTAAGCGCTCCTATGAAAGCGCAGTCGGGTAGGTCGTGGCGCGCGAGCCTTCGTCAGTCAGGTGCCGAGCGCCGTCCGAGGTGCACGCACCATTTGGGATTGTTACCTTCTAAACTTTACCTTGCTATTAATTCGCGCCAAAATTGGTTTAATAAGAATTAGCACATAATGTATTAGTGTTTTAAATTATTAATCGAACTTTGTTTTAAGTACTCTCTTTATAAAAGTGCCGATCGCAGTGAGTGTTCAGGAAGCTTTGTAAACTTTTTCAGGTGAGGTTGTCTATTAATTTACTTTAACACATAACACGGTAATTAGTTTTAAAAATTATCTTTAATTAATTTCTAGACAATAAAAGCTTTTGTTTCATTAATAAATGTGAATCCTAATAATAACACACAATAGACTAATAATTTCACAAGCAACCTATTATTCGAAGATTTCTATTTACAATTTAATCAATGTATTCTTAACAATTAACAATTATTGATTAACTTGCGGTCAAAACATTATTACAAGCTATACAATTACTTCAACTTATGCTGACTTAGGCTATTTAAGACTCTATAGGACATACGTTCACTTAAGTATAATTCAAATAAACGCGAAAGTAAAACGCGTAATGTGTTGCTAATTAGTTATTGTTCAAATAAGCGTGTTTCAATTATTTAATTCTATATTAATTTCAGCCATTTACTTCAATATTACTTAATTTTCATAATAATTTAAAGATTATATACTTTATATTGTAATGCCAATAATAATATACTTAATTTAAAATGTGTTAATAAGGGATAATGTTTCATAAGAAAAGTTATATTCTTGCAACAAGATTTATGTACATGTATTTTTGATTGCTTTTATTAATAATTTGAATATAAATTAATTTATTTGTTTAGGAGTATAGGTATGTAATATAACGAAGCACATATTTTTATAATTTTATTATACCAATTATTAAATGTTTTATAAAACATTACGCACATTGGTATGTTGCATTGGTATTATTGTAAAATAAACACTATGAGTAATATAATTAAATACGGGACCAATTTAGCTGTATTTTATATTTAGTTTGCATCTGAGCAAATACAGACGTTTTTATTTTTAATATGATTGCGTATGTTTTGATTTACACAGATTTTAAACTGAACTAAATTCAATAGAACAAATAGTTTAGTTTTATTCTTAGTATTTTTTAAAATTTCATTTTCTTACTAATATAGACACGAAAATACAATTATACAAAATTACATACTATTTAATAAACTCCCACTATGCCGGCGTATTTTTTTTCTATAAAATATTCGTATGTGGATGTTTTTAGAATTACCGCGAAGTTATTAACGCGGTATTTTCAATTTTATTTATTACATTACTATCTTAAATACTATGTTACGTTTATAAGTCTTAAAAAATAAATTTGAAAAATACCATACTTTTCCTTTAAACCAGGCTGATGGTGATTATCAGCCCAGTATGTCATCTCGCACTATCTAGTGTAACTCTAGTCCTAACTGTAACTATGCTCCTGCATAGATTCACTGAATAGAGATCAAAACTTCGAACATCACTCAGCCGTACGAAACAAAATGACAATCACACGCTTGAAAAATTGTTTGTGTGATTTTTGACCAATGATAATAATCCATTGCAACTGTATACTGTCATCTAGCTGTCATTGCGTTACTTATTAAAATATAAATAACAGAAAGAAAAAAAATACAAATTAATATTTAAACTGAATATTTAGCATATAAGTATGCAAAATTTTACTATTTTGTTTTGATTACTATCTAATGATTGCCGTGTTTAAAGATTTATTATTTAGTTAATAATTATTTCTGCATAAAATGGAATAAAATTATTTCTGAATACGGGTACTAGGGCATAATCGTGGTTTGGGATTAGCTTAAAAGTAGTCGAGTATAACGAAAAGAATGTATCTCAATCTGGATGATGTACATTCGTTTCCTCAAGCCGGAAAGTGAAGGCCGACAGAGTGTGGTCATGTACCAGGCTACTACAAAAAACACATGTCGATTAAAATTATATACATTAAGTTAAAAAAAAATACAAGAAAAGCATAGCTGTTACTATTTTTTTATTTCTTATTCTCAAAATAAATAAAAAAATGCTAGATAATAATAAACTTCAGTAATAATAATAATAGCGAGTCTTATGATTATGTTCACTTACGCGTAATTAGAAATGAAGCAACGCACGTACATCTGAATTACATGATAATCTATGTGAAACACAAATTATACAGCATTTAACTATAACCTATAATAAAACCGTAATCACCTAACAAAGAAAATACTAACACCAATTACCATAAAAGAAAAATTAACAACTTTGTCAGTTTTCGCCTGCTCCACATCGATTTTCCCAACATTTGTGACAATTCCCACTGCCATCACCATCACATGAGTGTCGCTTCAACAGCACTTCGGTAATTGCCACTTACCTTGTTACTTACTACAATTATCGCCATCTTGTTGATACTAATCTACATTGACAGCCCTTGTGTTGGTTATATGCACGTATAATTACCAACATGCAATAGAAACATCATTAGACAGCACAATAAATAATAATTGATTTTAATGAAGCTTTAGTTTTAGAATATTTCTACGTAAAATGAGTTAATTAATAAGTATGTAGATGATGACTCCTGAGTAGTTTAATACTGATATGTCAACGCATTAGTAAAATTAGATAATTCAGCAAACTCACGTCCGAGTTCATTAATTTCGATTAATATTATTCCGATCATTAGTAATAAAAAGCAATTACATTCATAATCACAATATTTCCATTTATATCACGCGACGTAGGCGTTACTGTTACGCTTAGAAAAGTGTGTTAACTTAATGAAGATTGTTTTAGTTCTTGCATAATTAATGCGCGTACGCAGCGGGCGTCGCTGCCACAAACCACTTACGTTATTGTGATTCTTCATTTGTTTGATTGAGCTTTTAATACGATTCACTGTCAACACTCTGCCAGATTAATCAGGTCGAGCGATGTCAACTAAAGTGGTATAGAACCACCACTAATGACCTGTGTCACGTAATCATATCCAAGTGTTGATGTT
Source organism: Tineola bisselliella (assembly GCA_028551675.1). NCBI lineage: Eukaryota > Metazoa > Arthropoda > Insecta > Lepidoptera > Tineidae > Tineola > Tineola bisselliella. The sequence continues at coordinate 38,720 of JAPWLS010000831.1, read as the reverse complement.
TATTATGAACAAACTGTTAAATCATGATAACGTAATAGGCATAGAGGTTTTTTTTTACATTTGTAAGACTGTTTTAAAACACAAATGAAATAATTAAGCATGTTTGTGCAGGATGTCGAGGCACGCGCTCTTGTCGCGGGTGGGTGAACAGTTCGTGCCCTCAGTGCCCTCTTCACCGCATGCCCGCTACCCTTCACCAGAACGCAGTTTATCGCCGAAATCTGTCAACTCACAACAATCACCACCACATTCCCCTGAAGCATTTTTACCACCTCGTTTATTACAATTTGGAGATATAGAGCTCGCTGGACATGCTCTCAAACAATACGCCAGAGCAACAGGTACTTGTTTAAACATATTAAAAAATGTACTTCAACAACAATGGTGGGTCTGTAGAGCCTGTAATAATAGAAATGAAAAAATATAGATTCGTGTTATCATTATGAAACCAAAGATGTGATTATAATATTATACGATTCATAGTAAATATTTTTACGAGCTTTTGAGTTACATATGTCGTTTTTTTTTTTGACAGAACTTGGAGCTCTAATGTATTGCAGCGGTTTGGGTGCATTGTATGGCGGAGCTGGAGGTGTGTGGCCACTGCTTCTACCACAAAAATCTCCTCCGTTCACCCTTCGAGTACCTTTATCACAGAATCATTTACGTCGGACTCCTCCTATAGAAGGTAAATTGTATATATTTATAATAATTTGAATTTAAAAAAAATTGAGATCATCTTAGTACTGTTAGCATTAAAAAATTGGGATGAGAAGACTGTTGAAAATTATCTAAACTAAAAAAGTTGAACAGTATTGTGATGTCGCAAACTGTTGTTGGTTATCCTAATTGAGAATGAAGCCGTGGATTATGAATTTGCATGTAACAAGCTTTTTAATTTATGAGCGTAATTCTGTTACAAGTACAGCGGATATTCACTGGTATTGTCTTATCAGTGGGTTACTCATTACAGAAGCCAAAAAAGGAAACGAACCAAATTACATTTATAATTGGTTCTGTAGGTTTAAGACTTCTTTAGCAGAATTATTAATAAATTGAAATAGTAAAGTTTGATAATCGAATCGGTTGAATTTTTAATTTTTCAAACAAATGCGGTTTCCCATCGAATCGTTTATTTACGTTTTAATTACTTTTTAAACTTTACCAATTGACTTAATTTTTCAATAACAACAATAATTACTACGTGATTTTAAATTAATAATAGCTTTTCAATCAAAATATTTTGCTTTACTTTTTTAAATTCTATTATATTAGAATATTAAAAGCCTGTCTCATGATTATTAGTTATAAATTGAAATCATATATTTTTCTTAAAGTATACCTTCATACGTTATATAATATCTGAAAACCGACCGCTACAAGTACAATACTATGAATTTTTTAAAATAAGTATTTCAACTTCATATCGAAATGCCGAATTTGCATTAAACACCTATAAAATGGCGAAGTAATATCTAAACACAAATACGACTGAAAATTGTGTTTATTATAACTTTTGGAACATGGATCCTTAAAGTTGTTTAAAATCTTGAATGTCAAGCGATCGTTGTGAAATGGTCGTTTGCCTCGTCCTCTTTCTACGACTTCCACTTCATTAGAATACTTATCAATTGTAAAGGAGGGTACGATTAATAACAACACCGACAAGCGAACATTGCCGCAGCCTAATGTCACTAAGGTGTCATTTACCTTTCTTACATAACATACTTACGTGTAAATTGTGTCTTCTATGTCATTTCGGCGCTTATTTCACAAATTAATTATTCACAAAGACAATTTAATTACGTTATTAGACGTTACGGATTGTCGAACTTACTTTTTATATTGGGTTCAGTTATTTTAAATATTTTTCGAAGAAAGTCAAATGCTCTCAGTTAAGTTTCATTTTTCCACTATTATTAATTTTGACTCTAAATAAATAAAAAGCATATTAGAAGTGTAAATTAATAAGACGATGGTTTTTGACACTAAATACTTTATTTGTGGCGTCTTCTCTATTATGTTTAACTGAATGGTTTTTAATTAAAATTTTATTCGATTATTCGTAATATATAGAATTCATCTGCGGTTCCGAAACATTGTGGTCTGCCTACAAAAGCACACAAGCCAAAGCGTTCGTAGCCGCAGCTAAATTGCCCATATTGAAACCACAACTTAAAATATACCTACTCGTAGTTATTTTATTTTTATTGTTTTTATACATGTGCAAAGCGCCTCAATACTTCTGAGAATACACTTTATTAATTTTATAACTAAAAAAGAGTTTATTAATTTGAAATCGTTAACAAAATTTACAAAGCTATAAAATTATTGTCAAAAGTATAAAATACAAGTGAACGATAATTTAAACTATACCACTTCAATACAATTTTCCTTGAAAATTATTTAAAATTTAAAAATATATTTTCTCACATAAAAATCAATATTCATTTTTAGACCGTTATGTTTTTACAGTTGGACTTGAACTAAAAATAAGTTCCAAAAAGCAACGTATAAAAACAGTTTTATTCATTGGCATAACTTCTTTGTTCTAAAAATAAGATTGAATTAAATAGTTAATGTTAGTGTGATGGTTTAAAATATATTTTTTTATTTAAACAAGTGAGTTTGCCTACTTCTTAGTAACAAATCTTATATCATATAATATCAATTTGACATTTACAGCAATTGAATTAAGTTTGATTCATTTATTTTATTTTATTATAAATTATGGACAAAATCCTCAAAGCTACATCACGACTTTATGAATATGCGTATGTAAATATTTTCCATCTCCTGAATGCAGTGCACAGATTCTATTCAAAAAGTACGAATATTTACGTGAGTTATGTTGCAACACTATACTTATTAAGATCATTAGTGTGAAATCTCAGTGGAGAATGGGCGCCGAAGTCATTATACCTAAGACGATAACAGTTAAATATTATAGTAATAATCTTGTAAATCTAATATATAAGTCAAAATTAAAATAAACAATCTCAATGAATGTCACGACTTCTTACGAGTAACTTGTATCTGTTTTTATTTAATAATAACACCTCCAACTGCTGGTACAAAAGGACACATAGAGGTAATTCGTGTTACCACTTTTAAAATATTATCACAAGTGGAAGTCGGTACCTTTTCAATGAGAAATACGACTTGTTTTATTTCTCACAATACCTACATTTTATTATAGTCTAGAAAAAGATTACAAAACTGAACTTTTGTTTTAGATGATGAAGAAGAATTACCTTTAAATCTATCTACAAAAAACCGTGAAATTTGGTCACCGGGTAGCGCTTGTGAAAGAGAGCAAATAAAAGGAGAGCCAGAATCTCCATCATCAGGTTGGGAAGGATGTGATAGAGTTTACTCACCAGTGCCACTGGAGCTGGTAAAGCGGTGCCCGAGTACACCAGAGGGTTCAGACCGACCTTCCAGCATTGAACCGAGGCGATGCCCGTCAGCGCCAACACATTATCAACAACCAAATCCATCTTATACCAACGGTGAAATAAACTTCTCTCTACTTCTTAAAAATGAAAACAAAAGCGAAAAAACATTTCAAGTAAGTATCATTCATTATAAAAAATATAGATAACTAAACACGTTCTCCGTTATAAAAAATCTACATCGAATTTTAATCAAAATTCCAACTTTTAATATCAAGTCGCATGGTCTTATAATTGGACAGATAATTACCTTGTGTCATACGGCGATAAAAATGCTGGCGTTCATGTCGATGTTTTCTACACTTAATCATTAAATTAAGTGTGGACGCCTTCATTTGGCGGCGTTGATAGACTGAGGCATTCGTTATTGGTGTGAAGCTAGTATGTCTTGTTTCTGACTTGATTCCTGAGCACTCATCGTGTTCATTCATTATTTCAATACATAGTTGTACACTTTAAAAGTCAATGCAAAACTAAATAGAATAAAAAATAACTATTTAACCTAACTAATATAACAGAATGCTTAAAAAATCTTCCCCTATAACCATATGTGGACTATCGACCCCAAGCACCTGTGTTGTATACGCAAGTGCTTCTATAAAAAGGTGACCAAAAAAGTCTTAGTTTTTTATAGGGCGTGCGCGGGCAGCTGCCTTTAGTCTACCTACCCGGCCAACTGTCATTGTATTGCGGATTTGTGTGTTAAAACATGCACTTAAAAATCACTATTTTATACTTTTATAGTACCTGCATCCCATATAGTCTGCATTAAGGTTACCAACAAAGGTTAAGTACTTTACGAGAAATTGCTTAGTGTGTATAAAAATTGCAAATAAATAGTTGTCTACTAAATTCAAAATATCTAATAAATACCATTTTGTCTCGTCTGGTTTACGCGCTATTCTATGAACAAAAGTAAGTGATTGACTTCCGCACAGATTTCGTTTGGCATGTCTTCTCTAATAGCCTTTTAAAAAATGGTATTAAATCACAAATTCTTAGTATTAAAATATCGTTGGACACAATTAGGATTTTCTATTTCCATGTCGTGCTTATATAAACAAATTTAAGCAAACAAGTTACGTATAAAATCTTTACACTGCTGCAACTGATTAAACGAATACTTGGAAATTATTTACTTTACTACTGTTTATATTAGAAACAAAGGAAAGACTTGGCAGGTTGAGCAACTCATTATACTTATAGCCGACGCATTTTTAGGTTACATTTTTTTTAAAATACGCAATTGTAATAATATGTATAAAGAGTTTTTGACATTAGAAAATAAGTACAAACATAAATAATTAAATAGAAAAAACAGTGTAAAGGATTAAAAAGAAATATCAAAGCAATTTAAATAATAACACGGCTAATTACTACGCATAGAAAAATGTGCCGGCTACGTACTTATTAAGTGAAAGAAATCAAAGAAAATATGGGGTAGTGTTCCAGTCAGGATACGCATGTCTAAATAAACATTCTTTTTTTATAATTGCGATATAAAATTCGGATTATATTTCTTTAAATTTTCCTAATTATACTCGCATTTAAGTTGTAATTTTTCCTCAAAACTTTTTATTTTTATTAATTGATTTCTGTTTGGTTTACATAAACGCTATTCTACGAGCAAAAGACGTCTTCGCGCAAATTTCAATTGAATTACGCTGAATTAAAAATTAAATAAACGTCCACTATGAAAGTATAGCAATCAATAATAATTTAAGATTCCAAAATGTATTATTAATTAATGCAAGTCTTTTTAATATTCTTTAAGCTAAAAGAAATCTTCTTAATAGTTAGTAATTATATTCTCTATGGTCACTTCAACCCTTCTATGTTAACGGCATGTCGTCAATTATTAATATTTAACACAAGGGATACACATTCCCCGTTATAAATTATATATCACATGGCACCTGATAGGATTTCTTTCGGCTCTAGGATAATTTCGACTAATTATAACATTAATAATTAAAAGTTACGTACTTATATACTGGCTAACATTCACGCCGTTAAAGCAGTTACTAATTTTGTAATAATAGCTTTGACATTATTTGAAATAAAAAAATCATATTTGATTAGTACTACTTATTGTCTAATTAAATATGAATTTAAGTACACGTAGCTCATTTTTATATATAAAAAAAAACGAAAAAAAAAACATAAAGTGACTTGTTTATTTTTAATACACACAAATAAAACTGAATGCTATACAGTTTTAAATGAACCATATTATTTCCAGTGCAAACAATGTGGAAAGTGCTTCAAGCGATCGAGCACTCTATCAACGCATCTATTAATTCATTCCGACACACGCCCGTACCCGTGCCAATATTGCGGGAAACGGTTTCATCAGAAATCGGATATGAAGAAACACACGTATATACATACAGGTAAATAAAAATATGTATTTAAACATAGAAATTATGAAAATAAAATTGGTTTGTTTTGAACGTACACGATATAATTATATGGGGCTCTACCGCGTATTTCAAGACAGCATGTGGTCGTCGTTATTGAATAATTTTCACGTTTTAAGTTTTAGTAGAGATCCCACGGTTTTACTAAAGCTATTTTTATTTGCGTATTTGCTCGTCCCTTTATACTAGACACGGCTTTTTATATCATCGACGAATGATGCATGATTGATTTGATGCAATATAAAACCAGCAATTATAGTGACTTTTAAAAAATATAAGCGTGGACGTAATAAAAACTAAAAACTTCTAATAAAACAGTACAAACCACAATCGATGCTTCTTATTATCGCTACTAATATCATACTTATTATGTCGATGACATGACAAACTACTTGAGGAAATCATGTTGCTGACACTTCAGGTGTTCAGGTGTTAGGTAAAACTTTAATAGACGGAAAACTTTTACTGCCTCATTAGAGATAATATTATCTATTGAATTATGAATTGAATCGAATAGATTTACTATTGAAATTCATTAATAAATAAAAATAATTAAACACGCTGCTACTAGGTATTGAAATAAATAATAAACTTTGCCAGTTATGGTACTCGATCGGAACAAGTTTATTAAATCGATTGCGAATCTCCAATAAAAGCAATCGAATGGCACATAGCAAGCTGCGGTGTCTCAGGAATTAAACATTTAAATGCTGTACAATTACCTTTTCGACGTCAAATCGTAGCCGGTCCTGCGCGTTAATGAATTTGCAATGAGCAAAAAACATTGCTAGTTGTCTCCCGCCGGTTCTCAATGAAGCAGCTTGCCCGAGGTCGTGAATGTTGTGTACTCCTCTTTTTAATAACGGTGATTTGCTTTGCTAAGGATTACTTCACAATTTGAAACCTAAGCATATCTTTTTATTTTATAGAACCATCTCTAACTATAATCATTTAACTGATTTAAAAAACTTTATGCTGTTTAGTGCGGTGCTTTTATATCCGACGTTTCGAGAGGTTTGTCGGCGGCAAGACTGTAATGTTTTCGAAACGCTATAAAGTCTTTTGAATTAGTTAAACGTAGATTCGTAGATTGTGAAATTTCTTTGTTGATGTTCAAACGTTTAAAATTTATCTAAAAGTTGCCATAATAAAGATGATGATTATAGTATATAGGCTCAACCTTTTAAATAAATACGATGTAACCAATCCTGTACAAATACAAACCAAAGTTCAAGAAGATAAGTTAAAATAAAACTGCGAGAAACTGGTTAATTTCAAAGCATATCCTTCAAGTAACAGTATGTTTAATGTGCTAAAAATATAAGTAACATTAAGTCGCCGGATGCATCATCTCACGTCCAAGCAAATAATCGCCGACGAGTTCGATATCGAATGATTTACAACGACCGTACAAGGAGCGCCACCGGTCCCCCGCATAGTTGTCCTACCAATATTCCAAAACGCTCCTCGCCGCGCAATTAGCTTCACAGCCTTCGCGAGTCTTCGCGTGCCTTACTCTCACTATATCTGTCAATTAATAATTATGACAAACAACATTTTGAATTTTAGACTGTTTACGCGATCAAATTAATCAAAATAAACGTTATAATTAAAGTTTTTTTAGATTAGTTAATAATCTACAAAGAAATTTAAGTGGAATTTTTAGACGTAAAATTACGACATATGTTACGTTAATTGTTATGTACGTAAAACCATAATTACCAATAAATTAAAACTGTTATTGATTTACGTAGCGATGCATATTAAATCAATTCAAAGACCGATTTATACATAATAAATGTGAGATGATGGTTCTGAAAGCACTTGTCCACTTATACAAGCATTAATTACATACTGAATTAATTAAACTCGCACCCAAACTTTACATAATAACTGTTAGAGGGAAGAAATTTTAAGTCTCTCTTCATAACCGATAACAAGGACAAATTTATAAAGAGAAATATATAATATAACCAACAAGTGACGAAGCTAATTACCGTGCCATTAATTTTGACGCGAATGATACCGAGTGACATAGTCAGCTTCTGATAAATGCATTAACCTTTACTAATGTTTGTATATGTTTTTCCAGGTGAGAAGCCCCACAAATGTGTAGTGTGTTCGAAAGCATTTAGCCAGAGTTCAAACTTGATTACTCACATGAGAAAGCACACGGGTTATAAGCCCTTCTCTTGTGGCTTGTGTGATAAAGCCTTCCAAAGAAAAGTTGACTTGAGAAGACACCGTGACTCCCAGCACGCTGATGCAACTCCAAATACTGCAACCACAACTCTACCACCACATCCTCGCTATCGCTACTTTAGTGATCGATCACCTGCTCCTCTTAAACCTATTATTACCAATTCATGTTAAACATAAGAACAAAGAGCTTCGTGATTAAAAAATGCCGTCCAATGAAGACCTAAAAACTTAGTTGTAAATAGGGGAGACCGAGGCGAATCGGATCACTTTTTCTTTGAAGATGAGAAAATCATACTAAAATGTAATATAATTACTTTTTATTGATGTCATAGTAGTAATTAATTATCCAGCTATGCTATAAAGATTATGAAACTTACATCGCACATAAATTCTCATATTTAGTAACAAAAAACTGAAAACATGAAAATATCCGATTCGCCCCAATTTCCGGGGCGAATCGGATCGAACATAACATCTTACTAAATTTAAAGTTTCTCAGTATATAAACTTTAGAATCATTAACAAATTTTAAGTAATGAATATTGAGATCCACTTTAATTATTGGCACATAAATCACATATATAGGGTCCTTTTTCCCCTCCCATATCTGCACATTTTTCATGGCACCATTCTTCACATGCATGACACTGGATCCAATCATCTGTTTGAGGATGTATGAATATTTCTGAACAGTAAATGCAGTGCCATTCTCTCTGTTTTGCAGATGAGCTCTTCGTTTTTATCCCGGGCGTTCCTTTATTCTTCTTGATATTTTCTTTGCCGTCAGTTTTTCTTTTACGTTCTGTAGCTTCACCCTTTGCTTCTGTTTAGAGTAGATTAATCTTATTTTGAGGTGAGGTTAAATGGAAGACCGGTTTTTAAGTTTTACAAATTTTTTTAGACGTGATTAGCGTCTTATAAGGTGAGGGAAGAATTTTTTCTTTGTAATGTTGTGTACGGCAATTCGTAAATCTTTATTTGCAGCCTCTAAAATTTTTTCTTGACACCATTTTCCCGAATTGGTATTTCTTTTGTACGTGCGAACCATCTACAGTTAAAGAAATAAGAATCGTTGACCCCAAACATATAATATGTTACTTTAAAACAGTGATCCCATTCGCCCCTTATGACATGATCCGAATAGCCCCATATTGAAGACTTTTAAAATAAATATTTTAAAAATTAACTTCTAAGATTATGCTTAAAAATGAATAGGTTTTCTAAAATAGACCTCTTGCCAAACAACATACGCCATTCAATTCGAAGTTTTACCACAAATCCTTACTAGGACACCAAGAATTCGTAAGTACCTAAATTAGATGAGCGCCAAAATTGCCATACATACAAATTACCGACTCGCTGGCGAGCAATGTTGACACCGATGTGCAAGCGTGAACTAAATACTGTCTATGTCAGGAGTTACGGGACGAGAGGGGGGACGTAAGGCTCCAGTTGTATGCGTTTCGTGTCAATGCAATATTCAAATATCAACTGATTTCTTATTTTGATCCGATTCGCCCTGCGATCCGATTCGCCTCGGTCTACCCTATATAATTTAAGAAATGTGCAAGTGATTTTACTTCTGTAAATGAGGCTGTATTTTATTTAAGATATTCTTAGGGTTAATTAATTTTGTTACCCTGTGGCAGTGCCTTGAAAAATATTCCCTCACGGTGATTAAATACCTATACGTTTATGCATTTACGATTTAAATTTAAGCTACCATGTTAATTAGGTTTAGTAAAACATATTTTTTACCAATAATTTTAAAGTGGTGATGCTATGCGTGTATGTAGTAGATAATTTTCAAAAGTTTATTTTTGTCAGAATTCCGTCCAATTGCCGCGTCGTGAAGAACTAGTGTTGTCTGGGATTATTCACGAACTTGACTAATTTATATTCTTTATGCGGCTTCTATAGGCATTTATCTACATTATAATAATTTAATTTTAAACAGACGAACAACACCTCAATTTGTCGTCATAACAATAGCTGCAAAGCTTACAATTAAAATAATCAAAATAAACACGTTAATAGGCAGCGACGTAAAATTAGTTAGATAAGAATTATTGTGAAGTTGTTCCAAAATTGTTTAAAATTTAATATCTGAAAAGAATGTGGTTGTCAAAAGTGAAATTAGTCTAAAGCAAAACCAAAGGAAGTGTTATTTAGTCGAGTGCGATACGCTTTATTTATTTAATTATATATTTATAAGTTAAAAAATCCCTTTGCTAGAATTAGTCATATTTAATATTGATTTTTAAGTTGCTACCAAATTGGGGCAGTTGTTTCAACATGCATTCCAATACGCAATTGTAATTAGGTTTATTTTAATTTAAGATTGATACCTACATAATTGTATGAGCATTATTTTATAACAAATAATTAAGTACCATGACTGTGTTACGTCCAACTAATACGTTACCGTTGTTCACTGTTACCTAAACACAAATAACACATTCAATTTCAGTGATATTTGTAAATTTAAGTCGGATGCGCTGAGAATTAATGCTTATTTTATAAATGTACTAGAGATGGGACAATGCCTACATTACGAGTTTTGTAGTACAGAAAGACACATAATTATTCATTAAAAATAGAGCAACACATTTTTGAAGCGGTATACAATTTGTTTTTGCAATCGAGCAACCAGATTTAAACACAGAAACTCGTATAATTGGGGCTCTATTGAATATAAGCGTTGATCTTGTTCCTGTATTCTTTTCTAGTATGTAAGAAGTAAATGTAAATAATGTCCAATCTAAACACAATGTTTTAGTATGGATTAATTATTGTAATACAACTTTAGTGATGTAAAGTGTTTAATAAACTTTCTGTGTGTTCTCGTAAACCATATTTAGGTTGACACTAGCGGCTAGAACACCAAAGAGTATACACAACTATTGCCTACTTATCACATAGTTGATTTGTACAAAACTACGAACAAGTAGTCCGATGTGAATGTGCTTGAGTGTCCTTATTATAAAGCGTTACGATGTCTCGTTAAAACATTTCTGTAATATTATGGACTTTTAAATATAACTGTATTTATTTAGGCCAGTTTAAAATAAATATTTATGTACAATAAAATTTTACCTTTCATTTCCATAATTTTGTTTTTTTCTTCGCTGCTCAGAATCATCCTTAAGTGGGTACTTCAAAAGAGTGCTGTTTGAATTTGTCAAACTACCCTCTACTAAGATGAAAAATATTATTAATCGACTAATTATAACGGTTTTCTATTGAAATTATTTCAATTGTTTTAATCTGACATTGCAAATATGTCGAAACGTTGGGTTAAAATAACTAAAATGTATTTTAATTAAGTCTAAAATTGTCCATATTTATGGAGACGTGTATCAAATGGAAATAGATCTACAGCCCTCATCATACACCTAAACGATTCAATCAAATTAGTATCGGAGCGACCGACAATCATGGCTCATAAAAATAAGTTATTCAGGCAAAAACCCGATGTCCCTATAATTTATGTCATAAGTGATAGTTAAAGTGCCCCAGCAATCAGCGGCGACAGTGTAGCTGTAGACGATAAAACAAACAAACAATAATGCCTCCGAAATAACACTGCATACTTGAATCATAAAATAATGAATTATTTCGCAGATAGAACAACCTATTACTAAAATTAAAAACTTTTTAATGTAATTAAAATAAACATTTAATTGTATTTTACATATACTTTATGTTCGGTTTATAATTTAATATTTTCGTTATTTGTTATCATACAAGGTGACAAATAATTGAATAAAAACTAAAAAGAAGTTGTTGCATCAGAAATATGCCAAACAAAATCTGTGCCAAAGCTGATATGTGAGAAGAGACGTAATTTTTTCTAATAGAGTAGTTTGCCAACAAAATAGAATACAATACTTTTTAGACGTTTTTAAATAAGTACAAATATAATAAAGTAAAATAATATAATAATAGTAAAATAACTCAAAGATATTCTCATAATGCTGTCCTCTAATTATTTTTTGACGCCTGCCAATGTTTCTACACACGATATATCTTTTTTTTTATTCTTCATATATCATTAATTTTCAGGCGTATTCTACATATAAAATCTCTGTATATAACAGGGGTGACCAAAATGTGGATCTGTGAAGGATTATGTGGCTTTCGATAAATGTACCCGAGTCCCATCCAGAATTTCATTTCTGTGCTATTATATTTTTAAAAAACATTATCGTTCCGTATGTGTGAAATGAAAGACTAAGTGCAACGTATTTTTAATACCTTTTTTGAATACTTTTTAAATACATATTTAACTGCGGCTCGCGAAAAATTTCAAATTTGGAACAATGGCTCGGATTATCAAGGAGCTTGGCCACCCCTGGTACATAATCTATATGCATAAGTTTTATGTTTTTACACTTTAATAAAAATAATCTTACATCTAGGTTTGAAGTTAATTTACATAACAGAGGTAAGTATCAAAAGGCTTCATTTTAAAAATGGCAGTGTTGTTAATACATATTACCCCTTTAGCTCACTCGCGATTTATAATACAATTAAGAAGTGGAGTAAACCGAATCCATACAAACGCACTTTACGTGCATTGGTTAGTCCTTAATGAGATTTTATAGGTGGAGGGCGGCACAAATGATGTGTTATAAGCATCTATAATAAATTCTATGATATACGTAGGTTTTAATAATAAGAAATTGTTAGAAAAATATACTATTTATTCGAGTAGGTTTTAATTAGATTGTGAATAGTAGTCGGTCGTTTGACATAGACGTATACTAAATGTTGCTGGGAATTTGGTCAAATCGCATCGGTTCGTATTATTTAGACCAACAAGGTCTTGACCCTCGAATGAATCTTGAATTCAAATATAATCGATTAAACTGCATCACAGTACCTAATGCTTCTGTCTAGTATATTCAACTTAATACGGTTAATATACTACAATAAAAATAAGTTTATTTTAATGAATTTTCTTTAAGGAGTTCAAATTACTTTAACAGTCAGTCTACGCACACAATCATCGTGACATGAAACAATTGAATATTGTTACTTCAAATAAACAATGGCCTTGATGTTTATTAGCATGACATCCTGAAATAGTGTTAGGTGGTTCTGATTTTCTGATTAGTAACAGTGTAGTTACATTGTGCAAACAGAGATAATTATTTTTTACTCTCACTCTGAATGCCTTATCTTTTATTAGGATATTTAATAATTCTCATGATAATTGTTTAAATTAATTGTAGCGATTTTTTTGTGACTACATGGTACTAAAAATGAAAAATTTAATCCAACCATTAACTCCATAAACCCAAGTATGAGCGAATCTTCTCTTTTTACATAATTAAAAACAAAGTTAACGTGAAGAACTATTTTTTAATGTTATTTTGGAAAACTAATTAGCGATAACGCTTAAGTAAAGACTGTAAAAAGCCTATAAAGGCATTTTTTTCTTACGTTATAAATTAATTATGCTCTCACAATTGTTTATGATCTTGTATGGCGTGATGTCTTGTACCTACATCGCTATCTTTGAGATTACAGTCAGGGTATTATTGTCTCGTTTATCAATGAGCAAATAGTGATAAAAATGCACTGCTTTTAGTGTCTATAAATAAAATCGTCCGCCCATGACAATTTTTGCAATTCTAAATTTAAAAAATTCGCAACAAAAAGGGTAGAAATTAGAAAATGTATATTCCTCTATTAAAAATTTATTAAAGCAGCTGGATACATATAAAAAAGTAATATTTTTCTAACACTAAAACAAAATATGTAAAACTTCAATGAAAATGCATAGCTACATAAATTTTTACAAAACGAAATATTTTAATGTTACAGATCACAATTTCTGGAATAACCTAAATACTTAAACATACAATTTTGGTATTTAAACAATTTACTGGAATATTTTGACTTAGAAGACATTTCCAATCACATAATTACAATCAAATTGTCTTTATTATAATTGTTTATCACTTTGCAAATAAAAACTAAAAGTTATATTTAAAGTGTTTACTATGTTCCACTTATCACAGCATATGGAAATGCAACATATACTATTTGTAAATAACATTTAATCATCCCAGTTGACTCTGTTACAATCGTGCCAAACAAATGACCCCTTTATACTTTGTGGAGCTTCTAGAGCTAAATACAATGGCGCATGGGCTCCTCTCTCCGGAGTGAAGTCCCCCATACCTTTAGTCATGTCTGTCTTCACAAAACCAGGATGTACACAATTGATAGAAATGTCTTTGCCCTCTTTGGTAAACTGTTTCTGTTGTACAAATGTTAGAGCAGACATTGCCACTTTGGAAACTTTATAATCACCATAATGACCTGCAAATGACACATATGAGCTTTTCCCTTTCTTAGTAGCCTCCAGAAAATCATTTGTGAATGCCAATATATCATCAACAGTTAAGTCATCCTTGGTGAGATTGTCCAGCCATTCTTGTTTCTTAATATTGGAAAGAAGACCCCAGTCACTTGTAATATTAATAACACGAGCTGTGTTTGTTAGCAGGGGATAAAGTATTTTTGCTACTGTGAGCAAGCTCATAAAATTTGTGTCTAAGAGTTTTTTAGCCTCTTCATAATTGGACACCGCTCTGTCGAAATCGAGTATACCGGCGTTATTGACTAAAACGTCTATGCCTCCGTGTTTAGACGATATGAAATTGGCAAATTCTCGTACACTCTCTTCATTAGTTACATCTAACAAGTGAAACGATGGATTCAAATTCATCTCCTGTAGTTTCTTTACAGCATCTTGGCCGCGTTCAGCATTTCTCGATGTTAAATACACTATACCGTCGAATTTCTGACACAAACCCTTTACAATTTGGAATCCAATACCTCTATTAGACCCAGTAACTACAGCTACTTTAGTAGACATTGTTAAACTAAAACTAATTATTACGAGAGTTTTAAATTAAATGTTACTGAATATAAAACGATTTATCCAGACCACAAACAATACAAGCAGAACCAAAGTTGCTTGACAACAGAATGACAAGTAGCATTGACATTTATACGCAAAAGAAAAAGATAAAATATATTGTTATCACCCTCGCACAGTTTCAACTATGTCCATACCTACTCAGCAGCTTTGTAATAATTTAAGATAATATAATAATAATATAAAAGAATTTTTGTGAGATATTAAATCATTTTAGAAAGAAGATATTAGTATTAAGTTGTTATTATTTATACTATCTCTAAAATTGTGTCATAAAATCTTAACCATAGCTATTTCATTAATTATTTCGTACGGTCTGAACGTAGTTATCAATCAAAGACTAAACATATCTCGCAGATAAAAAATCCGATGCTCTTTTACGGTTAATGTATGGCCAAAATGGCGTCAATGAGGATTAATCATCCTGGATAAACATGAACCATAATTTCATTTATATTTGTTCGCAAATACGATCCATAAAATTACATAACTTGTAATAATTTTACAGGGGAGATTATCAGTTTAATGGACCTTGCCAACTGTTTTAAATTTACTCTAATTGGTCTGTAGACGTACCGAGCTTTTAAATTAAAATAGAAACACCAAAATATTTAAATTAAAGATTTATTATTGCTAATTTAAATTTAGGAAACTTATATACAATAATTGCATTGAGAAATTGTCACTGTATCAAATGTACATTAGTAATAACATAACACGCGTTAAATAATACTTAATTTTCTATTCTACTTAGTTTCAGTGTTTTATTTGGTTAAGAGGCAATGTGATTGCAGGACATTCGTGAACAAGCGTCAATGAGAATTCAGTGGAGAAATAAGGATTGTTATTCTATGAGATCGTATGACCGCACACATCACAACCACACCAAACTTTGATCATACATATTTTAATCAATTTTCACTGCTCCATATATTTTTCTAATAAACGTATAAGATGCGAAAAATCCAATTGTTCCTGTGAGTAACCAGAATGTCAGGACCATTAAGGCTGGAAGAAAGAAAAATAAAATTACTTATCACACTTAATTACATATAAATCTTATAAATTTACATTACCTGTATACCCCATATAAAGTAATGTTGGTATGAACTCTGTAATTTCCAATTTTGTAATGAAATAAAATATTGCATAAATTAAAATATAAACGGATGATCCTCCTGAGACAATGAAACTTTTCCACCACCAGTGGTAGTCCTGAGAATAAAAAGATACATTGTAAACAAATCCAAAAATTGAAGTGGCCTACAAATTGGCAAACCCACCTCTCCACAAAGCTGAAAATAGACCATCACAATGGAAATCTGAGATACGGATATGACTAAAATGCAGAAGACTAAAAATAGGAATCCAAATAAATAATAAAATTGGTTCTCCCATAGCGCATTGAAAATAAAGAACAATTCAATAAAAACAGCTCCAAATGGTAGAATACCAGCCATCAATATACTGAAACAAAGAATAAGCTTAGTTTACAAAAATCTATTATAGCTCATGACTACATTCTTCATGAAGCTTATAGGTCTATGAGGAGAAACAATGTCCAGGATAAATCTGCATCACCCTGGTTGGCATGCATTTATGGAAGTGTTTAATTTAATTTTATACAGCTGCTTATAAATACTACCTGCAATATTTGATAGAACTATTGAAGTATTTTATATTAAGTGTGAAGGCAATACATACCATACAAAAATATTCATGTACCATAATTGTTCAGGCACCTTCCTTGGAATAAAATTAGTTCTAACAGGATGCTGATAAGGCTGTTTACGACAACCAAAATAGTAACCTAAATGGACTAAAGGTAATGATATGCAGAACCACAGACAAAGCAACGCCATCATAGTAGAGAAAGGGACAGCCCCACTGGAATGTTTTCCTAAAATGAAGAAATTCAGAAAGAAACAAGTTCCAAAGACGGTTGCTGGGTATATCGTCGCTGTTAGAAATGCTGCCTGTCTCCATTGTTTGCCTTTCATAGTTGTATAAAGGCGCGCAGAATAATATCCAGCTATAAGCCCCATAAACACATACAGAAATATGGCCGAAGTCATGAGGGCTCCACGACTAGCTGGTGATAACATGCCTAACATAGCCACAACTGAAAAAAAGAAGATTTTTATATGCTATCAAATAAACAAATAATTTCTAAGTAAATTGGATTATAATGGCTGTATTACATCTAAGCAAACCTACATATTGTTATAAGTGCCATAAGAAACACTTGAATTCCACTTCCAATGACAGCGGCAAACAACATTCGATGTGGTGGAGGCCTAAATACATCCCCGTGCACTAACTTCCATCCAGTCTCCTCCATCATATCATCAATACCGTCATCAGAGTTATATCGAGCAATGTCACGACGGAGCGTCCTCACCATAATCATTGTTAGAATGCCTGCAAGTACATATAGTAATTGAATTGAATTATAACATGTTAGTGCCCTACTTGCAAAACAATTGCATTTTCTTACATAGAATTGACTACTCCAACATACCAAGATAGTGTAGCCTAAATCTATTGAAGAAATGAATAATTTTTTATTGTACAATGTTGAGCTTAATATCATTGGTATCCCATTTTCATAATGAAAAAAGTGAAAAAATAGAGCAATATTACATTATATATGTTAGTTTGTAAGAATTTATTTCATAGTAGTCTTATATATGACCATATTTCACCTGATATTAAGTTAAAGAACATTCCATATGTGAATACCACACCTACCCCAGAAGGGTCTGTGGAGTATGTGCTGTCCAGGTTATCAGGACCCCACTACACCAGTGTTTCTTATGAAAGTCGTAATACTGTCAAATTATTAGTCTATTTTCCTTATATTGATCTATGAGACCAATCAAATACTAACCTGATAAAAAGAACAGTACAACAATAGAATTAACAATAGAGAACCAATGAATTTGTACATCCTTCATGCCTAAATATATGTCCCAACGTGAAGCCCAACTAATATCAGACGGTGCCCACTCCACGGAGTATGTAAAGTACAATTTAGTGCCAGTGTCTTCATTTACTAACTGAGGACTACTATCCGAGAGGAATGAGCAAGATTTCTCATTAAATGTCATTTGATCCTTGTCTATTGAGAATGTTTCTACTTCAAATCCTACTACACGATATGAATCCCTGTAACAGAGAAAATTTATTACTTTATAACATTTATCAATTAACTTTAAGTTTATTTACAAATTAGTTCTAAAAAAAGTAATTATATAAACTTAATAACATTTCACTCAAAAGCTATCAAAATAGGGATCATCCGTGCTCTATTGTTTTTAGTGCTTAATATCTAAATTTAGTTTTATATTATTCTACTAACACTAAAAAAATATGTAAAAATAATGAAATTACTCACTGATTATATTTATGATATTTGAGCATTAATTTTAAATGGTTATTGATATAAGCTTTACCCTTTGACATAAAACCTAAACGATAGCCTTGTTCAATACTTCTTTCAGATGTTTCTGGATTTAGTACTTTAGTTGCAACTGGCAAGTTGTCCACCAATCTGCAACAACAATACTTATGTGAGAAAATAGCAGCATCAAATCAATATTCCTGGTAACAAAGTATTTAACATGTTTACGTAGAAATAAGTAAATAATACTTACAAATGAACATAATACTCATGTTCTATTCGACTTGCTACTTTTTCAGATTCTTCCACACTCCAGTTCATAGGATCATTTTTAACATGACAAAGTAATCTACACTTTATATTTTCCGCCATATTCACTATATATGGAGTGTTTACTATACGATCTCCTCGTAATACTTCTCCTAAGTTCTCAGACTTATAAACAACAGTTCCATTTTTTGGTAAGCACAATGGAAGAGAATAATATTCATAAGGTAATTGTGTATGTATACTAGTCATTTTAACAGCCTTAACTTCGATTTTCTGACCCTTTTTGAACTCAACTGGAGCAACACCAGGTACATAAAATCCATTTGTAATGATAATACAAGAGCATAAGAATATGATTTTGTATGATATTGTCTGTAAAATAACGAGTAAATTTATCAGAAAAACTACTTATAAATGTATTTAGAGTATGTACTTTATTTTAGCATAATAATGAACACTTACCATTATTATAAAAATTTTCCTTAAACCATAATAATAACAGACCCCTTTTATTTATCAATTTATCCAATCTACCGATGGCGAGCTAACAAAATGACATGCGCAGCGATTCCAATTTGACAATAGTTGTTTTCTTAAAATTATTTTTTTGTTGTCTTGGTTTCACACAAGGTGGGGTTGAACAAGACTCGAGTCGATTCGAGAGATTTCATGTCACATCACTAGCACGACGCGCTTTTTTAGGTTTTATTTTGTTCAATATTGAGTTTTCAGTTTTCACATATAATTTTGTTAAGACGAGTCTATAGCATAAGTTAACCCAGTGAATAGTACATTATCATAGTAATATAAAAATTTTGAGTGGGACAAGATGGTTCAGGTGAGCAAAATGCGAGCGTAGTGTAAGCATGTTTTGGTTAACATAACCAAATAATTAGCTTTAGGTGTTTATTGGGTTATTTTGTTATATTCTTCTGAATTACTTGATTTTAATTACAGGCAACAGATGAGATGGAGCCTACGAATTTCGCTCAGGCCTTAAGACTGTTTCAAGAAATGAACCAAAACGCCCAGCAAGTTTCACAAGTTATAGATTCTATGCTAGACCGTGTTAAGAATGGTGAGATGTCAACACACAGAGGTTTGTGTTTTATAGAGATGAAGTATCAAATGCTCCTTAGCTATTTGATTAACTTGACTTACATAGTACTAAGGAAGTGCTCTGGGGAAAGAATAGAATCTGATCCATCAATTGACAGACTTGTTGAGATCCGTACTGTGCTTGAGAAAATACGTCCCATTGATTCTAAGTTAAAATATCAAATAGATAAACTGGTGAAAACAGCTGTTGTTGGTGAAAGTGTGGAGGATGACCCACAGACTTACCGTGCCAATCCTGAAAACCTTATGAGTAAAGTTGAGTCTGATGATGAATCTAGTGATGCCTCTGCAGATGGAGCTGATGAAAAAGCACAAAAAACTAATATTTACGTGCCTCCTAAACTGGCAGCTGTGCATTTTAATGCAGATGTATCTAAAACAGAAATGGACAAGAAACAAAAGGAGAGATCTAGGAAGCAAATGTTGAATTCGAATGTTATGAAAGAATTAAGGGAGGAATATTCTGAAGCACCATTAGAAGTGAGTACAGGCAATCATGTGAAACATTCCATAAGTAAGATGGAGCAAGAGAGGACAGAATATGAAGAGAATTATCTCACAAGGCTGCCAGTAACGAAAGCTGAGAAAAACCGTAGAAAAAAATTAACAACTGTTGGTATGTTAGCAGACGAAATTACAGGCACAAGCACTGGCTCTGGAAAGAAACGAAAATTTAAATCCAAGAAGGGTAAGGGTTTTAAGAGGAGACGTGCACATTAAATATCTCCGCTGAGTTGTAACATGTCAAAATTAGAATGTTGAATTGGATTTAAAAAATGCTATTGTGCTATTTATTTTAATAGCGGTTACATTGGGGTGAATTACACACCACTATTTATTATACCAATCAATTCAAATAATAAATTCAATGCTTAATTAAATCTTAGAAATATGCGTTTTCGCAGTTGTTGTAATTATTTTAATTAATTTTGTAGTGGGTATTAAGTAGTTAGGTATTCATGACTGATATTAACAATTTTATTGTTCAAAAAATAAAAACATGCTTGCTATTATTCAAATATTATTACATTAAAGAAGCATGTAAACAAAGTTTAAAATTTTATCAGTAATATATGCAGGCCCTACAAATTGATGAGGCCATGGACAGTGAGAGAGAGTCCTTTTGATATAATTTGCTTTTACAATGACAATGACTTAGAAATTTTAGTATTAAAACTGCATGTATTCATTAGTTTAAAGGCCCAAATAACAATTACTATATATTTAAATATAGAAATAATTTAAATTACAAATCATTAATATTGAACTGTTAATTTTCTAGGACACAGGGTACAATAATATTGACAGACAAACAATATATTTAGTATATTTATCTATATGTATAATAAATAGCAAATAATTGGAGCTTTTCTGGGAATTACAAACAAGTGATTAAATCTCAATGCTTGCCCAAATCTACACTATACTTGATTTACACTCTAATTATTTGCTGATCATTATAGACATGAAATAGACCAGGGTAATTCTGCTTGACGCATGGTCATATATGAGTGGAATACCCTCAATAATTTTATCTGAAATAATTATGCCTCGCCACAAATGTATTTTGAGTTGTCTACGAAAATTTCATACATAAACTGATTATGATTGATTTTTTTTTGGAATGTTACTAAGGAATGTTTTGTTTTGATTTTATTATATCTTACACACGTTTATTGTTTTAAGTTATTTGTGTCATTGTTTCGAAAGCATAGTTCTATTAAGCTGTCATGATTGTCAAGAAAATTAAAACTGAAATTATTTATTTTTATAAGCACTTTTTTTACAAACATCGAATTGTTATCGTTTTGTTTTTTTTTAACCTTTGTTTTTAAACTTTCGTTTACTTAAGTAATTGTGTTTAGTTTTTAATTTATTTTATGTTGTTGTTAAGGCATTAACGATTTTGTTTTTATTTTTCATAATAAAATGGAATGTGCTAATTATTATTGTGTTTCTGTTAATATTTTGGCACCGGGAATGTTCTCATACATGTGGCGGGATCGAATGACTGGTATCTATAATGCCTCATCTGTCGTATGTGATCTATAGGCGTGTGTGTATCCAGACATTGGTAGTCTCCACGGGGTGGTGCGGTACCATGATTATGTGTGAGATCTGATCTGATCACCCTGTTCATTAACCATGTTTGGGAAGGTAGTGTTAGCTGAAAATAAAAATGGGCTATTAATTAAACTGGGTAGACTAAAACGAAGCAACAAGTACACACTACATTAGCGATATCAAGTTCAAGTTTGGAATCATATAATCTGCAGAGGACATGCAGGCTGTTTGTTACATTTAGGAACTATTGCCTTATGTACAAGAAAATCGTGCCTGGGCTAAGTATACTGTTAGTAGAAATCGAAAAAACATTTTAATACACACTGGTTTTTGAACGCATGGATACGGATTTCGATAATCATCTTGTTGAGTAGTCATGTAGTCCATAATACCGAAGTCTGGAGGCAGTTGAGCTAAATCTGCCGTCTTCATCAGGCGGTTTCGGCCTGGAGTACTAAAGTAAACTGAATATTAATATAATTTCTACATTGTAAAGTTACAATATTGAAAGACCTTCCATTGTGAAATATTGTTAAAGAAGTATAAGTGCTTACTCTGTACAAGGGTAAGAAGTGAAGTTAACCAAAGGTTTAAACATGTAAACAGGATCAACTTTTGTCCATATTTGGGACAACATTTCTCTGGTTTCTGTCGTAAAATGATCGTCACTTTGACCCATTCGTACGTATGTACTAATATGGTTGCTTAAGTTATCTCTATATACATAATTATCTTTAGTTTCAGCTAGAGGGCCATATTCCCAATGTTCCACCTTCACACCGGGACTATAAGTATTTTTCGAGAATAATATTTGCTGCGGTTTCTTTGGCGTTGGATGCTGAGATCGTACCATGTTTATTATTATTTAAATAGAAAAATATAATTGAAATACTTAACAGTTTCCTTTAATATAAAATAACTTGTCATTTAAAATGACAATGTATTTTTTAATTATCTAATATTCATCTTAACGAATTATTTATTCAGGAAAATTAAATCTACCTATACCTAATCCTCTAATATGCAATAATACCAATAAGTCCAATACCCAGTGTAATATCAAAATTAAGTTAAACAAAATCATTTCAAAATAATACTATTTTACTTTATTAGGTCGCTCAGGTGTTACAGGACTGTTATTATTAACCATTAATTCGTTTAAAACAGCTTCCTTTAAAATTTCTTCTTGTTTTATACTTTCCTCGGCGCATAAAATGAATGCTTCGAAAAATTCGTAAAACGTCATTTTCAGATCCACATTAACAATTTTGTTTCCAATACATATTTTTGGAAATATTTTTTTGAAAATATGTTTAACGATATGTTTGATTGTTAAATTTCCAAAATTAAATAGTTTTAAGTCATATTCTTCTCTTGTGCAGTCTCTATCTTCTTTCATCATAACTGAAGACTCGTCTGTAAATTTTGTTTAACAAATTATTCTACAATTTTGGAATAAGTCATCATAATATGAAAATTACCTACTTTGAATATAGTTAAGCTCATCTCCAATAAGGTACACAGTACGAGAAGGTGGAGTATCTCCCTCGACAAGCGGCGGTTGCTCCAACCCGCAATGCGCAGGATATCTAATTGCTCTCAAAAACGTACGGACTGTAAGTGGTTCTCCCAACTGACGATATAAGTTGTACATTGCTTTTAGGGGCATAGCATTACCATAACCGTTTACCAAGTTTCCTAAAATAAAAGTTAAGTTAAAAACATTTTTTCAATTATAATAGTAGAACTCCAGCTAATTGCAGTGATTTACAGAGTGCGATAACTGATGCCACAGAGAAGGGGGCAGGGAGTAGTCTTCTCAACTATGCCGGTTTACGGAGACAAATTTGTCCAGGTTCTGTTAGAGCACACTCCGTTCGATATACCCGGCTATCCAAACTGATTCCGAAACGCACTAAACTACTTTATGAGTGTTACGCTTTTAAGAAAAACTGGTACCACTATTTATAACAAATTATTTATTTAATTATTAACCTTTTCTTTTGTTTTTATTGGGTAACAAATCCTTTTCCACAAATGTTCTGAAGGCTTTACCCACAATGGAATCAGGCCGATCTCCAGGTAAATTCTTGGGCAAATAAAGTTTAGTCGCTACAGTTATTAGACTGTGCAGAAACTGCCAGAAATATATTTTTTCGAATGGGTCGTGAACACGCTTACACCACCATTCAGGATTTTTACTCAACATTTTATCAATTTCAACAAGAGTTAGATCATAGTTTATAATATCACAGTCGTAATACAATTGCCATAGAAACAATCTAATTAAAACTGGATTAAAATTAATTTCTTTATTATTGCATATATTGGCATACGTGTTGTAAATATCCAATAAATCTTTTTGATAACATAACAGAGCTTTCTTTAAACATTCTATTTCTGATTCGATTAATTGACTTATTTTACATCTATTAATCATACCAACATCTGGTTTGATTCTAATATCATTACTCCGGACAAAGTTAAGCACAATAATGGCTCTAGCTTCATTCAAATTTAACATATCGTGAAGTGTTTGTTCCACGTGATAAAGCAATCCAAATGTATAATCGCAAAACGGAAAACTTAGCGGTTCTGTTATTCCAGTAAATTTTCCCGCCGTTTTTTCCATAATGGCGAAATTATCGTTATTGTACAGCTCTCTATCTTGCAATATTAATCCGTTATTTGTAACTAGTTTACCTGGGCCGTGTTTTTTATTATTGCTAAATTCTCCAACATACATTGCGCCCTCAAATCCGAGATACAATTTTCCATGGCCATGTCGCTCTCCGTTTTTCCAATGACCACGGTAAACATTTAGTGATGGAAGTGTCAACGTGTTATTGTAAAATGTACCCCAAGTGTATTCGCCAATGTTAGCCATCACTCCATTATCCCATTTACCTCGGTATACCTGACACATTTTATAATGAAATTAATTCGAAAGTGTAACCGTAAATATTGCATGTATCACTAGTAATATAGTGTTAGTACTTACGTCATGGTTTTCCCATATCATCATGCCATCTCCATGCTTTACTCCTCTATTCCAATACCCTTTATAACCGCTTAACCGAGAATATTCGCGGACGCCATAACCGTGACGAACATTCTACAAGATTTTGATACAATATTTATATAACTTGCAGATATTATGTGCATGTATTAATATACATACGCACATATTCCCATTCTCCATCATAAGAATTCGTAAAGGTACGATCATAATAAATTACTCCTTTTCCGTGTTGCTTCCCACAGTGCCATTCACCGATGTAGCATTGTTGAAAATGAGGATCTACGTATATACCGTAGCCATGTCTCATATTATTTAGGAAATCTCCTTCGTACCAACACTCATCGCTATATTCAATTTTGCCTTTACCGTTCATAGCGTTATCTTTAAATTGACCCTGTGAATTAAAATTATTATAAAAGTAGCTGATTATAAGCTAGCTAAAACATTAACTACTATAAAGAAATGTCGCAAACATCCGTAATTTTAATGCGATGAGTATGCGCCGTTCAAGTTGACAGACTTTCTTATAGTACGTACCCCTTTATTTTCAACTCATTCCCGAAACAAAACTAAATTACTTCGGAGGTATCGCAATTAAAAACGAAAGTAGGTACCATAATGTATCTATTTCTTAATGTCGATAATACTTAAGTAAAAATTTACCAAATAAACAGTGCCGTCGGCCCATTGAAATCGACCAAGTCCATTTAAACATTTCATAAAAAACGAACCCTCATAAACGTTACCATTTTTAAATTTGACTATTGCTCGCTCTTCTGTCGGTGCGCGAGAAGCATTCTGCTCTATAGGCTGTCAATGAAAATGAAAATTAAATAAATAAATAGGTATTTAAGTCCTTGACCAAAAATGGTTTTTACCTGAGCTTCATTTAAATCCGGCCTTGATTGTATTGTCTTAAATTTTGATCTGTCTAAAATATTTAAATTTAATTAAAAATGGAAATAAGTAGAGATGATTAATTCGCGTGTATTCGTGCGTGTACGACATAAATAAACGTACAGTACTTGACACGGTAATTTACATACTAACCACTAATGCCTCCACCACTATTAGGCTTTTTCCTCTTTCTATCTTTAAGAAAGGTTTCCGCATTTTCATTAATATTAATATCTTTCTTTGGCTCTTCTATAACATTCCACGATTCAATTATAGTACCCAGCATAGATTCATAAAACTGGCTTACTAATTCTTTTTGTACTGAACCCCTCGGACGTAGCGATATTGTTACGTCGGATATGCTAGACAAGCAATTCGTGGATGGAGCGGCGTTATTGTAAAATAGATCATTATCAATAGTGCCAGCAAGTTTTCTTGGGGTCACTAAAGAACTGTCGCGGCGAGTTAAAGTTCGTTGGGAATCAACGAAATACATTATGGTTGTAAATATTAATTAGCTATTATATTATGACAAGATGACATTGACAATTTTAATTTTAAAAATTACAAAATTGGGCTGTAATGTAAAATATAAACCCCACTGTTAGTATCATGCATAAAACATAGCTTACGTTAATACTTTAAATTTGGAACTGGAGAGTGCATTTTTTATTAATTTAAATAAAGGGCAATTAAAATATAATAACAAAACTACTAAGCATTTCTCATATTGCTTTATTTTTAAAACAACTTTCATATGATTTTTAAGACGTTTTTTCGAACGATGCGGTCTCATATCTGGGTCCCTTGCGTGATGTATGCGGGGGAGTAATGACCGAAGACTCGCTTTTCCTGTAAAACATAATTAAATTCGAAATTACTTAATATAAAAGTATTAAGTTCACACCATACAAATAAATACCAAGTTCCCAAAGACTCTGCGGATATCGAAGTATAGCTTCTTTGTCTTCGGATTCGGAAGTTTCTAAAGTTATATCAGAGTCACTCTGTCTATTTACTATTGGCGATTTTTCAGCAGTTATTAATCCCATCCAATATGTTAAACATACCAGTATCAATACTGTCTGTGTAAAATTAAGATAAAAACATGAGCGTGATTAAATTAATCACTAATATTATATATTAATCATTAATATATGTGTTAATTAATATAATTTTATGCTATTTAAGTAGATTATTATTAATTTACATATTTTTTAACTTAATAATATCCCTGAACCCACGTCGACGCAAAAAAACAAAACAAAATACATTACCCTAAATAAATGAAATAGATCGAGGTTCATAATAAACAAATGCAACACTGTTTTTCAATAATGATAATAATTTTACACTCACTTTCGTTCCCATTATTCAGTGTAGTTAGAAATTTTGTTAGATATCAACAAATAGTTCGTGAACACACCCGCTGATACTGTTTATTAACGCGTGACTGGTTGGCTAAAAGAATACAGCTTGCTCAACATATTTGATTTTGTATAAATACTGTTAATTTTTAGGTATTCGGTGTCAGTCATTAAGTAATGCTACGCTCTAGTAAATGCTAATATTATTTGTATCTAACACAGAATTTGTAATTTCAGTTAATTGAAGACACCGGGAAATTGAGAAAGATACACCATCATTGAAACAAACTAGGATACCTGGTTTGTTCACACACCCATTATCTGACAGTAATATGTACATAAAAGGCAAGGTACATAATTGTCATTTTAATTATATTATATATATTATAATTTATTTGGTACTAGATTCGTCATAAAGAAAAAAAAAACAAAAGTCAAATAAGTTTTATTTAATAAATAATTAAAGTTTATTGTTTAACTAATTACAATACTAACATTTATTTATTTATATTAAACGTTATTTTCATGTATGCCATAAGCAACAATCACTTCAAAAAATATATACAAACACTTACTCTTTGGTTTCTTTCCTGTTCTTAATTATTAATTAACATAACATACTAGTAAAAACAAAATGTACGCGTTACTATCACAATTTTATAAAGTTATTAAATAATCACCGCTGTATTACTTTTTTACGAAAATGTCTGCTTTACGAAAAATAATAAATAAATTATTCAGATCTATTGTTTTCCTTATAGCAGAAATTCATATTCGTTGTATTTTAGTACAATCATTGAGATGTTTAAAACACCATCTATCATTGTATAGAAATCTTAAAACTTTAACAGATCTCCATTCGCCTAATCTACAATGCTAATTAATCACAACAATATTATTTCATCCTTTCATTTGAGAAGATTCATGTATGAACCGCATGAAATATTCCTGAAAATTTCATACAAAATAGTTTTCATGAAAAAATACTAGACTGCTCAATTCCCTTTTGGACGGCGACAACAGTGTGGCGTCATCAAAACCTATAGAGAATTTGAATAGTATTATTTTAAATCAAATGAAATATTCATGTGATCAATTTTTTCTATGACCAAACATCAACGTGTCAACGATACTTGTCCGACGTCGATGATTGGATTGTTTCCAAAAATGTCACGACTCATGAAGCAACCTCTGGTAATGGGGAAATATTTCATGTGGAGGTAGATGTAGACCAAATTCAAGCGCCACCAGTACCGCAAACTCGAATCTTAACAAATCTTTGCGATTTATTCGAAATATTGTTTCTATTCGCTGTAAACAAAATATAAACCTCACTGAAAGATTATAAAAATTAAGGACCTCTATTGCAATTCTGTATTTACAAACTATCTGAAAAATAGAAGTAGACTATGGATTCATGTGGTAGTAGTCAAGAACTCCTTGGCTTGTGTGCAGCTTGAGCCAGTTGTTCAGCAAATTGTTCAGCAATGACAAATTACAAATTAAACTTTACCTCAATGAGAGTCTTCAACATGTCGCCCTTAACGTCATTAAGTTTAGATGATAACAAGAGACATGCACCAGCGCATAGTTTTCTATTATCTTTATTGATAAAGTTGGCTAAAATTAACTTCTCAAAATAAACATAGGCTTGAGCTACTGACAGTATATCAACGACTCCATTTTCAATTTTAGCAATTTTTCTCATTTCTTTTTTAATACTGAAACAATAACAAGTATTTTAGTTGAAAATATACCTTAATATCAGTAGATATATTAATATTTTCTTATGCATAAACTTTGCCAAAAAAACAACTTTAAAAACTTCTTACCTGCGTAATTTGCTTAGTGTTAATTTGATATGTGGAAATTTTTCTTTGAATTTATCATTTAATTCCTTCTTAAGATCTTGTGGACGGACATAGTCAGTAATTGAAGTCATGTATGAAGTAAAAGTCAACAAGGTTCTGTGTTTACCAGCAATTAATTCAGGATCATCTAATATATTCGGGCAATAATACATCTGAAAGTTCATTATAAGTTTATATTAAATTTGTATAAATAAAAGTAAGTATAAATTTAGTTACCAGTATTATTACGAACAAAAAGTGCTTAAGTTATCTTAACTTTATATCATGTCATCACTAAATTAACATTTTTTGTGTACTTACGAATTTTTGTGTCATCATAATTCCTTCATCCCAATCAAAGGTTTTTGGCTCAACAGATGAATGTGGAGGTGATGTCGCCACCCGTGGTTTTTGTGATGCCTCATATGATAAACACCTACAAAAAATATTTCTTGTTTTATTGCCTTATAATTTTAAATTCATAACACTCATATAAACTAGCATCATGAACATATACTACAACTTTATATATTTTCCATTTCTATGCTCCATATAAAAATGTGCATTTTTCAAAAAACAAAATTTTCATTAACCTTGACATAACATGGGGTTGACGAGTGATCATCTTCCAGCAACTTTTGTCTCGTTCGAACATTCTTTTAATTTGTTCACGAGAGCACACTCTAGATGGTAGTAGCAACTTTGAATAGCTTATTTCTTGACCAATTTCATCCTTTTCTAAGCTGAGTAAATCAAATGGATCCATTGGGTTTTCTTTGTCAGTTATAACTGGCAAAGGTTTGGAGCTAGATGTGTTCCTTCTTCTCATCATGCCCTCTCTCCTAGGTTAGAGTATAGATTGATATAAATATGTTTTCTTTCAATCATCTTGTGAGCAAATTTTAGAAAATTAAAGTGAATACAGACTGTTATTGTTTTATAAAACAGCCCACTAATAACAAACAGGATTTGTATTTTTGTATTACAGTCTTAACTACTAATTTTAAACTTGGCTTAATACCATGGTGACACCACAATGACAAGTTTATTAAAATGTCTATTAAAAATAAATATAATGAGAAACTTTTAAAGCAATCAACTCATATTCAATATTCTCACTTCACATAAAAAAATTATTATTATTAAACATTAAAAAGACAAATAAACTCACTTGGCTCCTCTAACTGCTTTGATATATGGTATAGTACTGAAAATGACACAGGGAGATCCATTTGCTGGAGCCACCACAATTCTTTCATCTTTAAAAGAAACTCCCTTCATTGGTTTAACAACTCTGACTTCTCTAATAACAGCATGCTTTTCCTGAATACATGAACTGTTTGTCCGAAAACGGACTGAAAAGAAAACAAATTATTTATATTAATATAAATAAATCTTACAAATGTAAAATGTTTTTATTTGTGTAATAAAGAATTTATAAATTATATGAGCTTTTCTCTATCACACTGACTCCTCCAGTAAGTCCAAAAGACCTCTATATACTAAGATGTTGGTAGATTTGAAGTTATTGAACTCAGCATATGATTTATTAACAATAACAAAAACAAATTAATGCTATGATTGGTCAACCTCACAAGCCAATATTAGCCCTCAGGCTCTTACTTGGAGGTCCTGTTCTATGTGATTTACTCTTCCTTAAAATTTTGAATCGTATTTGTAAAAAACAAATTGATGGGATTTTGGATTGTTTATCATTAACAATGACATATATAATTATATAATCAATTTATCATAGTTTTTATATTTTTTTAAAATAGTTTTATAGCCTTAACTAACTAAGAGTGCCCTATTAACAAATAATCAATTTAATAACTTTGTAATTATAATGTAGTATACACAAAGACTGAATTTATATCTGGAAAAAGCTTTTTAGAGCAGTTTATTCCAGTAATAAATAAATAAGTACAAATTTATTAAGGGGGTCTTCTAGTCTAGAAATTTGAAAAAATCGAAATTTTTTTTTTCATATTTCGATAGTTTAGATATTCAAAAATATTGTCCTAAAAGGATTTTCCAAAATTCAAATTATTTTCAAACTTATAGCCGTTTTAGTGGCGTGGCACCTCGACCGGTTTGAGCTGGCGACTACAACAACAGGGGACTAGACGCCCGTGCTACCTGCGTATGAATAACTCTTTCTTTTAAATTTTTTTTTTCAGACGACTACAAGGGTAGAAATCTTGACAACGAGGACGCAGCCTAAATTTCTCCCCCTCTACTTCAAGGACGCATAACTTAATGAAAAATTATTATTATTTTTTGAAAATTATTTTGTGTATTCTTCAAATATAAATAAACAAATGATAAAAAAATCGATAATAAAAATATCAATGGTTTTTTTTTAATTAATTATCAAAAAACACTCGAAATTCGGGCCTCTAGACTAGAAGACCCCCTTAATTTATTTTTAAGCACCTGGTAACACGACTCATACATACCAACATTTAAACTTTCTGAACTACTTTTATCATCTGATCCAAGTAATGAAGACAAATTTAGCCTACGACCACGCAAGAAAATACCCTTTTCTTTAATAATTTCTGCATTTCCGGAGACGCATCTAAAAGTTAAAAATATTTTAAAATGTATACTTCAAATATAAACAATTCATTATTATTAAAAAAAAAACCTTTCTCTTCCTTTCGCTGGCACAATAAGGTGTTCATTTTCAAAGCAAATAGAATGATTGTCACCTCCCCCGTGGTAAATAGGACTAGAATAAATTCCTCGAAACCCATTTTCACCTATACAATTCTCATTGTTTGTCAAAACATCTATTTCAGATTGATTTTCTTCGTCCTTCAAATTTCCTCGAAGTGAAATGTTAGATAAAAACGTAACAGCTGCTAGCCTCCGTCTTGCCTTTTCATATTTGTTACGATTATTATACATTGTGTTTATTTTGAAAATAAATGTAAGTACACGTAAAACAATGAGAATTTAAATGAATAAAACTGACAGTCGAGCAAATTGGTCTCACTCGCACAGACTATATATAAATTTACATTATATTTTTTTTCTTAAAAAGTTAAAATATTTTTAAACATATGCACTTGAAGTTAATGGTACACAGAAAGAAATATAATAAGAAAGAAATAAGAAGATAAGAAATATAGAATCTAAATGTTTCAAACATTTGTTGTATTTCCATTGGAAAATAATATTAATTGTTTCTGGTATTTTAGAACGGTTTTAAAAATGTCAATCCGTGCTGTCAGTGAACTGTCAAAGAAAGTTTTTAGTTACGGTTCTTGTTTTATTTATTTTATTTTCGAAATATATGTTTGACGTGAGGGTTTACGTGTGTATTAAAATTTTGTAATTTCATGCCCAAATACTTCACTTTGGCAGAATTGTCTTTATTTGACATCTGAGATCATTAATAAAAGAAGAAGTACTTTATTTCTCTAGAGTTTAACTTTTGTTAAAGAATTTAGTTAAATATGGAGTCAAATGCTCCAAATAGTACAGTCTCAAGAGCTACTAGATTTATGATGGAAGGAATTGGTGCACGAGTTATCAGAGGTCCAGATTGGAAATGGGGCAAACAGGTAGATTGTTTATATAAAAAGAAATATAGATATAAATGTATATCATTTCTAATAAGCATTACAGTAATAGTTAATATTTAATTATAGAATTTGGTTAAATATGTCGTTCCTATAATTATGAAACTCTTTATTTAAGGATGGCGGTGAGGGTCACGTTGGTACAGTTAGAAATTTTGAATCACCAGAAGAAGTTGTAGTTGTATGGGATAATGGTACAGCTGCCAATTATAGATGTTCTGGAGCTTATGACTTACGAATACTGGACAGTGCACCGACAGGGGTAAAACATGAAGGAACTATGTGTGATAATTGTAGACAACAACCTATTTTTGGTAAAAATATACTTCTAATACTTTTGAGCAAATACACTTTTATTTCATTTATTATAATATTTTTTCCATAAAATAAATAACAGAAAAAGTGCAAATGTAAAATTAAATTTTATATATTTATATTTTGTAATACTTTCACCAAATTTCAGGCATTCGATGGAAATGTGCAGAGTGCAGTAATTATGACTTATGTTCAGTTTGTTATCATGGGGATAAACACCAGCTAAGGCATCGATTTTACCGTATCAGTGCTCCGGGATCACAGCGATGTCTTGTTGAACCTAGACGTAAAAGTAAGAAACAGACAGTTAGAGGTATATTTCCAGGATCCAGGGTTGTGAGAGGGGTGAGTTGCTGTTTATACTTCTGTCTTTGTATTAACATTGTTAGAATATGTGCTAACATCTATGTTGCAGTATTTATTAAGTTTCAATGACAATATGGCTAATTGGATAGTCAAAACCCATTTTATTGTATGAATCTTAGATGTTTATAACACAGCATTTACATTAGAAATATTATACTAATTATAAATATGTATATGTTATGTGGGTTTTTCTGTATTAATGAGTTTAGCAAAGGTTTATCTGTTTAATTTAAGCATTGAACATCATATTCTAGTGTCCTGACTTCAAACTGGAACATGATGTGCTTGATAAGGGTTTGTTAGAGAAAGTAGTAAGTAATTTTCTCTTTAATTTCTAGGTTGATTGGCAATGGGAAGACCAAGATGGCGGTAATGGCAGAAGAGGCAAAGTTAATGAAGTACAAGATTGGTCTGCAGCAAGTCCAAGATCTGCAGCTTATGTTGTTTGGGATAATGGAGCCAAAAACCTTTACAGAGTTGGGTTTGAAGGAATGGCTGATCTTAAGGTTTATTACTGTAATGTTATTAATTTAGTGATGTGTATAATTAAATTGAAAAATTAACTTTGTTTATGCCCTCAGGTGGTCAATGATGTAAAAGGACAAAATGTATATAAAGAGCATTTGCCTTTATTAGGCGAATTAGGACCAGGTAGAAGTGGACCACATGGATTGCAAATTGGTGATCAGGTAAGTCATTTATTATCTTAAGAGCACAATGAACTCTAATTGTGAGTTACACTGAATTTGAAGTACATGTTAAATTTAAAATTATGTCAGAATCTTTGATTTTATTAATGTATTTGCAGGTTAATGTAGATTTGGAGCTGGGAATAGTTCAATCTCTTCAGCATGGACATGGAGGTTGGACAGCTGGAATGTTTGAATGTCTGAGCACAACGGGAACTGTTGTTGGTATTGATGAAGATCATGATATTGTTGTTTCTTATCCGAGTGCAAATAGATGGACCTTTAATCCTGCTGTTTTGACAAAGGTAGTTCACTAAGACTATTTACTATGCAATTACTGCAATATGACATTTATTGTTGTAAACAAGCTCATTGATTGGTTAATCAGACCATCAAAATAGTTGAATATTTAATGATATAATATTCATACAATAAGTAGGAAAAATTTCAGATAACATTAATATTATTGGTTTACGAAACAGGTGTGTGCTGGTGTTGGTGGTGGATTTGCAGTTGGTGATTTAGTGCAAGTATGTTCTGACCAAGAGCGGGTCAAGACTTTACAAAGAGGGCATGGAGAATGGGCTGAGGCTATGGCGCCTGTAAGCATATTAATTATTTTGTACCTGAAGCTTATTTGTTAGTCTATGACTGACCTGAAATGCATTTTTAACTATATTAACAGTTAGGCAGGCAGTATATAAGTTATTACTTGCAGACTCTTGGTCAAATTGGAAGAGTGCAACAGATTTATCATGACAATGATCTTAAAGTTGAAGTATGTAATACTTCATGGACTTATAATCCAAATGCAGTCACTAAAGTTGGCTCAGTAGATGGTAGTATGCCTGGCAATTCATCAGGTAAGAGCACTTAGTTATAGATTAAAAGAAAACCTACAAGTAAAATATTTTGTCACTATGATTCACAAATTATCAAATTGGGTTAACGTTAATTAAATTCAACACAAAAGGACTACTACATACATGGTCATGTCACTTTCAGTCCACTTAGTATGCACACGAGAAAGCTTACCGCCTTCCTCTTTTGTCTCTCACGTTCATTACTTCCTTTAATACTATATCACTATGGGCTCCTAGTGTTTTTAGTGTCTTTTAAAATATTTTAATATAATTTTTAGGTGAACGTTTATCAGCATTATTGAAGAAGTTATTCGAGTCTCATGTGACAGGAGATGCTAATGAGGAATTAGTTAAAGCTGCAGCTGATGGGGACACGGCTCGTTGTGGTGACATTTTGGCGCGAAACGAAGGAGTTTGTGCTGATGTTAACGGTGTTTTTGGTGGACATACTGCTTTACAAGTAAAAATATACTTGATTTATCTGCTCTTTCCATTTACAGCTAATAAAAACTGAAAATTATCTTAACAGGCAGCAGCTCGAAATGGTCATGTGGAAGTGATTCGTGCTTTAATAGGAGCCGGAGCAGATGCAGATGCTGAGGATAGAGATGGCGACAGAGCAGCACATCATGCGGCATTCGGTGATGAACCAGCTGCTTTGAAAGTACTTGCAGCAGCCGGAGCAGACCTCAATGTGAGGAACAGGCGAAGGCAAACACCTCTACATATAGCAGTCAATAAAGGTCATTTAGGTGTTGTCAGAACATTGTTGCAGTTGGGTGTACATCCCAGCTTACAGGTATTTATTAAGATATTATCTACTTATACTAAAACTACTAATATAAAACTTATTATGTAGTTTTTTATAATCTGCTAATATTATAGTAAAATTTCCAAAGGGGTATATATAAAACTTGTTTGAATTATTTAGTTTTATTATGGCTCCATAAAGGTATATATAATATGATACCTGCAATATCATATATTTAAAGATATACATCTATCCCATATCAAAAGGTAATGTACGAAATATGCAGTATATATATATTATTTATTATTAATTAGTTTATCTTCTGACTTAAGGCCGAATTAAGTTACTGGTCTTAAGTTTAGAATATTTATGAATATTGAATTAGTAGTTTAATTAGTTCACAGATCAATGTTCGTTTTAAAATTACATTCGATAATAATTAAAATTCCATTAAAATATAAACCAACACGTGAATTGGGAACCCAAAAACAAATATCATTAATCAAGTCCCTATTAGCCTAAAGTTTACTGAAACGTAACGTAGTAAAGCATATAAATTTTCATTGGCGTGACGAAGTGCATGGCATTATTTGTAGGGTACCCGTGTCTCTCGGAGTTTTAATCTAGACGGGTTGAGTTTCAGTCAGTAATGAGTGTAGCGTCGCTCTCAGACATGCGGTCGCCATAATTGCCAAACTTTAGTGCTCTACACTCCTCCTCAGCCCCCTCTCTGTTTCCTCCCAGCCTCTCTAAATGTCACGCGCCATTGTTCGTTCGTATGGTAAGCGTGAGGACTATGTGGTGAGCTTTGTGTCTTGCGGTCTACGCAGATGAAGACTTTATTGAATGCCATCTGTGCCGTTGTTAATCCACCAATTGTTTATTTAATCCCTTTGTTCTGTGATTGTTTTGAATTTGTAAGCTATTTTACAGAAACAATTGTTACACTTTTGATATACTATTTGTTTAATACACAAGAAGCTTTAGATTTTTAAGATAATTATTAAAGGAATTTGGGTGGAAACCTTCTACACCAATCTACACCAATATCGTATACAGAATAAATTTAATTAGCTTTGAAATGTTGTTCAAACCTATTTATTTAAGACTACCTACACGAAAGTAAAGCCAGCCGTTAATTAACGCGAATATTAAATACCTGAATCACTTATTTAATAATAGATTTAATGAATTTACAATATAGTAATTAACTATAAGGAGTTAGGTTACGCCGTAGAGACCTATTGATGTGTAATTGAGTGTAAAGCTATTTGAATTTGAATAAAGCATTGTGAAACGAGTCACCTTCATTCAGTGTCGGCGTCTCGTCTTCAGCTTAATAAAGTTAGACCGTTTTGCTGTAGACCAACCGCCTTGTCCGTGGAGGCTGCCTCGGGCACGGTTGACAATGCGACCTAATGCGATTGCAACCATCACGGACGTTGTTAATGTTATTACTGTACAATTTTCTATTAGCAATCCGAAAAAGGAATAAAAACGTTTAGGTTTTTAATTTCATTTCATTAGGTTACGGAGGAGATTGAAACATAACATTTGTTGTTAATCAACTATATCGGTTTTATTATATCAATTAGAAAATATATTTATATTAAAACCCTTCCTGTAAACTTTGAAAGCGAAATATAAGACAGCCTGACTATTTAGGTACCTATATCTGCTGTTGATGGCAGGGAGCGTCATAGTGAAGTGGATATCGGATTTGAAATCAGCGACATCGTCTCTTTCGTAAATATCTGCGAGGCGCGTGCCGAATAGCCTCGGAATACGCGATGAGGACAGCCTTTGTACTTCTCTCT
This sequence comes from Tineola bisselliella, assembly GCA_028551675.1. Lineage (NCBI taxonomy): Eukaryota > Metazoa > Arthropoda > Insecta > Lepidoptera > Tineidae > Tineola > Tineola bisselliella. Next base: position 1,305 of record JAPWLS010000831.1, on the reverse strand, counting down.
GTATTAATAAACATGATTTTATCTATATAACTACTTTCACTGGATTAATAGAATGATTGATTTAAAATAACCATAGTTTTGCAAGCGAAATATGAAATAAAAAGTTGAACAATAACTGCATGGTAATACCGTAGCCTTTCTATTTGTGGTTATACGCCGATTTATATTCTCTGCCCACTCGCCGTCTGAGAAATCTCATGTCGGAGGTGCTCTTTCAATTTGAATCGGAACACTCGGATCGGAGAATAATGTATTTCGATATAGCCCTTCGTTCACAACGTATCCTGTTTATCGACGGTCTCGTTTATCCGGGAGAGTTGTCGTAGCATTTTTATGTTTTCTTATAGAACTTTGTTTGCGTAAGTATTATCTTCGCTGGGATAATATTGTTTTAGCTCAATATTTATCAATAGGATCGTTTCGTGTCTATTTAATTTAAGTGTACTTATAAATAAAAGCCTAACATTTTATTATTATGTTAATAGTATTAATTCAAACACACACACACACACACACACACACACACACACACACACACACACACACACACACACACACACACACTCTGACACGCACGTTTGTTGGTAAAATAACTTTATCATGTTAATCTTTTGTTTCTTTCGAAAGTAAATTACTAAAGTAAATTTTCTTTATAAAAACAACCAGAGCTTTAGCGTTATTTTAAACCTTTGAACTAGATTTCTAACATGCCTCTTTTGTAAGTGGCTCTTCTCTGACAACCAAAAGCTGACACAAAGCCTTAGATCTAACTTCAATGTGCAGCTCTCTCGACTACGAAAGTTATTATTAACGATTGAAGTTTTTAAATTGATTTTTGCCAATTGCCCCCACCTCGTATTGAGTTTTAAGTATTACCATGATATTCTACGTTAAATTTTCTTTCAAAAGCAGATTTTTAATCGATGGACAAATTATTATTACTATCGGAAAAAAAATAATTAACATAACGCGCTGCTTCGCATATAGTCCAATCAATGAATAAAGAAAGTGGAAAAAATTCTAACTCGGACAAAAAAAATACAGCCGTATAGGAAAAAAATAATAATATGAGTGTCTGTGTGGAGCAACTCGTGCCGAAATGGCGAACCTAACCTAAAAAATTCCGAAAGTTCGAAAAAACGGTTTATTTAATAAAAAAAAAATGATGTCTCCGATCAGAAAAAGTTAAATTAGAAAGTTGTAGGTATTAAAAAAACGCATCGATTTGTTTTTGTTGAGTTTAATTCGGTTCATAACTTTTCGAGTTATTTTTTAAAAGTCATCGAAAAATACCATTTTTTGTTT
>JAPWLS010000242.1:0-162398 GCA_028551675.1 Tineola bisselliella | reverse complement strand
TTGGATACTTGTATCTGTTTCGTTCAACTTCGGTTAAAATCGTTTCTCAGCTTCGGCTTTTTATTACATTTTCGTTATTCGATTATTTTGGATGTCATTTTTAATAAATAGACCCAGAACAAATATCTACTTTAAAATATATATATTTCTATGTCCTAACATTCTGGCAATTTTTGTTTTTGTTGAAATAGCTTCATAATTTTTTACCTCATAGCAAAATAATGTAAGAATGTATATTTGCTTAAAGTATTGGTTTGGGCTGTCAAAAGTGTTGTATGAAGCAACTGTCAATTTGACAGCTCAAACCTATGGTAGGTTCCTCACCTCACTCAGGCGCACTTCGGACGAAAATACGGACGTTTCCTACTCAGGAACACTTACGTAATCATTCACGAAATTACGGATTTGACAGCGACGTCATGACGAATAGGCCACACAATGCTTATTTTATGAACATTTGACAGGACTTTTTACGGGCTTATGTGTCAAAATTCACATAAACTATAGAAGTGACGGCCGTATCACGAAACTTAGGATACGCCTGAGTAGCCCCTCAGTTACAAAAGCTAGTACTTTAGACATAGGAAAAAATAATTATAAATATCAACAAAAATAAAATAATTGTTTATTTGGGCAAATACAGTTAATAGAAAAACTTAAGCCAACTGACCCGACATGATGCCTTGCTTAATTGAAAGCTAAGCAAGGATGTACTTACTAACATTATATACAGGCTATGATTGGCGAGCTGCTTGTGATTTCTTTTCGTCATATGCCTTTCCGAAATCTCGTAGATCAGCGGTTCTCAAACTTTTTTGGCGAAGGAAAAAGCCTTAATATAATTATAAAAAACTGATTTATATGTATTTATGAATAATCATATTGCAATGTAATATTTAGTTGGAATATTTAGATGTAACCTTATAATCTCTCTTTGGTAGGTATTTTTTGCAGTATTTTAGCCCTAGGGTTCCGCGGAACACACTTTAAGAATGGCTGTCGTAGATTATGACTATACGCAAGAGCAAACATAACCTTTTGACTTTTAAAGTCTCTGTTATTGTATTAGAAATTTTGTAAAGACATTGATGTTATTAAATATAAATCCGTCATAAAAATGTCGTTAACCTAACCGTATGAACCTTACAAAGGACTTTGTTTTTAATTAAAAAACTAACTTATAGTGCTTCACGGATGTTACGCTCGAAAGTGGTGACTCTGGGACGAAAGACTGATCTAATACCCATCATCAGTCTGCCCACCAGCTTTTTTAATTGATTTTATGATGATAGATTATTATTTGACTGTAAATTCGAGCCTTCAATTGTTAAAGAATTATATCGAGTGAAATCATTCATTCTAAGAAATGTCATGATAAGAATTAATGGTAGAACCCTATAGGTTAGTTTTCTAAAATTTTAACGTTGATATTTAAAATTTAGAACAAGTTTAAAATGTCCCGTAATTTAACATAAATGATGCACATCCAGCGGTGTAGTACTGGGCGTGATACAGTGTACTCTAATATATATATATTTTAACACCTAGGTTTAGTGTGTGTATGTTTTCCTTTATCATTTAAAAGTAATAAACTAAATCAACTAAAATATAAAACAGTAAAATATTCACGCAATTAATATGTAATTATAATTATAAAATAACTTAATATTAATTTGATAACATACCTTTGTAAGTTTAAATTAATTTTGTGAATAGCATCTCTTGATTAATATAAATATGGGATTTATTTGGCACGAATGTCCTAAGGCAACCATTCTCAAAGTGTGTTCCGCGGAACCCCAGGGCTAAAATACTGCAAATAATACCTACCAAAGGGAGATTATAAGGTTACATCTAAATATTACGTAATATTACATTGCAATTTGATTATTCAAAATACATATAAATCGGTTTTTTATAATTATATTAAGGCTTTTTCCTTCGCCAAAAAAGTTTGAGAACCGCTGCTCTAAGGCATGACTATGAGTATGGCATGTGTTTGTCGAAAATGTTTGTTCAATTTTTCATAATATCGTCTACTATATATGATACTACTCTATTTAAAATGGGTCATAAAATTTCATTTTGAAAATAATAAACGCAAACTTTTGAGTTTACGTTTTCGTTTTATTTTTTTTATTCTAAAAATGACGTAGTTCGTAAGTTAAAGTAGCAAAATTGACTAAAGGACTATCTAGTTAAACTTGATCCATTGAGTATATTGTTCTCTACCACCTGAGTCTTACGGGTCGTGTTCGTACCGATTAACTGTTATAATTTGACCTTTTTTTATTTACTTTTCATTCGTTAAGGATTAGTTACTAATAAATACAATATTATTTAATAATTTATTATTATTATATTTTTAAAATTCTAATTCTGCATTTGGTCCAAGTGTAATTATATGTGTAATCTCGTTTTATATGTAGTCGTGTGAATTAAAGAGCGGGTCAAATTCTAAAGGTCAAACTCGACACAATTCACCAACGTCCGTTCAAATTAATGGAATGAAAACATCTGAACTCTGAACGGTCCTAGACAATCTACTCGAATTTATTTGCCGTGAATTTCTAAAATAAAATTTGTAAGTAATGGAAAAAAATTCATTTGATTAATAGAAAACGTATTAATTATTTTGCACCCACGTTTTTTATATTTAATAGCATATATATGTAGTGATTAAATGAACTTACCTGTACGTGAAGTTCTATCATAATTATACTTAAGTTTTCGTCCTCGAGATTGGCATCCATTTAGGTTTGGGTTTATGACATTTATTTTCTCAAAAAGAACTACAGAAATTCACTTAATTGAGACAAAAATAAAAATAATTGTAAATAAACATAACGTACGTAGAATATTGACAACTTCATCACAAGGCACTCAACCCCATTATATGTTTTTTAATTCAGATTTAAATTTAATTATATTTTTATTATTGATTATATTAATCGGCAATTCATTATACACCTGCGCTCCTTCCACCATAACACTTCTTTTTCCATAGCTATCTTTTACCTTGTCTTATGCCAATCTCGAGGACGAAAACTTAAGTATAATTGTATTTTGAGAAGTACAAACTTCCAATAGGAAGCTATGGATGATAGAATTGTTATTTACTTTTTTTCTGAATTAAAATTCAGTTTTTTTTTAATTATTATTTTCTGTACAGGCTATGATTGACGAGTTTCTTGTGGTCTTCTTATCGTCATACACCCTTCCGAAGTCATGGTAGAGTCTGACGATGAGCAAGCCCACGCCTTTAGTGCCTATGCTAATAAACGATTTTCATTTCATTTCAATAGAATAGAATAGTAGTAGAACAAACTGACGATATTGTTATTAAAATCACAGGCACAATGTTTCTTTTCGATGAAAATGCAGCCTTTTCTGCTATCACAATAAACTATTGTTATTGTGTTTGTCATAAATATTAAATGTGGGTTTATATTGTATTTTAAATGATACCCTGTCTTGTAAGACGCAGTAAGGGGTGCATTACATCGGATGAGTGCTGCGACTGGAAGGGCGTCAGCTGTTAACACGTTGATTGTCGACGAGTTCATAGTATAGCAGATAATTATTATACAAAGTTCAATAAGCGAAAGAATATTTGAATGAGTAATATGAAAAATAGTTTTGTTTTTAAGCAGTGGCGTAGCGAACTTAACTCGCGCCCGAAAACCATACAATATTATATGTAAAATAATATACTCGCGAATTAATTAATAAATAAGGTAAAATATATAAAGTCATAGGTCACTACTTAAAATATATTTTCTGGGAATCAATTATAATTAAAATAAAAATTATCCAGCAATTTATTGTTTTGCGGATCATTTGGCGCCCTTTTATAAGTAGCATGCAGTAGCAGTAGGCATGATGCCTCCCCCTTGCCCTGCCCCCTCTTATCTCCCGCTACGCCACTGTTTCTAATACTACCCTACAGTGTTATCTCAGTCAAATGGTTGAGATGAATGATTACGTAGTTTGATAGTGACTTAAGCTTCGTAGGTATAAATATCGCCGATACTATTAACATTTTGTCAATGGTTTCTGAGATATCAAATACAACAACGAATAATTTACACAAAAACAACTTTAAATCGTACCGTGTTAATAGGACCCGTCGACATGTAAGAGTTGCATCTGCCAATTAAAAATATTTCAAGTTTTGACGTTTCTGTATGTCTTTTGTTTCTTATGTCAAATAACATATTAGATACTAAAATTATATGTATAAAACAATTGAAAAGTTACTAGCAATGACCGGAGAAATGCATATAATAAAATCGCTTGTGTATTACAAATCGCTTCGCGTCCCAATGTAACCTAGACGGTATTTGTAAAGTTGGATACACTGTATTTTTTGTTTCGTTTTATTGTTGTTTTTTTTCGTTCAATTGAAAACAATAGTTTTATTACTTGTTTGTTTATATATTTAATTTAACTGAAGTATATATGTACCAGCTTGTTTGACTCCCTAAGAGATCAGTGGATACTTATAAGTCCGTAAAAATTCCTGTCAAATATCCGTAAAATAAGCATTGAGTGACTATCCGTCGTCAAATCCGTAATTTCGTGAATGATTACGTAAGTGTTCCTGAGTGGGAAACGTCCGTATTTTCGTCCGAAATGCGCCTGAGTAGCCCCCCTGATGTGAAATAATAATGTAGATTAAAATTGATTGAAAATATAAATGTGACAATAATGGGGGAGCGGGGGGCATTGCAAGAAAGATGACAGTGGCAGAACAAATGTCAAAACCTAAAATCTTCATAAATAAGTATTTTCGGCTTGTAAAGGAGATCGCTACATATTAGAGATTCGATTACTGCCGGAATATATATATATAAAAATATATATTCTTTTTCTGTCTACCCCTAATAAAAGTATATATAAATATCATTAATAACCTAAAATATGTAATACTAAATGTATTTATATAATGTATAGTTAGTTAGAACCTTTCAAGTGAATTTTAGTGTAACAGAAATTAATGATATGAAAACTTTAATGTGTGTTTTCATTTACGCGTTGTTTGTATGATAATGTGATAACATGATCGGGTTGCCCTTCATAATACATACATATATAACTATATATGTATAAACATATATGGATCGTTTTCAAAATTGAAATTAAAGGATTTTTACAGTTGTCTAATTTTGAAAGTGGTGTAAGTCCATTTACAACCTATAAATATATATCAGCGGTTCTCAAGCTTTTTTGGCGAAGGAAAAAGCCTTAATATAATTATAAAAAACTGATTTATATGTATTTATGAATAATCATATTGCAATGTAATGTTACGTAATATTTAGATGTAACCTTATAATCTCCCTTTGGTAGGTATTTTTTGCAGTATTTTAGCCCTAGGGTTCCGCGGCTGACACATATTATTATAGTCTAATTCCCCTAAAACAAATCGATATAATCAAATTAAATATCGATAAAACAGTAGAAACATTGCTATGTTTTGATATTTTGATAACATTGATAATTTGTCTAAATTTTTTAATTAGCAGATATGAAGAAATATAGAGAAAATGGACTTAAACCATTTTCAAAATAAACGGTCCATATAAGTGAAGTTCAAATAGCAAGGGCCTCTTTACTACATTAGATTGAAAAGCCTGTAATATACCGGTTATTATATCTTAATATATTAAATAATTAGTAATACAGTGGTACCTCGACATACGAGTTTAATTCGACCTGTAACCTTGCTCGTATCTCAAAGCACCGTATGCTGCTGCGAATGTAGATCGGGGCGCATGTTGGAGTCGTGTGCGATTCCTCGTATCTCAAAGCTAAATATCGCTCTCTCGGCGGCTCGTATCTCAAAACCATTTTACCATTTTGTTCATATAGTTTAGTTTTAAATTCCAAATCCATATAGGGGTGCAACATTAAGGGATGTTCAGGACATAATAGACACCCCATTCTAAGGTGTTAATGCTTCCGTAGATTAAAAAAAACTATTTCAAAATTAAATTATTTCAATATCTAACAGCAATTGTTTTCATAATAGAGAAATTGCTTGCTACAGTTCGTTCGGTTTCAAAAGTCATCAAGAGGTCTTTTAAATGTGAAAACCTTTTTTTCAGTCATTACAAATAATAAATTGTACACCTAATTTTTTAAAATTAATGCACTCCTGTTTGTCGTAAAATTTTGGGATATTTATAGGGTTTCTATGTTAATTTATTTTATTTTCTGTTTCAGATTATAGTCTCTCGAAAAAATGGTAAGTTACGTAGAAAATCTAATAATAACCGCTTCAAAATACAATTGTAATTCCTTAAATTAAAAATTGACTATAATTATTCTTTCAGAAATTTAAATTTTGCTCTGACGGCGACTGTCCTCTTTGGGCCCTCGCTGGATTAAACGCTGTCAGCACATTACCCGCAGCTGTTTTTAAGAAAATTCTAGATGTATTGATAGAAGAACAGTCTGTAAGTCTATATTATTTAAAAGTTAAGATATTAACATTAATAAATTAAAATAAAGACAAGCGCGCGGCTTATCTCATTAATTACTATTCCTGCACTAAAATAATGTGGAACCGAAACTAAAACCTTAACAAACTAAACTAAAACCTTAACCAACTAAACTAAAAACCAACGCCCGTGACTTATAGACATTTGTGTTAGCAGGTCGAGTGATTCACACTAATATACCAGAACACATTTTCGGCTCTAAACATTCAGGTTTAAGACATTTATTTCCTCAAAAAGAATTACATAATTTCACTCAATTGAGATAAAAAATTATAAATAAACATTCATCTGGATCACCCGGCATATATACTATACATTAATGATCAAAATAGTAATCGGACTACTCACCTTTATATAAAACATATATATAAAAAATATAAATATATATATAGAAGCAAATATAATACGAAAACTATAAAGATCAAAGAGATAGAACGAACGGTCACCCATTAAGATGTAAATTGACAAAGACTCTCTAGATGGACGTAGGCGTGAGTATATACAACATAAAATATCATATGAAATGTGGTATTACATGAAATTGTGTTTTGTCGACCAGACAGATAATGCTAACATCCTACTACTATACAAATATGAATGTGAGTTTGTTTTTTACGTTTTCACGCAACAACTACTTAACCGATCATCATGAAACTTTGTACACATATTTTTGGAGGTACTAGAAGTAACATAGGATACTTTTTATTTAAAAAAAATATTATTTTTTTACTATATTTTACAATTGACTATAGTTTCAGCTGTTTGGAATCATATTGATTCATTTCTATTGAGTATGATCTCTGATACTTATTCAATGACTTAAATGCGAACGAAGCCGCGGGTAAAAGCTAGTATATACATATTTATATGTTAATGAAAACGAATATTTTTATTTAGATATAATTGGATGGATATAGGCATATAATAAATGGAATTTGTTTTATATATAGGCACGAAAAATGAATTATATAGCAAATATTTCAAGAATCATGTATATATATCACATATAAGGCATATAACAAGAAAAAATCATAACCAACTCGCCAATCATAATAATAATAATAAATCCTTTATTACTTTAAAAATAATAATATCAATACAATTTAACACATAAGAAACAAATTTAGAGCAATTGGCGATCTTATCACTAAAAGTAATTTCTTCCAGATAATCAATTGTCATAGGAGAAGCAGTGTTAGTATCGTAGCTTGACTGATATTTGTAATAAATTAAATTAAAAATTCAATACTAAAGCCGAGTCTCCTGCGCGTGTTTTTTCGAAACATTACACAAAAACATCGAAACATTGGGGCGTGGCCATACACATTTTTGTATTCGTACACAATATTTCGATGTTTTTGTGTAATGTTTCGAGAACACACGCGCAGGAGACTCGGCTTAACATACACAAAATCTCAATCACACTGTTTTTCGGTCAAAATACTCATTTATAGTAAGCATTAAGCTTATTAAAGTTTTGTTATGCTCTCTCTATACTTATTATGTTTATATTGGAATACATTTTATTCTTATAAGAATACTGTTATATAATTTATTTACCAACACGAGGCTCATCGTCAACAGAATATTGAAAATGTGTACGTATTTTAAAATCAAAATTCAGATGTATGTATGTATTCATTTTTCACGAATAAATGTTTTCGTTGTTGAATTTTAAATTGTCACGTTCACCGACTCGACAATAAATTGAATTTAACGTGTGTAAAATTTCATTTTTCAATAATATCACGTAATCAGACAAACTTGTATGTCGCGATCACATATTTTTTTTATTGTTTTCAATATTATTTTATATATTAGTAAAGGTTGATCAATAATCGTGGATTGTAACTAACAATTCGTTTCGTAAATTTAACAATAAATACCCAATAATGTAAATAATAAAACAATTCCAAAAATAAATCCTTATTTACATAAAAATATCGATATCTCCAGTTATGATAGGATTTATTTCCCTTAGGTTTTAGTCTGTATGTAGAATAAAAAGTTAATGTATTCATAACTTAAGGATCTGTAATCTCCCTTAGGGACAAACAAACAAATTCATATTTATTTTCAAAGGGTTATACGTATCTTTGTGTACTAAGAACTATAATTATAATATAATTAATATCTGTTTTTAGACAATAATAACGCCTATAGAGAAGTAATCAATCTTTCAGAGACATTAAAATGATATTTACGCTTTATTTGTATTCTTAAACTAACTAACTTTGTTTCAGGACGATGACATTATGGAATTGTTAAAAGATACTAATATGTGTAAGTTGTATGTTTATAAAAATTACTGACATATTAGGCTTGGCTGTATACTTCTTCTTTCTTCTTTTATTAATGGCCCCAGATATCTATTAAAGACAATTCTGTCAATGGCGAGTATTACAACAATAGCCCAATAAGAAATTATAAAATTTTAATTCACACGTAAACCCTCATGTCAAAAAGCAAAAAAAATCTACTTGGCTGTATAGTAAAACTCTTTCAGTATAAAGAAAAATATTAAGCTGTATGGGCTCAATCCCTTTGCCTTCAAATGGAAAAATAACAACAATGCCTTAAAATGGAACAAAAAAAAAAACAACAAAAATCTAAATAATTTTTTCTAGCTTCAAGAAATGACGCAGCACGAATAGCAGGTGTAATAAGATGGACTTTAAAATCAACGTGGCGTACAAAATGCGAGGGGTCTCAGTTAACAAGAGATTTGTTAGTTTTGGGCGTACCTCGTGCGCATGCGACTGCTTTGGCTGATGCCGCCGATAATGGGAGAGAGAAATATGAACAAAATGTTAAAGAAAATCCTTTTATGAGTATGTATCAAATATAAAAAAACATAGATTTTTATATATTAAGATTTAATAAATTACATCTATTTTACAGTAAATCGAGTAACAGGAGTGTCAGTATCACCAGCACCAGAAAATGCAATCGACTCCATTACATTAAAACTACAAACAGACGATGTATTTACAGGAATTCAAAAGCAAAACGAAATCATAATAAACAAAACGCAAGTTCCTGTGTTATTGGATGAATTGAAGAAAGCCTATACTAAGTTAGACGATTTAGGAATCGATTAAATTTAATGTGAAATTATGATTTCTGTATAATAATAAAATCCCATTATTCACCTAATATAAAAAATATGTTGAATTTAATAATATATATGTATTAGTGGATATTAATGTATTATTTCTTTAAATACAGTAGCTCAGAAAGATATATTTTTTGTTTCCTTTGCCTTGTTTATGTGACGTTTGACTTTTTAAATTTCACACATGACATTTGTCAAATCAAAGTTGTCGCCTTCAGAACGAAATTATAAAAAGCTTCCAATTTTCTATAAATAAATGTTCTCAGTAGTTTTATAATAACTGTAATAGTGCTGTATATAGTTGGAACGCCCGTTTGTATCGACTGAGTGTATAATACTGCAAAATACGTAAATAACGCGCCAAAAATTTCGTTGCCAGAAAATATTTTGCATCGAAAATAACTCGATGATTGTATCTAAATAGGAATTAAATATAAGACTTACAGCTCTATTTATTGTTGTGAATACTACGATACAAAGGGCAGTTCGTGATGTGTGCATTAAATAGGTTTAAAACGTAAAATTAATACGGCAGTTTAGTGTTATTGCAAAATATGTTTTACTTTGAAATTAATCATTCAAAGCATAAATATATAGATAATTAACGAATAAAACGTAATATAGTTAGCATTTATAGCAATTATTGGATATTTTATTTGGAGTGATTTTTCAAAATGCCTGGAAAAGTGAAAGTGAAAATATTAGCTGGTCGTAATTTACCAGTTATGGACCGAGCTGGTGATACCACGGACGCCTTTGTTGAGATAAAATTTGGAGGTGTAACTCACAAGACAGATATTTGTAAGAAATCATTGAATCCTCATTGGAACAGTGCTGAGTGGTACAGATTTGAGGTGTGTATGTATTCCCATTATTAACTCAATAATATTACTATTCGGTTACACTTTAGTTGAGGACCCCAGGATTTACTAAATGTGAAAACGTAAATTTTTTTTTCTAAATTGTGCCAATTTTTTTAAAAAAGACAAGTTTATAATGGGACTAATATAGAGCTAACTCTAACCTAACCTTTTCGTTATTGTACAGTTTTGGGGTCCTCAACTAAAGCCAAGCCTACTATTCAAAATACATAAAGTTATTGAACACTAGATTGATTGGCAGATGTTGGAGAGAAAGCATATTTAAAGAATCTTTATTCAAAACAATTCTTATATATATTTTGTTTTTTTAAAAAAAATTACTGACATGTCTGAACTAATTGTGACGTGCTATAAAGATATTTGAAATTGAATTTGGATAGCCTCAGTTGTTTGCTGAAATCAATTCTACCAATGTTGAGTATTCAGGCAACAGTCCAAAATGAAATTATAAAATTCTAATTTACACTTAAACACTAGATTTACCAGCTTAAATATACCTATTTCTACCAAAACCAAAAAAGTATATTTTTGTTACAAATATATATAAAATAATATAAAATTCAGAAAACTAATTCTTCTGTTATAAATTAAAGAAGATTAGAAGAATTAAAGAAAATTTTACACGCAGTAGGAATTTTAATTTGATCTTGCAAGATCAGTCATTTTGACTGGTCTGGTAAATCTAGTGTTAAACACTCATGTCATATATAAATTAATATTTAATATATAGTCACAAAACTCTTGTAATTCTAGAATTTTTACAATGTTTTGTTTTTGTTAGTTTAATCTGTCCTTCCAAATGCTGTACAGGCATCATGGTTGGGCTTGGCTTTAGTTGAGGACCCCAAAACTGTATGAATAACGAAAAGGTTAGGTTAGAGTTAGCTCTATATTAGTAGCCCGTTATAAACTTGTCTTTTTTAAAAAAATTGGCACGATATAAAAAAAAAATTTACATTTTCACATTTAGTAAATCCTGGGGTCCTCAACTAAAGTGTAACCCATGGTTGTATTGAGATTACTAATAAACATCATATTAAACTGTAAAAAGTATTTGAATTACGTTTTCGAATAACCTAAGACAACACTATATATAACCTTTATATAACAATTGTTTTAAACATTTTAAATAATAATTTGAAGGTGAACATTCTTGTCATAGTCATGTATAGATTTGGCACACTTACTGCTCTCTACATAGGTAGGCGCTTATGTTTTTCGTCTGGTGCTTGTCTGTTGATGTTTACACTTTGAATAATAACAGTAGTTTCTGCTCAAGGACCACACTATACATATATGTTATTAATATAACATTTATTATTGTAATTACTGTGCAGTCTGATTTATGAATTTACTTTTTTATTCTGAATTCAAATTCAGTTTTTTTAATTATTATTTTATGTATAGGCTATGGTTGACGAGTTTCTTGTGGTATTCTTCTCGTCACACGCCTTTCCGAAGTCACGGTAGAGTCTAACGATGAGCAAGTGCACACCTTTAGTGCCTATACTAATAAACGGTTTTTATTTCATTTCGCTAGCTTGACATAAGGCAGACTGTGGTCCCTAAATTTTAGTAAAAATAAATAATAGTGGTACCTATATCTGTGATGAACTAGATAATTAAATAAAAGTTACTATTAACAGATATATGTACTATGAATCCATTAACATAGGCGAAACTAACATTTTATCAATGGCTTTGGAGATATTTAATACAATAATGAAGAACCTAGCCAAACAAACTACACACATTTGATGAGTTTCTTGTGTTCTTCTTTTCGTCATAAGCCTTCCCGAAGCCATGGTAGAGTCTAACGATGAGCAAGCGCAGGCCTTTAGCACCTATGCTAATAAACTATTTTCATTTCAACTTCTTTTCTGTAAAATTGTGATTTTGTAAATCAAATCGTGTTTTTTAAGATCGACCAATATATATTGTTATTATAATGCAATATTCAATTGTGTTTTTTTTCTAAAAAACATATGTAATTAGTTTAAAATGTACTTTGATTTTTGCACTAGGAAAAAGGTCAATGAAGAGATTAGGATGAAGGAGAGAAATAGGTTGATTCATATATTATAGTACCAAACCTATTTGATTATTTCCACAGTATGTAAATTTCTTTATACAACTTTAGGTAGATGAATCGGAGCTTCAAGATGAGCCTCTCCAACTCCGACTGCTAGATCACGATACATATTCAGCCAACGACACGATTGGCAAAATTGTCATCAGTCTTTCACCTCTCATTTCAAGAGATCCGAGTTGTCATTCGAAGTTTTCATCTACTGGTATGTATATCTTTAAACACATACACAAGATAAGAGATTCTATGCTGCTGTAGAGACAAGCCATTCTGTCTTCTATTTCATTGTTATTTATGTTAGGTACCAAAGAACGGTGACACAAAACTAAAAATGTGTGGTAGTCGATCCGAAAATATTTAAGAAAATTTGGGGTTTTGACGTTTAGTTGCATGCATTGTGATAATTATATTTTTAATCCATTTTACATTCTACATAAGTATCTCTAAAAACGTAAAACGTGGTGTCAATATTTTGGCTGCCGTAAACGAAACGACGTAAAACGAGGACTGCCAGTAGTTTTATTATAGAATAAACTATAGTTTCATATATATAAATATAGTCTAGTCAGTATATCTAATCTTACTGGGTGTCATTTCTGAACGTATCAAGTATGTATTAATATTCATAGTACTGGATATCAGGTACTAATATAATGTCTTTTTCAGGCACAGTAATGTCAGGTTGGGTGCCAGTATTCGATACAATGCACGGTATGAGAGGAGAGCTGAATATCATTGTTAAAGTGGAGCTTTTCTCCGATTATAACAAATATAAGACTTCCAGTTGTGGTGTACAGTTCTTTCATTGTAAGTTTTTTTAAAAGTAGTACTGTGGGCTTATCATCGAGCTGTCACAAGTAAAATGGATCCGTTAGCAATCGGGATCATGAATTTTTACTAACAAGCTCCAGCAATCTATCAAATGAACGAAAGATCGAGACATTCGAAAATTAACAAAAAGTATCTAACATATTGTAGTTCCAAATCCGCACGCGGTGGCGCTGCTCAAATTTCCATACAAATTGCTTCAGGCGAACTCTGTTCGAAAGCCAAACTAAAATTCGTGATAAGCCCACTGATTTATAATCGCTCTCTGCTTGATGTTAAACTTTGCAATGACTAGATGCAATGCAATGCTAAGGTCTATCTCACATGGGTATGTTTCAGGTTCCATAATACCACCAGGTTATAGAGTAATTACAATTCACGGTTTTGTGGAAGAGTTGGTAGTTAACGATGATCCAGAGTACCAATGGATAGATAAAATTAGAACACCTAGGGCCTCTAACGAAGCACGGCAGGCTGCCTTCATAAAACTAAGTAATCAGGTAATGGAAAATTATATTTTTCCCAACATTGTTCCTATGTTGGGTTTCATTTATACCAATAGTATATGTTTTCAGGCTCAACGTCTTGTCGGTGTAAAAGCAGCAGATCTAGGAGCTAATGCCGTTTTAGCTTATCATCAAGCCTTTGATATGGAGGGAGAAGCAGGCGTTGTCGCTAGAGCTACAGGTAAAATTATAAATGAATTTAACTCTTTCAAGCCACAGTTTTACTATGATTACTTTACAAAGAAAACAAATGAATATTTGGTTTGAATGTCGTTTAATTATTAATAAAAAAAAGTGTTTTACAATTATATCCATAAAGGTTTTCAAGAAATAAGGTGGTTAGTATACTAACCATCGTATTATTTACGTTATTACAAAAAATAATAATAAGAGATTACGTTTATTTTTTCATAATAAATCAACGAAACCAATAACACTAAAATCATAACATAATAATAACTCTTACCTTTATTTTTTAATAATCGAATTGCTATCTTGAAAAAACAACAGTGTAATGGTTTTATGAATAATTGAATATACCTAACAGTCGCACGTCGGCGTCAAAGGTTCATGACACTCGATCAACAATGAGTTTATCAAGCATCCTAGTACGGCACATAACCCATAGATGGCGTGTAAATAGATTTAAAATAGAGAATAGGTGGTTAGAATACTAACCACTAAACCTGAAAGAGTTAAAGCATGACAATCTGTAGTATAATAAATCGATTTCAGGCACAGCAGTTACGATAGAAAAGATACCAGTAACGCTTCAGCCAGTACATATGCCTGTTTGCAATCAACAGTAAGTTTAACTATAATTTGTATTTAAAGATTTTGATGAAAGGTTGTGGTTTTTTTTTGGAGATGTTGTGATGAAGATTTATAGTGTGGCAATAAATGACAATGGATGGAATGGAGTGTCTTAGGTTTAGGTTAGGAGTCAGGTTTCCAAAGTGTGATAAGAGTATTGAGATATATAGACTGAAGTAACTGGTCGAAAAATTATTCTTGAAATAAAATTTTAATATGAAACAATTTGCATGGTTTTGTGTTGCTTGTTTGCTTGTCTAGTCAACTAAAAAAATATTTGGACGTACTGACGACTGACAATGAGAGTATAACGGATTTGAATGAATACTTCCAAACTCACCACGAAGAGCTGGATAAGTTGATGCATATTTTACATCCAAAATTGTCACCTAACCTTTTGGATGAATGTGAAAATGACGACGATAGTCTCAAATTCAGTGTTAAGACAGACTCTTTGTCGCAAGAGGAATATGAGTTGAATGTAAAACATGTATTGGACGATCAGAAATATTTAAACTCGTATTTGTACTGCAATGATAGGGATGTCGAAGAAGCAGATACGGTAAAAAGAATTAGAAAATCGAATTTCTTTTCAAGGCGCTTTGGTTCGCGCTACCCTAAACGCCTGGAAAAAGACTCGATATCAATCAAATCCAACTCGTCTGACGCATCGCGTATCTCGCTAGCTGAACTCAAAAAGGAATTTAAGAAGTTCAAACGGCTAAGGAAACCAAAGTTTCGCAATGCTAAGAGTAATGAGGAGGGTCTTGGTATGGCATCTATTCTAGCACGTTCTGTTATTCACGCTCATTCTAGTTTGGCTAGAATAGTTGAAACGCAAGATTCTGAGCATTCTCCCTGTTCAACTTTAAGACGAACAAGCGAATCTGAACCAGCTGTTAATAAATCTAATAACGAAATAATAGAACCCATAATACCAATTACTGTTGAGGAAGTCACCAATGTCAATGCACGTAGTGAACAGCCGCAAGCGCAATTTAGATCGTTAAGAAATGTTAGTAAGGATGAATCAAATGGTTTACATAGACGACTATCGATATCTTGTCCAAGTACGCCGTGTTTGAATCGGAAAAATTTACTCAAACTTCCTGGAGAGGAAGGTTATTATGGATCTTTGTCTTCGGCTCTTTCTGGTGAAAGTTCTGACATTTATTCGAGTTCTGAAGATGATGATGATGAAAGTTCAGATTTGAAGACGGAATCAGAAAAGTTTATGGAAGCCCCTAGTGTGGTTGCACAGAGTGTTTTGAATCAAGGATTAAATGAAGTTGAAATTTCTCAAATAGAGAAAAAATTAGACGAGATTGAATGTAAAGACATTGTAATGGAAAATGAAATTATGCCAAAACATTCTTCAGAAGGAGATCTTCGTGTCATGGTGGAGAAATCCAATGTTGACCAACGCTTGAAACTGCCAGAGGATAATTCAGACGCAGGTCCTTGCACTGCTCCAATATCGACTAATTCCCACCATCATTATTTCAAATTTCACAATCCATTTGTCCACAAAAAAGCAAGTTTGAGCGAACCATCATCCCCGACAGATAAAAAATCTAATATAGTTTATCGTTCATCTAAACATTTGAAAGGTCAATTTGCTAAGCTCACTAAAAGCAATATGATGAAAAGCCTATCCCATTATTCTTTGCTTCCCAAGAAGAACAAATTGGACACTAAACCTAATCACCATAGTTCAGCAACGGAGATCGGACCCAAAGGGCATAGTCGCGAGACCGTTTTAGGTTCTCCCTTCATGTCTTACTCTGATCTATTGAGTTTAGATAAAGAATATGGTTTCAAAAGACCAGTACTAAACAATGACGACTCCAAAGTGCATATGTATATTGGTTCAGAGCCAGTTTCATGTATGTCTTCAAGTAGTCCATCTTCACCCAAAAGTTCGGATTTCATTGACCATGAAACTAAATCGCATGCAAAAGATAAATCAGCTATTAAACGTACTGGTCTTTTACATACAGCGATGGAGACTATTCTTCTTGATAAAGTGGAAGCACTTCTTATACCAACGTCTCCTGATGTAGCCAATAAAGAGGAGCAGAAGTTTTTTGACGACGTAAATGAACAGTTGGGTAAAGTCGAAGAAATGCGTAACAAGGAACTGGAAAACGCTGATACTGTTAAAGATAATAAGAAATTAGTTAAACAAATTAGTATTCATTCATCATTTGAAGATATCGCTCCTAAGTCAGTGTTCAATGAGAAAAAAGCAAAACCTATGTTGCAACATTTTCACCCAATCATGAGTGGCCCTATTTACCCAAAGCCATCCCATTTGGAAACAATCCCATCGCTTCCGGAGACTAGTTTTGATCGGGAATTTAGTATAGATTCGCAATCCGAGATTGATTCAACGCAATCCCTTTGTGAGAATATTGTGCCTAAAATTGAATTGCCTAATAATGATGTTAGTGTGGTTTGTGATAATACGCATGCAGTGTGCGGTGGGTATTTCCCCAGGGACAAAGCGAAGGAGAATAATTCACCGCGGAGGCACCGACATGAGTCTGGCCCCAGTGGGTCTACCAGTAACCACGCTCATACGGCGCCTATTGGGATATTAAGAAGATCGTCGGATTCTGATGTCAGCGTCACGCCTAAAGGTTAGTTATTTATTATAGTTTTTTTGATTTGATTCTAATTTACACTGAAGAAAGACAATTCTCTACATTTAAGGCAGTCATCCGAGTGGCGGCTCAATATTGAAATCTTCAATGCATCCCAACAATATTGATATGCTGGAATATCCTTTCCTAACTTTGACAGAATATCCTGTGGGATTTGTATTGCATATAGGTAAGTAACTAATTCTAAGAATTCAGATTTATAACACCAAGTCTTATTAACACGAATTAAAAAATTAACATCGTCTCAATGTTTTCTGATATACTCAAAGCAACAACGAATAATCTACACAAAACTATGTGCAATAACAATTTTATCCTTTCGTCGGGCGTCCGTCAAAAACTCCTTAGATCGGGCGCGGTGTGCTTGACGGGCTCATTGAGAAAATTAGTGAATAATTTTTTTAAAATTAAATCTAAGACGAAAATCATTTTAATTGGAATGTTTAGAAATAAATTTTATACAAAAGTTATAGAATTTTTTTCCCCCTTTAAATCAGACTAAAAACTAGAAGAGTTCATGGAACCTATAATTGCTGTGTCTTTGAGATCGGCCGCGCCCGACGGATGGTTAAATTACTCTCCTGACGCTATTTCACTTGTTTTATATTTTAGCTGGCAGCGTATTCGCTCGCTCGGTTAAGTTAATCGATGGAGCCGCTGATGTGGCAACAAGGACAGCTTGGTGGACCGAATTGAGAACTGAACTGCGATCGCATGCTCGCGCCTTGAAATGCAACTCTGTTATTACCTACTCAGAGGATGCGTCTATATGGTAAGTGGATATGAAATGAAATGACATGAAAATCGTTTATTAGCATAGGCACTAAAGGCGTGCGCTTGCTCATCGTTAGACTCTATCGTGACTTCGGAAAGGCGTATGGCGAGGAGAATGTCACAAGAAACTCTCTTTATCGGAAGAAAGTCTTTATCGGACATCTGAGGTCGTTTAAATCAAGAAGAAGAAGTATGTTGTGCTACAACATCGTAGAGTTGATCTCTCTTTTATATTTATCATAATAATAAGAAAGTTCTAATAAAAGCCTAAATCTATAGCCAACAATCTCCAGTGGTGTGTTTTCTTTGTTTCAGCGAGGACGTTTGCATCTTATCCGTGTCAGGCACCGCGGCCATTATTAATTTGGAATGTGATTTTTCTGCTGAACCTAATTTAAATGAAGGTAAATAATAAATAAAGTTCATATAATTAAACAGTCGTCGATGCGAAGCCGAAGCAACCACACGTATCCTGATGATGCCACGCGTCGAGACAAGTTATTGCATGTTGGTGGAGGTTATTTTCCTTCATCGACTTAATGTAGCGGGAATTATAAGCAAAATAATAATAAATAAGGTTCAGCCATCAAGATAACTCTATTTTCTCTGATTTGTATTGTCTGTCTCTTTCTCTCTTTTTGTGTTAGACTGTAATAGGACTATAAGTTTATTATGTATTTGTGACTTATAGTTTGTGGTCTTGACTATTTCGTATTATAAAATAAGTATAATTTATAAATAATGTAAAGTTTATTATTATTATTGACATAACGTTTATTATTTTTATTTTACTATAATTAAACTGTAAACACAGGCCAGATGATTGTTGTAATTTGTACAGTCGACAATCTTCAAATGGATACAGATTGGACTTTGGACTGGAAGAAACAATCATTAGAAAAATTAATGTAAGACTTACATTTTCTTTTTAATCATGAAATATTTATTTCAGACAGTACGTCGTGTTCAATAACCCACTTGAATAGCAACTCTCCGCAATATTCGCGCACTTTATGCGGCATCTGCGGAGTGCGTCCCGTGTCTAGTGTGCTGTTAGCCACTTGCGCTATACCTCCGCATGTAGCCACTGCTGCAGTGGCCAATACTATTAGTGCTGCAGGTAATTAAGCCAATTACAAACAAAGTATTTAGTATCTAGCTGTTTTTCAGTGTTGACTGATTCATTCTATTTTTTCAGCAACACGGGCGCGAAGAACAAGTCCTCAAGGAGAGGCTGGTGCCAGAGATCTGTCGGATCAATTACCATTTCTAGAATATGAGCTACATAAACTGCTGTTGGCCAAATTAAGAATGCAGGTTAGGGTGTAGCGACATCTAGTAGGAAATGTTAAAACTAATTTATCTTTCTAAATTGCCAGCAGATGGCGCTGAACTGAGTTTTATTGTGTGTTGTTTTTCTTAGTGTATTTCTGTATTTTCAGGGTGCAAACTCGATATTTAACCTTGAAACTCAGATTACAATAGGTGAGAGATATGTGTCGGCTTTAGCGACTGGGACAGCTGTCAGGTTACTGGCATTACCAGGTCCATCGCCGCCCATCGTTAAGGTTAGTAAATCCACTCATTTGCAAAGCCATTGATTGATACAATAATAATAATTTTATATTTAATAACTTGAAGGCACCTGAAGGCGATAAAGTAGCCGCTGAACTACAAAAGGCTTTATTAGATAATTTTACGATTAATAAAGTCGCGAGTGGATATGATGTTGGTATGTAACAAGGTTCTTTTTTTTGTAACCCAAACAGTGTACAGGTTGCCCCTAAATTAAGCTGCTGAAACTTTTTTTTATAGGTAAAACTGTTGTTATTGGTTTTTAAAAGTTAATCAGAGATAACTTAGTTTAAACTAAGCTATAAAAAAATATATGCTTACAGTAATATATAAAAAATAATCCAATTCGGGTCATTAATTATTATTATTATTAAATTAAATTAAAAACATATTTGATTTTAAAATACTTTTATTCAATTGACGAATATTGGAACAATGATTCGAAACAGTAAATGAAATTTAGTTTATTAATTGAAATTGTTTATTATTATTATATTGCTGTGCCCTGAGCGGGTGTCACATTGACGGTAAACTGTACTGACATCCATGGGCGTAAACAGCGTAAACTCAAGTTGGGGCAGCAGTCTAAAATAATATGTAACTAGCAAATACCCGCGGTCTTACTCCAGTTAATTTTTTCATACAAAAAGGTTACACCCGCACCCTGTATCTGAATGTATAATTCTAATTATCCAAAACAGATAATTAAGTTTGTTAGGTTTGATTAGAGACATTACATACCAGAGCCAGGGTGGGGCAAGTATCTCACCCTGTCCCATGCTGACATCCTTATTACTGTTTAACAGCTACGACAGAGACCAAAGTCAATGGGGTGATACAGGAACACGAGAAAGTCGAAATCGCGCCCTTGGATTTGTGTTCGGATAAGGACGCATGCGTCTTGGAAATTGATGAAACCGAGGATGTAAGTAATATAAAACAAGTGCTATGCTATGAAAGGTATATATTAGGGGTGTGCGAATATTCGAATTATTCGAGCAATTCGAATATTCCAAATTATTTGAATAGTCCAAATAATTTAGATTCTTTATAATTAATAGAATACTTACATTTTCAAAATAGAAAACTTTGTTTAATAGAGACAATGGTTTCGAAAATAATATTATAATTTGAAAATAAACAATTAATACAACAATCATTTTATTTTAAGATAAATTGTAATATTAATTATCTTCTAATCCAATAAAGAATTAGACAAAAAAACAATATTAAATAGAAATTTTCCATTTAAAAGTACCAAGTATTCCATTAATCATAAAAAGTTTTAATTATTTGAACTATCCGAATAATTCGAACTATTTGATTCGATTCGATTCGACCACTATTCGCACACCTTTAGTATATATGTAAATTGAACGTAGAATAACTGAAATAAAAAAGAATTAGTACTAAATTGTGATCTTAAAACAATTATACATGCATGGGCGTAGCCAGCCATGGGCTCAGAGTGGGGCAGCAGTCTAAAATAATATGTAACTAGCAAACTATACCCGCGGTCTTACCCCGGTTAATTTTTTTGTGTCGACTGATGACTGTCGAGTGTGAACTTTCTTACGGATGTTAAGTATTGTAGTTAGTACCTGGATAATTAAGTTTTTTAGGTTTGATTAGGTACCTTACAGGTCAGAGCCATGTATGTATACATGACGTACATTGGGTCGCTTTATTTCACGCAACAACTACTTAACCGATCGTCATTAAACTTTGTACACATATTTTTGGAGGTACTAGAAGTAACATAGGATACTTTTTATTTAAAAAATATATTATTTTTAACTATAGTTTTCAATTGACTATAGTAAAATATTAAGTATAGTTCTGTTGTAGTCTCTGATACTTATTTAATGACTTAAATGCGAGCGAAGGCGCGGGTAAAAGTTAGTTGTTTTATAAAATGAAAAGTTGGGGTTAGAAAAATACTTCAATTTTTTTTCAGGTTCTAATGCCACACGTTTGAAAAGGTCAAAGCCTTGGTAGCAGAGGCGGCTCGTCCTAAAGAGCGCTGGTGCAGTGCACTCCCACGAAAATTACAGAAGTAATCTATATTTCTTCATAATACATACTATCCTTACATTACATTCATTCTATTCTACTATGCCTATACAATAGTATATTATATTACCTATATCTACGCCGCTGTAATATAAGTTCTGTAATTTTCGTGGAGTGCACTGCACCAGCGCTCTTTAGGACGAGCCGCCTCTGCTTGGTAGAGTCTTAAGTATGGGAAAGTGCACGCCTATAGTGCCTATACTATTTAAAAAAATTCATATTTTCCATGTTATAGTGATATACTTGTATGATAATTTGTTGCAGGTTGAAACAGCAAAAGCGCTTTGCATAAGACGGCGGCCCTTGCCCGTGTTAACCGTTCATCCGGACGTCAAGTTCAAACCAAATGCAAACCCACAAGCATTTGTGCAGGTGAGAAGTTGTTTTTGAAATTAACTAATATATCTCTAAGTCAGAAGTCCGTATTCAGAAATGATACTCAGGTTAAAGCCGGCATCTGTCTGTGGTAACAGTTGTCTCCATTCATGGATCGCACTAGAGCTTAACGTCAGGCGGTGTGTGGTCACATGCTGGGCTATCAATAAAAAAACATTAATTTGCATTTTTTTATCTTTTTTAATTAGTTATTTGAAACGATTTCTTATAAACGCGTGTAACAGAACAGAACAGAAATGACAGTAGACAGTTGAAATGCATTATTATCATTCAAAAATATTATTTTTCTACAGTTGAATGGCGTTTGGAGTTTTGAACTCTAATCAGTGCTCGAGCGTAGTTTTTGAGTATGGTTTCCTTATATGGTAGTCTGTGTTTTAAAGGTGTGGCGTGGTAAATACGTGGGTGGTACGCCGATGGCCGAGAAACACGTTTCGAGAGTTCTAGACGGTGTTTATTACAAATTGAGAACAATGAAGCCATGCTGCATAACACCGGTTAGATTCCAATTGGATTACGTTGACGTGAGTACTGTCATCGGGTGTTACAAGAAAATGCTTGCTCTGTGTTACTCATTATTATTATCTTTTGGAGCCCAATTACTAAAAGTAAGTAAATAAAAAAAATATATGTTGTTGTTTTTTTTTGTAGGAAGATATTCAATTATTGATATCCGGCGCTGCGATCCCTTTAATTGACCCCTACGGAGGTCCCGAAAATGGGACAAGAGTGAAGAAAATATCATCTATATCTCAAAGTATAACCAAAAATATGAGTAAGTGAATCCTATTAAAATATCCTTAAATTAATCCTTAGCTATTAAAAAATGTATATACCAAAGTTTTTATTAGACATTTGATATCTAATTAATTTGTTGACGATTCAAAAATTCAAAGTGAAGTAATTACTTGAACAGGTCGAATAAATAGACATCAAATAAAAAGACGGGCCGATGACGATATAATTTTTAATTTCGATTATGACAAGTTACTTCCGCCGTTACCCGAAAAGAAACGACAGTCGTCCGAGCTAAAGGAACGACCGCCGAAAGTTGTAAGTGGAATTTATTAATTATAAATCGAAAAAATTAACTGTGTAAAGGTCAAATCGTAGTATATAGACTGACTAGCTGTTGCTCGCAACTACGTCTGCGTAATAATGAATGAAATAAATCTAATAAGATTTATACAAACTTTTATCCCCTATTTTATCCCTTTAGGGGTGGAATTGATCAAAATCCTTTCTTAGCGGATGCCTACGTCATAACATCTACCTGCATGCCAAATTTCAGCCCGATCCGTGCAGTGGTTTGGGCTGTGCGTTGATAGATCACTAAGTCAGTCACCTTTGAGTTTTATATATATAGATTCTGGGTTACCACTTCGTATGCAGAATCTACGCTTGAGTGTAGATTCACTGATTAGAGTTCAAAAAAATAGACCAATCACACGCTTGAAACAATGTTGGTGTGATTTTTGACCAATGATAATAATCCAATGCAACTCTACTGTCACCTAGCTGTCATTACGTTCTGTTACACGCATTTATAAGAAATTATAATGAATGTAAAGAAAGAAAAAATATGTAGATTAATGTTTAAAATGGATATTTGATATATAAGTATATGCTACATATTACTATTTTATCTTGATTACTGTCGTGTTTAAAGATTTATTATTTATTGGTAAATAATTTTTACTCTATAAAATGTAAGAAAATACACTTAAGTAATGATCAGATGATCACAGATCGAACAGCGCTCGAGCGTCGTTTCTAAATTCGGACCTTATTTATTTATTAACCCTACTAATAAAATTACATTAATGCATTATATGATATAAATGACAGCTATTATTATAAATTATGTCTTTTCCTCAGCGCCAAGCTCAAATAGCGCTGACCCCGTTGCCTTTCATCCACGGAGCGGCAAAACAAACTTGGATATGCGCTCTTAGACTACTCTTTGTAAGGGAAACAACATCAGTCAAGGAGTTAGGTGGCCTCAATGGGTTCCTACATTCTACTATGAGTGAGGTGAATAAGTTAATTATGTCTAGTTACAATAAGAGATGTCAATAGACGGTTATTGTCTATGGTAGCAGTCATAGACTATATCAGCGGTTCTCAAACTTTTTTGGCGAAGGAAAAAGCCTTAATATAATTATAAAAAACTGATTTATATGTATTTATGAATAATCATATTGCAATGTAATATTACGTAATATTTAGTTGTAATATTTAGATGTAACCTTATAATCCCTATAATTTAGCCCTAGGGTTCCTCGGAACACACTTTGAGAATGGCTGAACTATATTATATAGTGATTGTAATAAAATAACTGGATTAAGTTCAGGTGCATATATTCAACACACTGTACAGATATGACATTGCGTTACAACAGAACACTCGAGTTGACCATAGAGTAGATCACAATACAAAACCATAGATTACAATATTAATCGAATACTATTTTATTATAACAGACTATATTCTAGCAGCTAGAGTCTAGTTTGACACATTATAAGCGGTGCAAGGTGTTTTTACTCCATTGGTTTAAAATACGGTTTAAATTGTGTAAATAGTAAATTATCGCAGTTTTTAGTGAGTTTCTTGCTCTACGGATAACAGTTTGGTTTGTTTGTCTACCCTCTAATGTTGTATTTCAGAATATGAAAAATAATGTCATATATTTATGTCAAACAAAGTATGAATGTCAGGACCAAGACAACGTAGACCTTGTAATAATATTATCAATTTTCTTTAGTAAAATTATCAACTGTCAATAATGGTATAAATGACAGTTAAGGCGTAGAGACTCTTAACAATTTCAGTGTTCTACGTTTTATACGAAATTTCTAATTGTGTTGTTTCTAACTAAATTTGATGTGTACGTTTTGTCCAGGTGCTAGCGATAGTCCGCGCTTACACGGCTGCGTTGGGAGGCAACACGCTAGCATCGTTTTATATTACACAATTAATGATACAAGATAACGCGCATAAAAATCAAGTAAGTTTGAATATGTATACAGAGTAACCTCAATATAACGATTTCCTCGATTTAACGAATTTTTCGAAATCCCCTAGAACTGCCCGTAAGAGCTAATGCAAAATATACCTTTACATTACGAATACATTTGTTAAAAACCTTTTTATAACGAATTTTCAATCTTTGCAAAATATAAAAAGAAAGAAAAAATCGAAGAAACCAGATTAGTACATAAAGCTGAGGTTAATAATTCTTTTTAACCTTGTTAAAACGAATCGTAGACCAACCTAACCTCTGTATAACGAACCTCATTGTAACAAATCTATATATATATAATAAAACTCAAAGGTGACTGACTTAGTGATCTATCAACGCACAGCCTAAACCACTGGACGGATCGGGCTGAAATTTGGCATGCAGGTAGATGTTATGACGTAGGCATCCGCTAAGAAAGGATTTTGATCAATTCTGCCCCCAAGGGGATAAAATAGGGGATGAAAGTTTGTATGAAACTTTGTCAATTTTAAACCGATCGGGCTGAGATTTTGCATGCATAAAGCTACTATGACGTAGGCAACCCCTAAGAAAGGATTTTGAAAAATTCCACCCCTAAGGGGATAAAATAGGGGATGAAAGTTTGTATAAATCTTATTAGATTTTCGACTGATTGAACTGAAATTAAAGATTGGAGTTACTATGATGAAGACGTCCGCTTAAATAGGATGTATTAGTTTGAACCTAATTTTTAGTTCTAAATGTAGACAATAGATGGCGTTAGTAGTATTTTAAAACGCGCTATCGTTGTGTTTTCACTGAGTTACATATACCCGATGATGAGTGGCCGCCGTATCTAATAGTACATACTATACCTAAATATTTCTAGCAGATTATATTTGACGATTTTGGCTGTTCTTTTCTTGGCATATTTTGGATTGCATTTGTGCAGAAATACTATTTGAATTTTTGAGGTTACGTGTCATTTTTATAGATACCACTTTGTTACAGAAGTGTGATAGGCATTGTCTGTTGACTGAAATATGAAACATCTTCATTATTACGCAGACGTAGTTGCGGGCAACAGCTAGTTACTTCATATAACGAATTATTTTCTGATTTTCCTTCAGTATCGTTATATCAAGGTTGCACTGTATATATGGTGCCTTAACAATTGTTACAGAAGCCATCAAACCACAGTTTTTATTATTATTTTTTTTATTCGATATATTTTATTTTCAGGGTCAATGCCTTCTTTCGGTCGGTGGAGACGTAATGCATGTAACATATTAATTTATAACAACAAAAGTTGGTCAGTGTTGATCAAATAGCCATAATAGTCGACGCTAGCCACCGTTGGTCAAAGTTAGCCAACATTTACAAACACTATAAATGACAATATTTTTGTTAAATATGAATTGTATACCAAATAAATAATTTTGAGATTTTATGTAAATATAATAAGATTTTTTTTATTATTTTAAGTGTAATTTATATTAAATAAAGAATTCTTGTAATTGATATTTTTCTTTTTGTGTTTTTACTTTCAGGCGTTATACATGAATTTTCGTATAAAAAGTGCTCAAAGTCAAAATGACTACTGGTCTTGCAAGATCAAATTAAAATTCCTACTGCGTGAAACATTTTCTTTAATTCATCTAATCTTCTTTAATTTATAACAGAAGAATTGGTTTTATGAACTTCATATTATTTTATATATATTCGTAACAAATGATTTTTTTTGTAGAAATAGGAATATTAAAATACATGGTAAACCTAGTGATAAGCTACTTACTACGTTTTACATTTGTTATGTCATTACTTGTTCCACTGTAGTCATCTTTCAACTTTGAATAAATGTATCCTCGATACGTGGCAGATTTATTCCACCGAAGTAATGTTTATGAAATATTTTTTTCATTTAAATATTCAAAACACGTGTGACCCTTCACAAAGAAATTAAGACGGCAATAAATATAAATTTACAAGGCTTAAAAAGTTATTCAAGTTTACGCAAAGATTTATGCGAAATTTGTGTGTCATAATCTGGGTAAAATCGGGACTTCTAATTAGAATAGTGACGTGTCTATTTGGAGAAGGACATCTCAATCAATCCCAGAACTCGAATTTCTTTGCCCAAGTTCCATTGGGGTAGGCAGAGAATATGGAACGCCAGAACCCTTTTCTTCCCATATATAAATATATTTTTATACGAGATTTCATTTACTTCAGATTAACTATAAATTAATCCCGGCTCCCTGTGAAGATTCCAAAAATATTTTACTACGCCCGTGTAGTAAACAGTAAAGAAGGAATGTAAAGTTATTTTAGTTGAAGTATCGGTTGCCACGGTGGTAAGTTCTGCTAGTAGGCAGAAAATATAATAATTCTTCTTCTATTAATGGCTTCAGGGGGGCTACTCAGGCGCACTTCGGACGAAAATACGGACGTTTCCTACTCAGGAACACTTACGTAATCATTCACAAAATTACGGATATTTCAGCGACGTACAGTGCGGCCGAATGCCAAAAAGCTGGCCAAAATTAAAAAAAAAAAAGTATCTAATTAGGAATTTTTTTTTATTGGGTTGGCTTCTAAAAACCCGTAAGGATCATAAAATACTTAGAAATTCGTATATTTGCTTTTATCTGTTTCATGGTAGTAGTTGCAACTCAACCTTTGTTCGGGCAGCGTCGATAGCGATTTTATGTTACTGAACGACGCATGTGTTTAAAGCTTCATAAAAATTACAAATTAAAAGGAATTTCAATCGGATAAAGTGGAATCAACTGCTAAAGATAAGTAGAATAAGAATAACAAAGTTTTTAATAATATTTTCACATGTACAGTAAATTATTGAAGCGGCAATTGTTATAAAATTTGATCAAGTTAAATCGTTAGATTATGACACGTTCATATGCAAAAGTTAAATTGTTCCGCATTGTTCCGCCTTAAAAATTATTTTGGGTTGTACTATAATGTTTTTCGAATATATTAAAACCAAAAATAGCTGCGCAAACTTGCGCCAATTTATAAAAAGTCTATTTAAAAAATATGTATGTTGGTTGGATGTATTGGTTGAATTTGCTGTTATAACTGAATTTTATGTGAAACTACTAGCTAATATTATCTGACTATATTATTAATACTCAAATATTGAATATTCGTTGAGCTATATAAATTGTACCATATATAATTTAATTAAATATATAATTTATAAATTATTTTATAAATTATATATTTAATTAATTATTTAGGGTATTTTTTTATAATTTTGACATCAGATTCGTAATCAGCGACCCCTAAAGCCTCGAAAGTGATATGTGACTCGATTGTGTAAAAAGTATATACAATTTGTTATGCCAGGAGGTGGTCAATAGGGGTGTAGGGGGTATTTTTTTTATAATTTTGACATCAAATTCGTAATCAGCGACCCCTAAAACCCTTAATATTACAATTTGAAGCGCATTACTTGAATTTTCGAATTATGGCCATCTTTTTGGGATTCGGCCGCACTGTACGACGTCACGACAGATAGGCCACACAATGTTTATTTTACGGATATTTGACAGGAATATTTACGGGCTTATAGGTCAAAATTCACGTAAGCCACAGAGGTGACGGCCGTATCACGAAACTTCGGATATGCCTGAGTAGCCCCCCAGATCTCTATTAAAGACAATGCTGCTAATGTCAAGTATTCGGACAGCAGCCCAATATGAAATTATAAAATTTTAATTCACACGTAAACTCTCATGTCAAAAAATATCTTCAATATAATAGATAAAATCAAAAACTGTCGGCTTGTCATAAATATGTATTTATTTATTTTTTTAAAACATGATTTATAATTACTTGTCAAATGGAATGCGACAAAATTAATTTGACAACATACAATTTAACACAGCTTATCTAATAATACTAAATAAAATATACACATTGTATTCATATTCAATAACATGGGAATATAGGTTTATTTGATTTAAAATTAACATTTAATAAAACCATTTTCAACATAAATTAGTTTTTTTAAACTGAACATGTCAAACGTCAATTTAAAAAGAATGCTAGAATCGCAGTTCAAGCCATGGCCATCGCGATTTGTTATTTATACGAAAGGTTATAATTTCCATAACAAATATTACAATAAGACTAAAATATTAATTTTCGTGATAAGAGAGAGGTTTACTCTTATGAAATAATACTAAAAATTTATCTAAGTAATTCTACATAAATTGGCACTTTAGTTTTGGACGAAGTACTTTTTAGAATAGATTTCGTATAAATGTGGTAAAGATGGATTTTTTTGTATTAATATTTAATAATAAAAACAATAAAGGAACGTTTCAAAGTAATGTTTGAAAAACACGTTAAAATTTGACACTTATTTTTTTAAATTTAATTTACGCTATTGACTGTCATTATTTTCTTCCTTATTAAAAAATAATAGAAATAAAATATGTTAGGTATAAAAATATGATATAATTAGATTGTTTCCCACATTTACACAAAATCTTTATATATATATATATATATATAATTACACAAACAGGCAAAGAATGATAATTGCAATTAGTAAAGTAATATTGTTAAGCATTTAGTCGATGTTCGAAGTCGGTTAGAATCTGTTAGTTAACGACGAAACGGTCAGCGCCGACGACCGAACCGGAGGAAACTGTGCACGACGTCTTGGCGTTTCATCCCGGTGTCCAGCAGCTGAGGATAATCGCGAACAAGAGCTGTGAATAATAAAAACGAATACAAATCTCGATAAAACTATTACTTACTAGCTGTTGCCAGCGACTTCGTTCCCGTAGTAATGAAGATATAAAGTACTATGAAGTTTAAATTTTAACATGAAAAAGTAGTTATTGTGATATAACTGTAATAGTTAGGAATATAGTAGCTCAGACTTTTTTGTAGATATTGATGTCTTCAATAAAACTGTAGTACATCACTTTGTTCTATTGTCAATAATTTCCGTAGCGTGCGCAATATAATGATTTTTTTCCACACTTTGGGTTACATTATTGAAGTTTTCATACGGATCCCTAACGTTTTTGAATATATTTTATAGCCTATGTACATCGGGGATAATGTTCGATTCTAATGTTAAAAGAATTTTTCAAATCGGTCCAGTAGTTTCGGAGCCTATTCAATACATACAAACAATCAAATGTTTTCTCTTTATATATTAGTATAGATGTCTTAGAGCCCGTGGGTTCAAGCTAAGTCATATAACCTTGATATTCAGGCACTTGTTCACCAGCAGCCTCCGCGTACAATTCAAGGAAGGTGTTGAGAGCCTGGCAGAATCTGGCGGCTCGAGGATCATCGTCAGCCACTCCGGAGCACAGTTGTGCTGGAGCTGCTGAGCCGAACGCGAAGAGTAAGGCCAGCACACAGCACAGGGCTGTCATCTTCCAATATTCACCGCTGTAACGAAAACAAACGTTTAGGGTTTCACCAATTTAACACGTTGAAGACCGCATACCCACCAGTAGGTTACTCCGACGCGTTTTACTTGGGGACCGCTTGTACACCGGTGGGCATGATTTAAATACATACAATCCAAAAAAAAAATTTGAAAAATAATACACGTAAAAAATACCGGTCCATATGTGAAAAATACGATTTTGCAATGTGGTCTTCAACGTGTTAAAATACCACGACTTAAGATCGCGTTTTGTTTAACAAATTACTGTTTCTAAAATTATATAAAAAGTAGTTATCGCGATAAAATAGACAAGCACAAATACTATCATCTCAAATTTTTATTAAACAAAAACATTTTCCGAAACATTATCTTCTTTAAGGATCAAGCAAGAAATAATATTATGTAAAATAGAAAAACTGCGTGTATTAAAAAACCGTGTAGGCTTTACTCCTAACAAAACATTCCCGACCTATCGCTTTTACTCGTAGGATAAATGGACTTGAATGTTTATATTCAGAGATATTAATTTTAATAAATGAAAATTATACAAGAAAGTAGAGTCTTACAAAAACAATAAATTGATCGAAGGTTCTTTTGTAAACATATTAAAACGCGCGAAAAGGGGATTGCTGAAGCTTCAGCAATATTTCTGCTTGGAATGCTGAAGGATTCAATAGCGGTCGCAGAAATTTGGATACTTTTTGGAGGGCATGACCTTTTTTGTTACATTATTAATACTTGTATATGTATTATGTACTAGACGCCCACAAAAGAGATATATTTTTATTTTAAATACATACGTTTTTTTAATTCAAAAAGTGTTTATTTTTCTTCAAAACTGGAACACTCGTAATAAAAATATACCATATAGGTATTAACAATATTAAGTCTACTATCTCTCATGACATGGTAATTAGTGTACAACAGTACACTATAACTCAGCCATTCTCAAAGTGTGTTCCGCGGAACCCTAGGGCTAAAATACTGCAAAAAATACCTACCAAAGGGAGATTATAAGGTTACATCTAAATATTCCAACTAAATATTACGTAATATTACATTGCAATTCATAAATACATATAAATCAGTTTCTTATAATATATTAAGGCTTTTTCCTTCGCCAAAAAAGTTTGTGAACCGCTGCTATAACTTATCAAAATATCACATGCGTGTTCTACTTTGAACAACGCCATCTATAGGCGAGTAGTAAAGCGAAACTATAATTTTCAAGAGTTTAAAAAAATAGAGCGATGAATGCGTGGAAATGCTGAACAATAACATTCCTTTTATCTATTGTTTTAGTGTTTAAAATGTCAGATTCTTCCATTTACAGCAAAATATCCTATTACTCAAACAGAAACTGCTTCAAAGGTGAGAGTCGGACTCGATATATAAGATCAAACGATATAAATTTCACTAAACCACAATCGTTGCTACACATAAAACCTCTATTCCTTACATGTAAAAGTCGAATTTTGTTTGTTGTATAAACAGCATTGTTGTTTATTTGAGAAGGGTTTCACATGTTTCGTGTGCATTTTGAAAGTGTTATTCGCTTATTAAATATCTTTCTGTGAATCGACAAAAGGAGGTTTGTACACATATTCACATGATGAATTATGTACTTATATATACGTATATATTTTCAATAAATATTCATATTGAGAGATTGACAATGCAAACAAAAGTAAACCATTAAAAGTTTAAACCAGTGGTTCTTAATCTTTTAGTGATTCGACAAAATTTCTGTCTTTCCATGGGCCACCAACTTTTTCGTGGTAACGTACAATAAAAATAAAATTGTTTAAAATCATACTTATTAACGAAAATAGTATATTTATTAACAGAATTGCTACATTATTGTAGAAGAAATTATAAACTATAAGTATAATACTATAGTTACATATTATAAATAAATTTTAGATTTATACACAATACATATAAGTACCATATAAAAATATTATACTTAAATACACACATATTGACTTATAAGGAGAAATTATAAATGAATTAAATAAATAATGCAAAACAATTATTTTATTGAATAATAATTATTTATTAAATTAAAAATTAAGAAACATGTTAATATTGCGAACAGGGTAAAAAAACAATTAAAACAATTAAAACACGCACTGCTAACCGAAAAGCAACTTAACACAAGATGGCCGACCACGCTTACCCTAACGCAGGGGTCGGCAGACTTATCAACCAGATGAGCCGAATATTAAGTTTGTAGATTTTTCCATGCCTTCAGAGAGCCGCAACATGAACTTTATTATATACTATTGTATTGTAAGAAGAGCCAGATAATCCTAGGGCAAGAGCCGCATGCGGCTCGCGAGCCGCGGTCTGCCGACCCCTGCCCTAACGGAAAACTAGTGTGGCCTTTTGTAAAATTTGTCGTAGTGTTACAATAATAAAATTACTGTTTACTGCATAAAAGATTCAAGGGATATTAATTTTAGGTCATTAATTAAATACGTCATTCTTTTTATTAATTACTAAAAAACTAAGTATATAAAGTGTCTTAAATTAAATAAAAATATACATTGAATATATTACAGGTAATATTTGTTACGTAATAAAATAAGTAATAGCCTATCCTTCAGTTTTTTTCCAAAATTTATACAACATTAGCTGGTAATACTTTGATTATGTAACTAGATTTGTAACTGGAAGAAATTACTTTCAGTGATAAGATCGCCAATTGCTCTAAATCTGTTTCCTATGAGTTAATTTGTATCAGCATTGTTATTATTATTATTATTAGAGAATTTGGTAATGGTAGGCGTATTGAGTGGACGCCTAAAGGCGGTTAATTGCAGCAGTGAGTTTGGCTTTCAAAGGACTGACGCACCAGCAGGTCGGACTCACCACAAATTGGACTCCATTTAATAATAAGGCTTGCCTTAGTTTCGTAGCCACATGTTGTTATGTAATTGACCGTTAGCTGTTGGTAGGAAGAACTACCAGCCGGTCAATATGACCTATTTTTATCAACCGGTCAAAATGACCGGATGACTTGTGCTTGCAAAGTATTAAATATAATTCAATAAATTTATTGTGGAATTGTAAAAAATAGAAATTTACAGAAGTTTACAAGTTTACAAAAAATAACGAGTAAGGTTTTACATAAAAATCTTCTGAAGAATTTTTGAAACCGGTCATATTAAACTAGTGTTAAAAATACATATATATTCTAAATTTAGAAAAATCAGATTTAAACAAAAAATATAATACTTTAGTTACCATTCAAAAATAATATTTTAATTATTTTTTATTTTGATTGACAATCGAACCTTAGATATGTGTATCGGTTTACATAGGTATGTAGCGTCTGCTGTTATGTGCTAATAGGACCTTTTTGTCATTCATTTCTATTATATAAAAATATAATTTGTTTGCGTGCGTAAAATATAGGTATTATTTCAAGCGCTACAAAATCTATCCTTCTCTCTTATATACAACTAGCTTTTACCCGTGGCGTCGCTCGCATTTAAGTCATTAAATTAGTATCAGAGATCATTTCAATAGAAATGAATCAATATGATTCCAAACAGCTGAAATTATAGTAAAAAAATATATTTTTTAAATAAAAAGTATCCTATGTAACTTCTAGTACCTCCAAAAATATGTGTACAAAGTTTCATGATGATAAGTTAAGTAGTTGTTGCGTGAAAACGTAACAAACAAACTCACATTCACATTTATAATATTATTAGAGACATACGTATATGTCTGTGTAAAATAAAATAAAATAAAAACGAGTACAAGCGTTTAAAAAAGTAATTGAAGATATAATATTCTTTTATATTAAAAAAAAATGCAATACGTTCTCACGAGAAGAGTCATAGACAACGCCATGCATGCGAATGACATCATTTGTAAAAACATGTAGTGTAATAAAACTCACATTACATTTATTTCATCTGATAGTGAGATGAAAAAAAGTAATTTAAAGCAGATGATTAGTATATTTTTTTAACAATATTTCAACTAGAAATATGACTCAAAAAAATTAAAACTATAATTTAGTATGTATGAGTTAATGCCTTTGCCTTTATGAAAACAACAAAAGAAAAAAAAAACAATGTAAACATAAAACATTTTAAAAGTATTTTTGCTGATTTTTTCGAGACTGTATTTGTTTATATTGGAAGCTCGAGGTTGTTTTTTTTTTATACATAAGGGTTTACGTGTGAATTAAAATTTTATAATTTATTATTGAATACTCGACATTGGCAGAATTGTCTTTAATAGATATCTGAAGCCATTAATAAAAGAGGAAGAAGATTTTAAAATAACTTTAAACTTCATTTGTATTATGCAGAATAAATCCGCCACGTGCGCAGTAACCCCAGCGAACTGTCTGCTAAATTAAGATGAACCTGTTGAACCAATATACGAAAATGAATACAAGTTAGGCCAATATCCTTTTCCCCGTTTGCGCCACGTGTGCCCAATAAAATATGTTGGTATTTTTAAAATGTTTATTAATAGCTGCTATTAGGAGTGTTACTGTTGGCTTTTTCTCGATTTTTGGACATTTTGAGTGACCAGATAGTATATGGGGCATTCTTTGGACAAAATTGATTAATACATTCAGCTAAATAAAAAATTGCGGGGTTTAAGCAGTTTTTTCATTTATTTTTTGGAAAACAGGAGTGAACATTTTGAATTTGGTGATTTTTAGCTTGTGATAGAAACTTTTCATGTCAAAAGTAAAAGAACAAATTTAAAAATAATTATTCACAAATTGTTATAATCAGATGAAATCTTTAAAATGATTTTTAACAATTGCTTCACCCTAGTGTCAAGTATCAAGTATTTAATACCTATTTCTATAGTATTCTACATCAAATTTACTTTCGTAAACGTTTTTTAATCGGTCAAAAAGGTGTTCTGTTCGTAAAAGAATGTATATACTGTTATTGATTGAGTTTTATATGGCAGTGTATTGCAAGTCGCAATCCTATTTTCCGTGAAAACGTTAAAATTTACGTTTCGTTTTCGAATGAAATATGAAGGAAGAAATGTTTTATCATATTAACTGGGTCACTGAATACGAATGCAGAAGTACATTAAAAGATTTCACTAATCCCAGTTTAATCCTCCAAAATAACAATTATTTGAATCCCTTCCTGAGACTTATTTCATTATTGTATTTCTAATAAAGCCCGTCACAGACTTGCGTTGGCGATAGAGCGACAGTCGGGACCTTTTATTACTAATTTCGTGTATTTATTTCTGCTCTTTTTTTCTTAAGATGTAGGAGTCCCGTAAAGGACGTTTCGTTTCTCTAATAATAAATTCAATAGTCGTTAATTCATTTAAAATACACTGAATAATAAATAGTTATTTTAGTAAAAATACATACTAATCGTGGATAGCAAATAGTTAGCTTCCTAACCCAGTACCTGGTCATGTCTGGCTACTATTTAAAAAAAAGGCACAAAAACTCAAACCGAAAATCGAGCATAGATTCACTGATTAAAGTTCAAAACTTCAAACGTCACTCAACCGTTCTTAAGATAAATCATACGCTAGAAATATTGTTGACGTGATTTTTGACCAATGCTAATAATCCATTGCAACTATCTACTGTCACCTAGCTGTTATTACGTTCTGTTACACGCATTTATAAGAAATCGTGTCAATCGTTACTTATTAATATATAAATAACAATTAGAAAAAAATCAAATTAATGTTTAAACTGAATATTTTATATATTATGATTACTGTCTAATGGTTAATGTGTTTAAAGATTTATTTCCAATTGTTTCTCGTTGTAAATAATTATAAGTGCATTTAATGGAATAAAAAGTAATTTAAGCTCAGATTCTGCACTCAAGTAATGATCAGTTCAAAGTATGCTCGAGCGTCGTTTATAAATACGAGTAATGTAATAATAATAATAAATACTTTATTGCTTTAAAACATAATAATAACAGTACAACAACAATAGGAAGCAGATTTAGAGCAATCGGCGATATTATCACTAAAAGCAATTTCTTTCAGGTAACCAATTGTCATAGAAGAAGCAGTAATAGTATTGGGCAATGCAATTTAGATAAATAAAATACATAAATATAAGTAAACTAAATATATAATGAACATACACATATATAATTTCAACATGTACAAATATTATTCAGAAGGCGATCTCAGATGTAATTAATCTTTTAATTTTACTGACGTGTATGGTACCTATATATATATATATATATATATATATATATATATATATATATATATATATATATATTTTAAAAGTCCTCTACGTATATCCGCCTTTAACTAACTCATCTGTTATTCATAGCTTGTTAATTAAATTCTCAATTAATTAATTAATCAATCAAATTCAACAAAAGTAATTTACTTAATGTGTATTTGAAAACAAATGCTGTAATATAATAAAGTTTTTTATGGGATTCTCTGTGGGTTTTTCACCGATGCTTTCCCGGGATTTGTTGAGTGTCATAACCGCAAATGGATGAAATTTAACGAGATAATTGGTAGTAAGAAAACGAAACTTTCAAATTAACAGGTTTTAAATTTTATTTTAAAAAAAGAACATATCCATATAATAGACTATTAATTGTAATAATAAACAATAAAAATGTTAAAAGAAAGAGTTTATTATAATATATAATAATAATATTAACTTTTATAAATTTCGACTAATTTAAAAGATTTATAATACGTATTTTTTTGCGACGATTTAAAAATAATAATAAACCCAATAAAGTTAATATTAAATTTGATAATATTTAATAGATATAAAAAAAATAAAATGGTTTATTAATAAAAAAATTTAGTACATAAAAATAGCAAGGACCCCTGTACTAGGTTCAAAAACCTGTCTTACTGGGTACCTTACTGGAGGGATATTTATAATTTAAATTATTGTTGTTGTTTTTTTCATTTCTTAATTCAGCGACGTTGAACCTCTAACATGTAACTTCTAAATGTAGACACGTAAGGTGTAGTGTTTATTGCGTCTATATTGGACACGTAGAGCGGTTGATTAGAACAGATTGTTGTTCGTACCTCTTTGCATTCCTAATTTATTCTCGCTTTCATTGTATTAAGGTTTTTTCAACTTTAAGGATCCTTATTTTTATATTGAAAAACTAAAAAACAAATGAAATATCTCAAAGTACAAATGTTTTTCATTGTTTTATTAATACAACTATATATTGAAAGGTATTGATTATGCGATTTTAGTTATTCTCAGTTGCAAAGGTTTCGAAACGTCGGATTATGTTACTTAAAATAAAATTTTATTTAATAACCATAGTATAGTATATATTTCTATCATTATTTATTATTATTATCTATAAGGCTGCAAAACTCCAAACTATTGCTATAAGTTTAATTTTCTCATAATAAATAAATATTTCGGTAACTTTGCAGCGTATCAATTTTAAAAAATAGCTTTTTTATTGTAATTTTTGCATGAATTTATTTTATTTAGTTTAGGATATATTTCAGCTTATATATACAACTATATATGTCGAAAATAGTTAGTTATAAAACAAACACGTAGTTTGTTAAAATAACTCACAACTAACTTTATTAAACTTAAAACTGCATCAAAACTTTTCCAAACTATAGAAAGCGCTTCATAATTCATACTTTTGACGAGATGTAAATGCTTAAATTAAAACTACTTTACATATTCAACAAGTGCTGTTAATTAACTACCAAAGTCCGTGGGAGAGCATAATGGCTTCCCTCAGCGAATCCATCATGGCTGACACAATTCAAACGTCAACTGTCACTTTTTGGCGGCAAACGCGTTGTGACTTTTAATCAGATTTGGTCGCGCACTGCAATTTGCATGTATTCGTTATTAATTACATTTTGAGCAGTTTATATTTACATTTATTTAATATTAAATTGAAATTAAAATAACTGTTCGGATAATTCGATGTCTAAGCCTAATTTTGGCGCTCAAACGGGCTGTCAGTTTTTTCATTTGTTTTTTTTTTAAAGAAATGTTTTGTTCTTATTTTTAAGTTCACATTTGCTATTCTTATTTAAGAAGTAAAGAAGTTTATAATTTATTGAGGTACCCACAATAACAGATTTTCAATGGTGCCACACTAGGCAGTGCCTGACTTGACTACTATAAGACAAAAATCTGTTATTGTGCTTTATTTAATTATCGAATTACGTTAATAGATTATATATGTAGATGCATTTGAAAGGCTATAAGATTTTTCTTATAGTAATTCAACTAACATACATACAGCTATGTATTTATTTATTTATTTATAAAGTCTACTTACAAAATTACATAAGAATTACATATTATAAAAAGGACTACTATTATATAAACTAAATGAAATTTTAATCATAAGATAGGACGGCATACTCAAGGTGATAAAGGGATAGATACTATACTTCTAATAAAATTACAAAAATACATAAAAATATAAAACAAGAACCAAATAGATGTATGGAAGTGGGGAGAGAAAAAAAAAAGAAAAAATTGAAACAGTATGGAAATATTTAACACTACAAAGAAGTATACTCTGCCTGATATTACGCTAAAGTATTGCCTTGAGTGAAGATAGCTGTTATCACAACTCAGACAACTCCACAATGCCGAAACTAACAGGACACCTTTGCAGGTATCAATCCCCTATGGTCTGCATTCTCGTCTTATTCATTTATTTACAGGCTCTATATAACTTGGCCAAGCCTGAAATACGCACGTATCCAAACTAATAGATGTTTTGCTAGTTAAATAAAAATGCATAATTTCCGCTATCACATTCTTTGATATGCTAATTAACAAACATAAGCTTTGGCCTAAGCAATTAAAATTCATTATTTACCCAATTAAAACGTAAATTTGGCACAGCGAAAGCGTTGGAGAGGTTTACGTAGTAAATTTGCATTTATATAAAATACATTTTTAAATAGTAAATTATGCTCAAGATGTGCTTTTATCATAAATACGTAATTCATTTTTTTCTTCCGTTATATTTTTATAAATGATAATTCGAATTTTTTTTTTTGAATTGTGACTATTTGTTTATATATTTTTATTGGTCCACAAACAGAACCCAATTTAACAATAATATAAACTAAAAAAATCTTGTAAACACAATATTTACATGAAAGAAGTAAATATATATATATCTTAAAAAATTAATAGTGTTTAATGATCTAAAAAGTTTTATTCCACTTTTTATAATATACGTCATTCATTTTTAAAAGTCACAACCCGGCAAATTACTTGACGATCTGATGTTTTCATATTATAAAGAACAAGACTTCAATAATTAAAAATAAACATTTCAAGAGAAAGCCCCACTGAATGTGGAATGCAAAACACGATACTCAATACAGGAAATACAGAAGCATTCATTAAAAATGATAACCATATGTTTTGCACACCATACAAGGAAAGAAAACCTATGCATTGAAATGAAATGAAAATAATTTATTAAAGGCTCATCGTTAGACTCTACAATGGCTTCAGAAAGGCGTATGACGAGAAGAAGACCATAAGAAACTCGTCAATCATAGCCTGTACATGAAATAATTAACAAAAAAACTGAATTTTAATTCAGAGAAAAAAGTAAGTAAAATCCTCCCAGTAAGCCAAGCTAGCAAACACTAGTTTAACCACGCATTTCCATCGCTCATGTAATCAGTGATTTTATAGTAAGCCTTTTTAATTAGCGTCTGCTTTGCAATCCTTTTCAGAGAAGGAGTGGGCAGACTTGTTAAGTCATTGGGCAATTTGTTATACATTCTTATCCCCACTCCTATAAACGATCTACGGGTTTTTGACAGGCGAAAATACTAACGTTAAATTTTGTTAATACACAATAAAATTTAAATCAAATAAAGTTAAATAAACGCAGCTATTATTTAGTTTTCTTAAACTTATTAATAAGAAAACTAACTACTCGCAACTGTAATTGGAAAACTTTTTATTTGCATTTATATTTTCATTATTTTCTCTGTAATAAAACATAAACGAACTAACTTACTTATTTAAATATTTTTGTAACTATGTATTATTATTATATTCAATGTTAAAATGTAATATGTTTAAATAAATATTTTAATTATTAGTATTGTAATTATATGTATACTAGCTTTTACCCGCGGCTTCGCTCGCATTTAAGTCATTAAATAAGTATCAGAGATCATTTCAATAGAAATGAATCAATATGATTCCAAATAGCTGAAGCTATAGTCAGTTGGAAACTATAGTAAATAACAATATTTTTTTAAATAAAAAGTATCCTATGTTGCTTCTAGTACCTCCAAAAATATGTGTACAAAGTTTCATGATGATCGGTCAAGTAGTTGTTGCGTGAAAACGTAACAAACAAACTCATATTCACATTTATAATATTAGTAGGGATAGAGATATGTTTTACGTAATTGTCAGTTGTAGCCGATTAATGACGTTTGTCAAATAAAGGTCTGAACAAGATGCATGTTTTAATTTTGTAAACGCTGAAGAAAATTTTACGTTTTTTTCTATGTTTAATACATGTTTCTTACATTGTAACATTCTAATTTCAAAAATATAACTGTAGT
Source organism: Tineola bisselliella (assembly GCA_028551675.1). NCBI lineage: Eukaryota > Metazoa > Arthropoda > Insecta > Lepidoptera > Tineidae > Tineola > Tineola bisselliella. The sequence continues at coordinate 121,186 of JAPWLS010000242.1, read as the reverse complement.
GACTACCTCTACTGCTATCACAGCCACGACATGCCTAGGCACACGAGGTCGCAGCAACCCACAAGCTCGACCAATGAGCGTGAGCTGCAGGTCACGTCATCAGCTGCGAGGACTTTGTGTTTCATAGTTTATTATTACAATCGTCACTCGCTGGTTTCTTTTACTATGACGTCATACCAGCAGCTCACTGCTGCGACCTCGTGTGCCTAGACATCTCGTGACTGTGATGGCAGTGGAGGTAGTCGCTACATCTATATATATAAAACTCAAAGGTGACTGACTGACTGACTGACTTAGTGATCTATCAACGCACAGCCCAAACCACTGGACGGAACAGGCTGAAATTTGGCATGCAGGTAGATGTTATGACGTAGGCATCCGCTAAGAAAGGATTTTAATCAATTCTACCCCCAAGGGAATAAAATAGGGGATGAAAGTTTGTATAAATCTTATTAGATTTATTTCATTCATTATTACGCAGACGTAGTTGCGGGCAACAGCTAGTAACTAATAAAGCGATAGGTTTTGCAATTTATTGTTGGGTTATTGCCTGAATACTGGACATCGGCAGAATTGTCTTCATTAGACATCTGATGACACTAATAGAAAAAAGAAGATAGTAAATGCAATATTTTAATGATGAAAAAACAAATGCAGATTATATTAAAATGTCTACGGGAATGTATAGCTAAATTTTTACGATAAACAATTGTTCCAGCATAAATATAATGAAACGAAAAATATAAAAGTTACTTTTTCATCAAATATCGATGTATTTCCTGCGGGAACGACCGATTTCTCGAAACTACCTCTGAGATTACAAAGTCAACTTAATCGTCGTATAAATGAGGGTTATTTTAAGAAGAAGTCAAAAACAATTATTCTGTTACGGTGGCGATTTTTTTTTTAAAATGTTTTGTTTTATTTCTTACTTCATATTAAGCTGGAGTCTAACTCATAAGTGGAAATAATTTCAAGAAATATGCACATGAACCGCTTTGATAAAAAACACTGCCAAAGTCTAAAAATAAAATCTTTAAAGAATATATCGGTAACTTGATTAAAATTGATGGGGAGTTGCTTTTTTCAATTAGAGTTTAACGTGTGAATTAAAATTTTATTATTTCTAATTGAATACTCGACATTGACAGAATTGTCTTTAATAGATATCTGAGGCCATTAATGAAAGAAGAAGAAGAAGAAGAGGAAAATCGATGGGTTTTTTGACATGAAGGTTTACGTGTGACTTCTATAATTTCATATTGGGATCCAGACTGAATACTCGACATTGGCAGAATTGTCTTTAATAGATATCTAAAGCCATTAATAAAACTAGAAGAAGAAAACTTATATGTGGTGTAATTGTGTGTAAAGTAAATTATTACCTATCACCTAATTAGACAGGCCGAGTGTGTTTGACAAACAGACACGTGTCATTGAGTATAGCTGCAATTAGCATTAGAGATGTGCCGATTATGACTTTGGCCGACTAGCCGACTAGCCGATTAGTCGGTTGTAAATAAGCCGACTAGTCGGCCGACTAATCGGCCAAGCCGACTACGGTTTAGGGGATTCCCGTGACGCTTCGTTTACAGCTGATTCGCTGCAATTTCAGTCACTACTGACATGTGGACAAATATAAATAACAAAAAAAGTTTTTTGAGTTTTACAGCTCACTAGTTTGACGATAGTTTGAAATATCATCACGCAGAATTGCAATATATGTCATTAAATATTATGTTGATTTGTTTTTTAATTAAGATACTAATTTTGTTTGATAAATGTCATCAATATGTTTTCTTTACAAGGAAGTAACACATACATTTTATTGAGAAATAGACACAAAGTAAGAAGCCGGATAGTCGGCTTTACCGACTAGTGGCCGACTAGTCGGAACATCTCTAATTAGCATACAAGTGAATTTAACTTCTACATATAATATTTATTCAGCAAGTGATATTGACACTATGGTATTATTATTATAAAATATATTATTTATATTTATAATAGTTAATTACTACAATTATATTGTATTTTGATTGGTTTTTTTTTGTGATTTCTTCTCGTCATATGCCTTTACAAAATAAAGATTCTTTGTTTAAATTCGATTTATAAATTTTAAAGCAGGGAATTAATAATAATAATAAATACTTAATTGCTTTAAAACATAATAATAACAATACAACAATAATAGGAAGCAGATTTAGAGCAATTGGCGATCTTATCACTAAAAGTAATTTCTTTCAGGTAACCAATTGTCATAGAAGAAGCAGTAATAGTATTGGGTAATGCAATTTAGATAAATAAAATACATAAATATAAGTAAACTAAATATATAATGAACATACACATATATAATTTTAATATATACAAATATTATTCCAGAGACGTGTAGCTTAAATTAGAATTAAAATGAAATTATAATAAATACGAAACAAAAGCAACATTGTTCGTTTTAAATATAAAGGGCACCAATTTCCCGGTTAGTTTGTTACAAATATTTTTGTCATTTAGTTCGTGTAATGGTTTTCATGAACAATTTAAATGTACCAAGGAAATCTTACAGTGGGGGCGGTATTCTTGATTTAATTTGACCTTAAACACCATTAGTAAAATTGTTTAATTTTTTTTTCTTTCTCCCCTCTTCCTTACATCTAATTGGTTCTTACTTTTTATTTTTATGTATTTTTGTATTTTTATTAGAAGTGTAGTATCTATCCCTTTATCACCTTGAGCATGCCGTCCTATCCTATAATTAAAATTTCATTTAGTTTATATAACAGTAGTCATTTTTATAATATGTAGTTCTAATGTAATTTTGTAGGTAGGCTTTATAAATAAATAACTAAATTTAATGCCTAATGATAATTTATATAAGTGTTATACAAAATATCATTATTAATTTATTTTTAAAAGAAAACACGTTCGCTTCTATTATACTTTTATAGGTATAGTAATTATTGTATAAAGTATTTTTAAAAAAATTACATTACAATTCTATTTTATTGTAATAATTATTCCAATTAAGTATTTATATCATATTATCACAATGTTACGATAATAAAATTCATTATTTAGGTGAATAGGCCGCCGAGTCAAATTGTTCACAAGCGAGGTCAAAGTCGCCGGTAGGTGTAAGCATCCAATTTCCCTTAATTTTCCTAATTTTGGTGTAAAAAGATACCTTTCAGACGCTGCTGTGCCCTTACAAGTTATTTAGTTAAATTTTATCCCAACTAATGTTTCCACAACACGTGTTTGGTTTCTTTCATAAATCTTTGTCCAATATATTAAGATTTTAATTAAAAAAAAAAAAACATTCAATAGTAACCCGCGTAAAGACTTTTAAATTTGCTTTAATTAAATGAAAACTATTTTTTTATACTATTTATATACTAGTAATTAATTATTAAAATTAATGTAAAAGCAACATTATATAAATATTAATCATAAAACATTATTTTATACACGTTTCATTGTTTTCTTTTACATCCATATAAATACTTTATCAAAGGTAATTGGAGCGGTATTCATAGAACATTATAGATGTATCTAACATCGCCGCAAGCCATTTGATTCTTAATTTTAATGAGTCCAAAAATTTTGTTTAATTTTATTTTGTTACAATTTTTTTATAGAAATTGTTGAGAATATGAATGTATGCTTGGCCACATGGAAGTCTATCTTGACTTTGACGTTGTCTTGTTCGGTTTGTCGTGAACGACGTATTAATAAATTGTGTTTACAAATATAAACTAAATATACTCGTTGTCTCATTGTCTGCGATTTCCCCCAACAGAAATAATTAGATATGTTATTAGCAGCAATATATTAGCAGTTAAGAACGTGGAAAATACGAAATTTTTAGCTTGGAGCAAGCAGACCTATTCGTTTACTACACCACAAGCTGTTCTGACCCGATAGACCATCAGTTATTTGAGCTACCATTGCTATAGGCATATTCATTCTACAGCGATACTTTTATATCAAGCCAAAAATATTAATAAATTATTTCAGGATTTTCAAAATGAAAAAATTTAACCATGAGGATGAACTCTACTAATGAATACTACAGTTTCGAATCTATACCATCAACTGAACCGGTATATGATAGCACTACATGCCAATGTGATCTGGTCAGCTGATTGATCTACCTAATAATATCACAACATACACATATATCTACAGGATGGGGCACGGGAAACTCCCACATTTTAAAAGACTGGGAAAAGATATATATATTTAGAGAAACTTGTGTGAAATAATATTGTAGATTAAAATGGATTAAAAATATAATTGTGGCAAAAATATGCATTGTGGCAATCAAAAAATCAGAAAAAACAAGAAAGATGATACTGACAAACTAAACGTCAAAACCTCAAATCTTCTTAAATAAGTATTTTCGGCATGTGGAATCGACCGCCACATATATATATATAGGTCGAAAACACGATTTTTTTGAAATATGGGAGATTCTCGTGCCCCATCCTGTACAGTCAACACTGTTAAGCTTTATTAAATTGAAATAAAACGTAAATCTCCCAATTGAATATGCCCAAAATAAATGAATCCGAATGAAAATTGCAACTGAAATATTCTTTTCATACGAAAATAAATACGGAACTTTTGTAACGTTCATTTAAATAAATTGTTAAATTTAGTTTTACGTTTAAATTAACCGCTTCCATTCATAGTAAATTGCTCAAAAGAATATTTATTCATATTTCATTTCAAATAACTAATTTAAATATGAGTATATTCAATGTCGTGCGATTCAGTTTAAAGTCGCGTTATTCAAAACTGTATTATTAAGCATAGTCGTTATTTAGAGAGGACGCAATGCTACATGAAGTATATAATTGTATAGATAATAAATGAACGAATCAGAGTCAAATAATTTCGAGTGATTTTAAATAGATAATTTATTTCGACTATTAAGTGAATATAGAGTTATAAGAGATAATATATAAGTGGCAAGAATAAAATATTTTTAGCCATAATTAACAAAAGTATTGAAGGCATATAAATTTCTGATTTTTAGTTCAAAGAAAGCACTAATATTATTAACCTCTGAAACAAGAGACCGTATTCACGTCGCCACTTCTGTTCTAGGATCTGTACCACCAAATTTTCATTTGTTATTGCACTTAGAATATTATATATCTGTGGTCGATTCTACAGGTCGAAAATACTTATTTAAGAAGATTTGGGGTTTTGACGTTTATTCTGTCAGTGTCATCTTTCTTGTTTTTTTTTTCTGTTCTTTTTATTGCCACAATGCATTGTGATAATTATATTTTTAATCCATTTTAATTTGTAATGTTATTTCACATAAATTTGTTTTTTTAAATATAAAATGAGTTTTGTTTCCATTGTATTTCTGTATAAAGATACTTATCACAATATTAATTCAATTTTACCTTTACTCAAACTATAAATAACAAATATTTTGTCTCTTAACGCGGAACTGTACCTAAATGCAAACGTCGAGCTTCACCCGAATTTATTTAGAACTCTCAAACATTATTAAAACTATAACTTTAAGGAGAGAAGGCACACGAAACGTGTTCTACAAGACATAATATTATGCATATCAAATTTCAGGTTCTGAAGGTGAGATGTGAACAATTTACACTTGTTCAAACTTGTTACAATTGAACGAACATTCAATTTAAGCAAATGCAAAGTTACGTTTGTTTTTTTAACCAATTACAAATAAAGATCACATTTATAAAAGACTTCTGACCAAACATTTTATCTCAAAGCAAAATATATCTTAATTCTACTATTTATTTAATTCACTTATAACTTTTCTTCATAAATATGTATATATTATGTTATGTAATGTATGTATTGTGTAGATTTAGTTATTATTATTATTTTCTTTTGATTGCACCGAATATCACCGCTCACACCGACAAAGGTTAGCTGGTAGATAATACCGACGGCATTAAGCTCGCTGGTTTGAAAAAATTATTTATTTTTTAGCAATAAAGAATTTATTTATTTATTTATAGAGACTTGTAATTTATTGTGCACATGGAAGTTTAAAAAATGAACGCGAGAAAAAATAGACTATGATTGACGAGTTTCTTGTGATTTCTTCTCGTTATATGCCTTTCCGAAATCAAAAGCTAGGATATAACAGGAGATGACTAACAAAATTATATTAAAGGTAAAACTGAATCCATTGCTGTTTTTATAAGTAAGGTTGAGCTGAATCTCATGTAAAAAGCTCAAATATCTTCAGGCGCTCGTTAAGTAAAAAGCTTCTTTTTTTATATTCAGTATAAACTTGTCATATCTTTGGTATATGTATATTCTTTGTGTTGTAATCATATTGCATAAAGGCTCTCTTTGACGTAAAAGAAGGGAGAAGACGCCCCCTTTTAGTTGTAGTGTCATTTTACTGAAAGTAATGTATTTTCTTTTACAGTATTGTTGAACGTTTCCATCGTTGGAGCTTCATTGCTTTTAGGTTATAGTTGTGTTAAGCGGTCTATTACACCAATAAAGTTGCATTTTTTTTGTTAAACAAATACAATTTTTTTTCAATGAAAATGCATACATATTTAACTTCTCTCCATCACAGTAATAATTTTAAAAAAATCATAGCAATTTATTCACTGCAGAATCCCTTAATGAGAGAAGCGAAAATTTTATTGATTTGCCTGACTGCTAATGGTTATTTAGTGAAAAAATTTAAACCATAAATATTAATAAAGAGGTTAATTGTAATTATCTAAATATACCAATTAAGTAATTATTTATTTAAAAAAAAACAAATAACTCCCGAATTATATCTCATATACATAAATATGTATGTACTTATGTACCCGTTCAGCCACGGTTTCTAAGTAACAATGTAAATATGTTAAAAGATATTCCCGAAATCCCCAATATCCCGAAAATATGGAGTTGCGATTCGGAATGGAATTTTTCAATTAATTTCATCTGAACCCGGAAATCTAAGGTCACGGCGCTATACAGCCTTGATTTGTACAATAGAGATTAAAGTTACAAAAACTTCAGTTAATTAAAATATATATTTTTTTATAATACGAAAGAATAGTTTCGGTATTGTAAATATTTTATGTTGTATAAATTTTTTATTCTCTCCACTCTTCCTTACATCTATTTGGTTCTTGTTTTTTATTTTTATATATTTTTGTAATTTTATTAGAAGTATAGTATCTATCCCTTTATCACCTTGGGCATGCCGTCCTATCCTATAATTAAAATTTCATTTAGTTTATATAATAGTAGTCCTTTTTATAATATGTAGTTCTAATGTAATTTTGTAGGTAGGCTTTATAAATAAATAAATATATTGAAGTGCACTATCTAACGACTAGTTCTGCAGGTAGAGCATGCCTGTATCAATGCATTTATAGCTTAAAATAAACATATACTGAAAAAAAAACAAACTTTCCAGTAGGATTCGAACCAGATATACAGTTTCCATATAGGCCGTTATAAAGGTGAAATGTTAAAAAAACCTGTAAACAATCCTAACATACGCAATAACACCTTCTTTACTCATTTAAAATATTTTCAGACGCAAATAGATATTTTCAGATGAAAAGAGTTTTTCAGTCTTTTTTTCATGCGTACGTGATTAATACGCAGATAAGGGTTGTGAATTAAATAATATTATCACGTATCTCATGTGGTGCCTACATCTTCTTGTGTTTATTTGTTTACAGGTCACAGTTGATGAATTTTTTCCAATAACGTAATTATTATTTAAAATATTTCGACTTTAATTATTAATTATACAAAAAAAAATATCTATAGAAAAAACACATTTTTTTTTGGGCTTTTTGGACATTTTCTATGCAAATTTCTACTTAGAATACAATGTGAAATTAATTTGGTTTTACTTATTTATGTATACATACTAACTCCAATATATATAATATTATACACATATAATATTATAACGTAATATATATTGTATATTATTATCATAAAAAACGAATATATGTATGCTATTATAATGAATAGAGAGATTAAAAATTATAGCAACCTTGTATATTCCTTTTTTTATCCCTACTAATATTATAGATGTGAATGTGAGTTTGTTTGTTGCGTTTTCACGCAACAATTACTTAATCGATCATCATGAAACTTTGTACACATATTTTTGGAGGTACTAGAAGTAACATAGGATACTTTTTATTTAAAAAATACATTATTTTTTGCTATAGTTTCCAACTGACTATAGTTTCAGCTGTTTGGAATCATATTGATTTATTTCTATTGTCATTCATTTTTTAATGACTTAAATGCGAGCGAAGCCGCGGGTAAAGACTAGTAGTGAATAAATCTACAAGCAATAGTCTTTTTCAGTAAAATAGGTTTATTGTTACAGGGATCTTGTTACAAAATTTGAAAATATTTTATTTTATTATCTCCACTATGATGCGTCTTGAAGAGTTGAATGAACACTACCGAGATTAGCAGGTAGTATCTTGTTATTTTTTATTTATTTATCTATTTATGTATAATATTAATTAATATATAGTTTTCGATGGTCCCACATTAGGCATTGCCTGTCACGTGGGACCCATCAATTACAAAACCTTTAATTATAAACATTATTACTAAAAATAATTGTGAATTTATTTATTTTTTTTTTTTGTAATATCTTTGTAAGTTTGACTTGGTTGTGGGGGTAGTATGGCATCAGGGTCTCATGAACTTCTCTGTTTCCCTATAGCTCCAGGCAAGAAGAATCCCGGCAACCTTTGATTTCATCAATCTGGTGGGGGTAGGTACTACTGGTGTCCAGAAATTTTACCAATTTATTATTTATTTTATTGTACAAAAAATATAATTCATTTGTTACAGATTAATGTGTATTTAAAAAATTAAAATAGAATCATTAATTAGGAAACTTTTAAAAATTCTCCGTTTCGATTGTAATATTTTAAAAAAACAACAATAAGTTACTGAAACTCAATAAAATTAATTATGAAACTTTGTTGTTTTGCAAAACGATATTTTTTATTTACAATTGATCGCTTACAACTAACTTGTTGTCTAGTGTCTATAATGTTGTCTATGGTCAATGAAACAAGTTGTGCTCTCACGTATTATTATTTTATTAAATAACTAAAGTGATTACAATACTTGCGTTTTTGAACAATAGTTGTCTGCTCGTGTGATCGTGATAAATCAATCATAAGAGAAACTAATTTCACTTTTAAAATAAAACTGTGTGCTGTTGGAGGTTATGTACTGAAATAACCGTCACTTAACTGTTGTCACCATCAACTTTCATCACACTTGCAAGTAAATATGGATCCATCTGCAACACGTACGCCAGACCCTCTTGCTGCACTGAAGTCAATCGAGGAAATGTATGAAAAATCCATGGGCTCCTTTGAAACCCGGCTTCAGGCTGCCACTTCCTCCACTACGTTGAGTCAACTGGTCGAGGACTTTCAGGAGTTTAAAGTTCTAATGCGGAAAACTGTTGAAATACTTCGCGACCAAATCCAGAATTTGACAATCATCACAGATGATATGGAGAATAGGAGTAGGCGAAAGTTCTTGCTTTTCCGAGGTGTTAAGGAGGCAGCAAATGAGAATCCCTCAACTGTAGTGCTGGATATTGCGGTTCATAAATTGAAATGTGGTCTACAAGCAAGTGATGTACAGTCCTGCTTCAGGCTCGGAACAAAAGGATCCTCTACAGACAGGCCTCGACCACTGCTAGTTCGTTTTTCTGATAGGGAAGCCCGAAGCAATGTGTGGCGCGCTAAGAAGGAACTAAAGGGCTCCAATATTTCTGTTGCTGAATTTCTAACACCAATCCGTAAGCTCTAACCGAAGGTCGCCGGATCTTTGGCATGAACAGCTGCTGGTCCCAGGATGGAAACATATACATCAAGTTTAATAGTAACAAACACAGACTACTTTCTGAGAACCACCTGAGTCAGCTGGCTGCTAAACACTTGTCGGGAAAACCTGAAACGGAGAAACAAAGTAAAAAAAACACGGTCGGCTAGGACTGTTAGAAATAAGCATTGATTACGGGAATATTATATGCATACATGCATACATATTACAAAATGCGTGAATTGATTTGTAACAGTGCTTGTTTACTTACCGGGCTTTGTGATATATTCATTTGCTTTGTTTATCCGCTTTAAACAGTTCTATTTGGTATATTACGCATAGTTTATAATGATTCAAATGCACTGTTGTTTTTTGTTTTTTTATTTATCTTGTTATCTTAAAATTTTAATAAAATGCATAGTAAGAAGGTAGCTGTAAATCACGCGCGTTCAATATTTTAAATGACGGTTTGTTTTCACGTTCCAATATACACAGTTCGGCGCTGTTTTAAATTTTGTTCTTGATCAACTCATATGTATGTACTGAGTAATGTTCAAAGTGTAAGAATTTTTTTTTTTTTTCTGTTCTTTTATTTATTTATTTTTTTTTGTGTGTATATTTATTTGTAAACTAACTAACCTTCAGTTGGGTGACGAGTTGATGGTTGTAATTGAATTGGACTTCATATATATTATTATTATTATTCTTTATATATATATATATATATATATTGTAATTATTATTATTATACTATATATTTTATTATACATACAGTATGTCTGACATAGATAATATATCTTCTAGTTCTGAGTCAGATGTTTTTTTCTCTTGTGAATCTTCAACTGATGGGTTTGATGTTAGTGTGGATGCTGTTCATCTTGGCGACCTTATACAGGACACCTTTTGCACTTATCCAAATAATTTAAACGTGTGCCATATAAATGCTCAAAGTATACCATGTCACTACTCTGATCTTCTCACAACATTTAACAGTGAGAGTATTCATGCTGTTTTAGTATCAGAAACTTTCCTCAAGCCCTCTCTTCAATCAACTAGTTATTCACTGCCTGGCTTTGTACTTGTACGTAATGATCGTATTGGAAAGCGGTGCGGTGGGGTTGCTATATATGTACGTTCCAATTTCAAATACAAAATTATTTCTCAATCTCCTTCAAACTATACTAGTTCCTCTGAACATCTATTTCTGGAAATAATTTTGAAAAATACGAAGTTTTTACTTGGTGTCGTTTATGCTCCACCTACAGTGGACTACTTTGCCGCGTTGGAAATTCTCCTTGAGACTCACTTACCTTCATACGAACACAACCTGATTATGGGTGATTTCAACACCTGTCTCTTGAAGAATGATAACCGGACAAAGAAGCTGAAGCATATTTCGACTTCGCTAAATGTTACCATACTTCCTCTAAATTCTACTTTCCATCTTAATAACTGTAACAGCCTTCTCGACCTTATTCTTACTTCTAATCCTGAAAGGATCGCCTCTCATGGTCAACATTTAGCGCCTGGTTTCTCTCACCATGATTTAATCTTTGCTTCGTACAAAATTAAAGCACCCAAATACAAGCCTAAGGTTTTTCTTCAACGTAACTTTGCCAGGATGAATCTGGAGAAACTCTCTAGCGATGCAAGTAATACTGACTGGAATACTGTCTTCGCTGCTGATGCTGTGGATGATAAAGTCAATGTCTTTAACAAACTTTTAATAAAACTATATGACAAACATGCTCCAATACACCCAGTTCGAATGAAAAGACCTCCTGCCCCGTGGCTGAATGACGACATTCGAAAAGCTATGAGGTGGCGTGATTCGCTGAGACGTAAACACAAGAAAACACCTAGTGAAGTAGCTTGGAATAATTTCAAGTCTGCAAGAAATCGTGTAAATCAGATGTGTAGGAACGCCAAACGCCAATATATCCACAAAGCCATTGAAACTTGTACTCAACAAAATATTTGGAAATTTTTAGGCACTCTTGGACTTGGAAAACCTAAGGCCGGATTGAATTACCCCGATCTGAACCTTAATGATCTTAATCTTCACTTCTCCTCTATTCCTATAACTATTAATTCTTCACAGAGAGATACTACTATCAAACAGATAAATTCCAAACCTCTCCCTAATATTACTAGCTTTCAATTTCATGCTGTGTCCGTTTCTGAAGTAGATAAGATAATTAAATCTGTGGTTAGCAAGGCTGTTGGCTTTGATGATGTGGGCCGTGTCCTTCTTGTTCCTATTCTTAACGTCATTCTTCCTGTTCTTACTCACATCATTAATTCTTCTCTTACCTCTGGATGTTATCCTGAAATATGGAAAAACGCCCACATAGTGCCTCTCCCAAAAAAATCTAACCCTACTGCTTTTAGTCAACTTCGTCCTATATCCATCTTACCTTATTTATCTAAAATCTTAGAGCGTGTGGTACACCAACAATTCAGTCTCTTTCTCATTAAACACAATCTGTTAAATCCTTACCAATCTGGCTTCCGACCGGCCCACAGCACCACCACAGCACTCATCAAAATCACTGATGACATCCGGTTGGCTATGAATGACAAACAACTAACACTGTTAACACTGCTGGATTTCAGCAGTGCTTTTAATTGCGTCGATCACGACATACTCATGGCGATACTGCGATCTCTTAATATTTCGGAAAACGTGACGCAGTGGTTTTGCAGCTATCTCTCTGGACGGCGCCAGCGTGTTCGCCTGGACAATGTCTACTCAGACTGGTGTCCGGTGAGTGCTGGTGTCCCGCAGGGTGGGGTACTATCCCCATTATTGTTCTCCTTATTTATTAATAGTTTAGTTCAAGTCATTACTTTTAGTTCCTACCATCTGTACGCGGATGACTTGCAACTGTCACTAAACTTCAGTCTAGAAAACCTCAATGACAGTATCAGCATGATGAATAATGATTTGGAGGCAGTACGTGTACGTTCAGGTGAGCTTGGACTCCTGGTTAACCCGGCGAAGACTCAGGTCATGTTAATGGGTACGAGATACATGCTGGACAGAATTGATCTGGGATCTATCTCTCCACTCACTTTTAACTGTACATTGCTCCCCTTTTGTCAGCATGTTAAAAACCTCGGTCTCCATATGACCTGTGATTTGTCTTGGGAATGCCACGTGTCTGAGGTCAGTAAGAAAGTGTTTGCCACTATGCATTCGTTGAGGCAGCAGCAGCATTTCATACCTTTTGAGGCGAAACGTATGTTAGTCACCTCCTTGCTACTTCCAATAATTGATTATGCTGACATCTGTTACACCGACATCAGTGAAGAATTGCTGAATAAATTGGATCGCCTTTTGAATCTGTGTATACGCTATATGTACGGCCTGAAAAAATATGATCACGTCTCGCATTATCGCAAAGAGCTTGAGTGGCTCAATATTCGTTCTCGCAGGTCTGTACATTTATCTTTCCTCTATAATATTCTCTTCAATCCTATGGCTCCCTCTTATCTTAAAACTCGCTTCCAATTTCTCTGTGACTCACACAACTGCCCCCTCCGTTCTACTCATAACAACCAACTTAAAATACCGGCACATGCTACGAGCCGGTATTCAAACTCCTACACCATATCTGCAGCCCGCCAATGGAACATGCTACCACTCAGCATCAGACAGGCTCCATCGATTCACATTTTTAAAAATCTTCTGAACAAACATTTTAGTATAAAACAAAATATCTCTTAATTCTATTATTTATTTAATTCACTTATAACCTTTCTTGATAAATATGTATGTATTTAATACTATGTAAATAATATGTATGTATATATTATTAGTTATTATGTTATGTAATGTACTATGCATAAACAAATATTACTGTTTTTTTTTTTTTTTGCAATAAAGAATTTATTTATTTAACTTTGATTTACTTGCTTATTGTCGATTGGTTATGAGAATTTTATTTACGTCATAATAAAGTTAGTCATTAATAACTGATTCGTATGTATACTAATTGATAACTTATAAAAATTAAAATGAATTCATTTATTTGTAATTAATTTATTCACTTTTAAAGCAAATATTTTATAAAAAGAACTTAATACTTTTGTAGTTTGCCTGTCTACAGTATATTTATATGTTTATAAATTTAATTAATTGTGTTATGAGTAAGTGAATTTTTTAAATTCTTTTTGAGCTTTAAACTCTCTTAAAGTAAAAACCTACAATATATAAAACGTAAAAATCGAAATTTAAAAATCTTTATTGCATGTCACATTATAGATAGAAGGATGTCAAAACAATTAATTATTTGCTAAATGACACCCTGTTTGGAGACAACAAACTATTACTATATAAAAAAAACTACTATGAATTGATGTTTACCCTTAGGTATACAACCCGACTAGAATTTTTGCCTTATTTCCATGAAGTATCATAAGGACCTCATCAGGTGAAAGTAGGGTTAACCTCATTAGGGCAATCCTGACAAGGTCCTCAGCAGGAACGCATCAGGATGACCTTATTAAAAAAAAATATATTTTTCATCGGGTTTTCCTGATCATGTCCATACAAGGAACTTCTCAGGATCACCTGACTGAAAGAAAGACTATTTCTCACTAGGTTATCCTGACAAGGTCCTCAGCAGGAACGCATCAGGATGACCCTAGAAAACAAATATAAAAATTCTAGTCGGGAATAGGATGCCAATGCCCCTATACAGCAGCTATTCTTCTACGTCATAGTAGATTTATTATATATTATTATGACATTAGTATGTAAGTAGACAATGCCAGTATACAGCAGCTAAATCAAATGGATAATTATTAAATTTATTTCATTTATATTTGTATTTGTATTGACGAGTAAAAGCACTCTATTGGAGCCAATTTGCTAAAGGTAAATAAATAAGGATAGTACGGTATGCTCAAGGTGATAAAGGGATAGATACTACTTCTAATAAAATTACAAAAATACATACATACACATGTTCATAATTTAGATGTTACACAATAATGAAAATAAAAAAAAAGCAAGAACCAAATAGATATAAGGAAGAGGGAGAAAAAAAAGTTTAGTTAAGTTTATTTTTAAATCGTTTTAAATCGAACAGAATGTAGTAACATATTATCCGCAGAATATTTTATTGTCATAGTATCTGTAATTTTAATTTTGTTCTTACTAATAAATTAAAAAACAAATATACTATATGCATAAATATAGTAGATATTCCATCGTAGAAAGAGCGTCTGTCTGGTAGCGGTTTTTTTTACTACTATTTGCTGCTCGTGGCTATTATAAAAGTTAGAAGACAAGACAAAGTTTATAAATATATTTTTTCGAGTTATGGTCTTTTTAAATTGATAGAGACGTTCATGTTTTTAATAATTATTCAATAATAGTGAATATTTAATTCAATAATCCAAAAATAAAGGGTTTCAAATATCTCTGCCAATGCTAATGTAAGTCGTAAATGTAATAGTTAGTACGTATTATAGTGTACGTATAAGCACTAGTTTTAGTAAAAATAGAAATACTTTTCAATGATAATAAAATCAAAATGATAATTATTAGTGGGTTTATCTTATATCTCGCGTAGGTACCTATATGCGTAACAATGACGAAACGTGCTAATGCAAACCAATTTTTATATGTTTCCTTTGTTATTAAATGTTAGATATTTTATTGAATAAAGTTACACATATTTTAAGCAAATTAATTACTAACTAAAAATTAGTTAATAAATGTTCTATCTATTTAAATTTGCATTTATATAGTACGGATTCAAAATTGCATTTAATTTAATAAATAGTTCAAAATTAAATTTATTTTTTATAAGATAACATTTACTCAGAACATAAGCAAAATATTTAGTTTATATAAGAGAAGCTTTAAATATTATTAAAAGAAAAAACTTACCCAAAAGCCATTGCAACTGGTTCCAAGTATATCTGCTACGAATAACTACGACGACTCTACGACCCGCTACGACGTGCTGTGAATTGCGTTACGATGGACTACGTTGGCCCTTATATGGACCAGAGGCCTGCGTAGGCCACGCCCAACGATGACGACAACGCCCCGTAATAAATACAATATATTTTTCAGTATTAAATATTATTTGTATATTTAGATACTTTTATTATTATTATTTAAATAAAATAAGTTATAATAAGTCTTCCATTTATCCTCAAGCCTTATTTTTGGGTCATTAAAATTTGTTATATGTTAATACTTATAATATAACAATTGAAAAAACAGGAATGGATTTTCAGCCAAATCGGTTCGGCCGTTCTCGAGTTATAAATAGTGTAACTAATGCGACTTTCTTTTATATATATAGATATATGTACATATAAGTTGGTATATTTATTGTTTATAATAAAAATTTGACTTCAGAATAACATTTTCGTTTCTGCAAATAATATATAGTATCGTCGTAGTCATTCACGAATATTTATTTATCTAATTTAGAATATATTATGCGGCTTAAGAGATATTGATAATTTTAACATAATTAAAAAAGAATCTCAACGTATTTCTAATAAACAAGTCCTACTATTCAATTGGTGAATTCACGAGTGACATTTTGTGGGTTTAAATTTAATTTGACATTTCTATTATAGTAAAATTTAATTGTATGAATTATTTGCATGCCATATATCAGAGGTTCTCAAACTTTTTTGGCGAAGGAAAAAGCATTAATATAATTATAAAAAACTGATTTATATTTATTTATGAATAATCATATTGCAATGTAATATTACGTAATATTTAGATGTAACCTTATAATCTCCATTTGGTAGGTATTTTTTGCAGTATTTTAGCCCTAGGGTTCCGCGGAACACACTTTGAGAATGGCTGCCATATTATAGTACATTATGTAAAATATGTGATACTACTAACATTATTTTAAGACCTATGTTATTACCCATATTTATAGGAAATAAATGAATTTGAATTTAAAAACATTTTAAGAATAAATGTTATAGTGAATTAAATTAGTTCGGGGTGTCAGTGTATTTATTCATTTATAATACATTTATTTATAAATAAGGGGATAACATGTTACGGTATTTTTAATATAAAATGATTGCAAACTTAATGTAAGAAAATATTGCGTATATCACAATTTCATATCAATAACTATTTCATATTGCATTCGAAGATGTTTTTATTGAAAAATTTTCATATTATTGAGTTATTTAATAGTGCGATATGACTATTTAAATTTCTAGTATTATATATTAAATGAAAATATTTTATTATCATACTAAAGGCGTGCACTTGCTCAGCGTTAGACTGTACAATGGCTTCGAAAAGGCGTATAACGAGATGAAGACCACAAGAAACTCGTCAAGCCTCTACATGAAATATTTAATTTAAAAAAAAACTGAATTTTAATTCAGAAATGACTATAGGGACTCACTAATTTCAGTAAAAATTATTTAAATTTTAACTAATATGTAATTCTATGTTTTATTTAAACTTCGTTGGGTTGTTTTCCTTTAAATATATATAAGACCCTGTTAAACATTATCAGCCGCAGGTCATGTCCTCTGTTGGGAATTTTACGTGGGACTGGCTGATAAATCGTTTTTTGAGTTATTTTTTTAACTGAGATATTTTTTATAATTTTTACTAACTACAAATCACGTTAATATGTCTATATACTATAATCTCAAGCACTAAAAATTTTCACTCGGTTTAAAGCGATAGTTAAGTTAAGTTTATGAGAAAACTAACCTTATTACCTTCATATTTATATTTGATTAAACTTGTGTGTACAATTCACAAGTGTACGACAACTAGTGCATGTAAAAATGTATATTTATTTACAGGTAAAACGATTATTATAAAGTCAGTTTAAAATGAAAAGATAATTCATATGTAACCTTGATCCGGTCTACGGAGGTCAGAACTAGAATATTATTAATTTTCATTTGTTGTCAGCAATTAAACGTAGGACCAATCAGAGGCATTGATATGATAATAACCAGTTAAAAAATATATATTTAAAATTATTGGTTAAAATTAATAATTAAAAACAATTGCAATTTAATGAATACAAAATGAAATTTAATACACATGAAAATAGTACATCCCTACTAATATTATAAATGTGAATGTGAGTTTGTTTGTTACGTTTTCACGCAACAACTACTTAACCGATCAACATGAAACTTTGTACACATTTTTTGGAGGTACTACAAGTAACATAGGATACTTTTTATTTAAAAATAATATTTTTACTATAGTTTCCAACTGACTATAGTTTCAGCTGTTTGGAATCATATTGATTCATTTCTATTGAAATGATCTCTGATACTTATTTAATGACTTAAATGTGAGCAAGGTCGCGGGTAAAAGCTAGTATGATATATTTTGCACTATGTTTAATATATGACGTAAACATGTTTTTTATTGATTCAGTTATCGTTATCAAAATTCTATTGATTGACAACCGACGGGCTAATGGAATTATGACAGACCGTGATTACAGTGATGCTCTACTTCCGTTTGTATTATTATATTAAGTTCATTTATTATAATAAAATATTAAAACTATACCTATATTTTTGAAGTTACATAAAATTACATTATTGACAGGGTTTACGTTAACGACGTAGGTTAGTTCTCGTATAATTGTCAGTTTTAATTCGAACATATTTAGAATAAGGAATTTGGTTGATTTGTTTTAAAGAGCGGTGATAAAAGGCTTGTCAGACTGATAAGGGCAGTTGATAGGTCAGTAGGTAGACGAGAAACCCAGGAGATTCATCAGCTCAGCCTGGTATAACGAAGGCTAGTCGAAGAAGAGCTTGGACATAATCTATGTCATATACAGCAGCTATTCTTCTATGTCATAGTAGATTTATAATATATTATTATGACATTAGTATGTAAGTGGACAATGCCAGTATACAGCAACTAAATCAAATTTCATTTATATTTGTATTGACGAGTAAAAGCGCTCTATAGGAGCCCAATTACTAAAATTAAATACATAAAAAAAGAGTGGTACCTGAAAATAAATATATTTATAAATAGACACAAATAAAATTTCTTATTATTAAAATATTGAATGTAAAACATAATGTAGATAGAACGAGGCATTTGTTATGCATTGAGTAATAAAAATGTTGATGTTTCTCTTATGAGGTGAGCTTAATCGGAATATATTATTACTACCCTCAACGAAAGCGGAAGTTCGTTATTTGAGTTAAATAACGTTCAAGTTTTTATAAAATTATGCTTACCACTGAGTACTGTTTGTATAATTTCGCAACTATTTCGTAAATGTCATAATTCTTTTCTATACTATACTAATATATAAAGAGAAAATATTTGATTGTTTGTTTGTATGTATTGAATAGGCTCCGAAACTACTGGACCGATTTGAAAAATTATTTTACCAGTAGAATCTTTCATTATCTCTGATGAACATAGGCTATAGAATATTTTCAAAAACTCAGATAATAATGTAACTCAAAATGTGAAAAAAAAAAACAAAAAAAAAACATTATATTGCGTACGCTGCGGAAATTATTGACAACAGAGCAAAGTGATGTGCTACAGTTTTATAGAGGACATCAATATCTACAAAAAAGTCAGCGATACCATATGTCTAACTATTACAGTTATGTCACAATAACTTCATAGTACTTTATATCTTCATTACTACGCGAACGAAGTTTCTGGCAACAGCTAGTTTTAAATAAAGCAACTGAATGCGAGCCTGTTGGTGATTAGCAGAACTAAAAACGCTTTTATTTTTTGTGTGCGAATAGCGAAATAATTGTGTAATAATATATTTCTAAAAAAACAGCTGCTTCGTTTTACTTTACAAGGGTTTTGTCTCCAAGATGAATTATTAAGGGACATCTCACAAGAGAAAACTCTATGCATATTAATTAACTAACTTTTGCTTCAATGTCCGTTTTAGTTCAGATAAATTGTGTTATTCACTATCATATATATATACGTACATGCAAGACACGCTTTTACGAGTATAGGCAGAGCTTGTGCATAGAATTAGAAACGATAGTTTTAAATGTAAATAAATACACATAACGCCTTGATTGATTGAACAGCGAACATGTTTTGATAAAATTAAAACATGTTAGCTGCAAAACTATCGAAAAGTTCTCGAACAAAAGCGAGTATAACATTTTTATATATGTTATATGTATATCAATAAATCATATTGTATTTAAGATTGTGTGTGAAGTTAAAAAAAATATCCAATCTCCCCGTAGTGCACTTTTCAATACTTTATTACCTCCCCATCAAAGTTTAAACGCAGGTCATAGAAAAAGAGGTTAGAAATATTCAACGTATATTTTCATAGCAAAAACTGAAGTTAACACAAGATAGTTAATTAATCCCTATTGAAGATATTGTTTTTCATTTCGAGTATACAATTATAGTCCCCTCTTGGCTTAATTAATTCTTTTCCTCTTTTATAAGCTGCTTTCTTGTCTCTAATAAAACCCATTATACATGGAGGCAGCTTCTTGATCTATCTATTTTTGACTAACGTATGTACACAGCGATTTTTAAATGGATACAGTTTTTGTAGGTATATGAGCGGTAGAAAGAGAAACGATCTGCATCCCTTTCACACATGCCTCAACTTCGAGACGATAAAAATATAGTTATCCCTTTCTAATGATTGTTTCTTCCAGTCCCAAAGTCCAATCTGTATCCATTTGAAGATTTTAGTTTGTCACATTAAAACTATTATTATTTTTTGTACAAAGACATGATTTTTTAAATCAAATATTTTACTAAAATTTGTGATAGAAGTGAAATAAAAGAAAACACACTATTAATAACTAAAAATATATATTTATTACAATGAATTATTAAACAAAATTGGTTAATATATAAAAACGATCGCAGGGCATTTAATGCCCAAAATTGTATGCAAAATAAAATCTAACTTAATTATGTAAAATAATGATTTATCCCTAATTTTCTAATTAAATTATTACTTACAATAATTCATATATTATCGCAGCCTGGTATATGACCGCACTACGTCTGACATTATTCCCAATTTATTCTACGCCAAAAGCTAAAGGGAATATCTTCAAAATGAACCAATAACCACAACTCTATACCCCAAAAGAGATCAAAAAGATAGCCCCAGGTTATCGTGGAAAACCGGAGAAATTCGACTCGAGAAAAATCAGTAAGAAATTCGCAAGACCAAAACAAAGGAAAGGAGTGACTCCGCCTACTGCTCTGGACAAAGCAAAAATACCAACTCCAGCAAAGAAGGCCCCAATGTGGGGAATCAAGAAATACCTTCTTTCTCAGTTATATCCAAGCTGCTTTCAATCGCAAATAATTAATATTCATTTTTATGTAAATGAACATACAAATACACCAGAAACAGTTCATTTTGGAATATTTCCCTCGTTGCCTCTAAAACGCAATGGCATACATACATCACTAATATTATGCTCGAATCATTTTCTGTAATTCAAATACAGAGTAACCTCAATTTAACAATTTCCTCGATTTAACGAATTTTTCGAAACCCCCTAACTGCCCATAAGAGATAATGCAAAATATACCTTTACATTACGAACACATTTGTTAAAAACCTTTTTATAACGAATTTTCAATCTTTGCAAAATATAAACAGAAAGTATTATTTACCTCTATTTAACGAAATCGTTCGCTATAACAGGGAAAGCAGATTAGTACCTACGTAAAGCTGAGATTAATATTATTTTAAACCTTGTTAAAACGAATCGTAGACCAACCTAACCTCATTGTAACAAGTTACTTGATATAACGAATTATTTTCTGATCCCCTTCAGTATCGTTATATCAAGGTTGCACTATATATATATCAAGTGTACTATTTTTTTCACAATCAATGCCTTAATAATAAATAATACAGTCTTAAAGTAAATAATACAACAAAATTTCTCAATCCTTTTTGTTAATAAAACAAAAATCGTTGTAAAGATACAAAAAACTACACACTACCTGAGCGAGTGACTTTTGATAATTTTTACAATGTTGCCAAGTAAATAATAAATTGTAATCCAGTAGTCCCAGGTTTAGGTCCCAGTCTACACATTCAGTACTCTATTATAAAAAGCATGTCTGAGTTGGTCTTGTCCTGATATAAATAATACGTCACAACTCCCAGGAATGCATCTTCATAGTAATATTATTTATCTTGTAACTGAACATAATTCGCTGGAAATAAACCGTAAGCGCCTTTGCAGAGCCCTTGCCACCATCCCTCGTCGATCTGTTGATTGAATGAACGAACTTTAAATACATTTATATTAGACTAGCCTATCGATTGAAAACATAGGGGCGCATTCGTTTCCTGAAGCCGGCAAGGGAATATTTCAAACAAACATCCATACACATATGTCCTAACACTAGTCTCCGTTCAAGGACCACACTCTAGCTCAGGGGCCGGCAACCTATGGCCCGTGGGTCACCGAGTGACCCATTTGGTAGTTCCAAGTGACCCACTCTAGTTCCGAAAATAAAGCATAAGGTATATAAACACTTTTTCTTCATTCAATACCAAACCTCTGACCCAAACGTCTTTTTAATACGGCAGCCAAAAAATGTTGCCGACCCCTGCTCTAGCTTATGATTATAGATGGAAAAACAAACCTTTATATTTCAGAATTCATCAGTAAGTAGTAAAAAAACCCATACCATGTCTATATTTGTGATAATGTCTCCCGGATCAAATGATATTTCGTCAGCAGCGGCCGCCTGGTAGTCATACAGTGCTCTCGCCGTATACCCTTCTTCTTCTTCCTCTTCACCACCTTCTCCTTCCCACCCGACTGGAGATACCACTATTGTAGGCTGACGGGTTAACTGAAACATACACCCTACCTAAGCTTCAGTGGTCCACAAGCAGCAGCAACATGATAAATCCACTTACTTCCTCTTTCTCAGTAGATTTGACTTCAGTACCGAGTGTGACATCGGGTAGATTACTGACAGGTTTGGTGTCAGTAAGCGAGCTGTCAGTGGGTGAAGTGTCAGTAAGCGATGTGTCAGTGGGTGAGGTGTCAGTGAGAGTGGGGGGTTCCCGCAGTTGCGATGGCCGCACTGTGTCTGTTTGTTTGTTTACTTGCGCCTCTTGCGGCTCGACTTCATTTGTTTGCTTTTCTTTTTCCTGCAAATGTATGAAATTTAAAACTAGGACAAGTTATAGTTAATATTTGCTATTTGTTTATAATGCCTACATCAAACTATATATAGATATATATAGAATAGTATCAGAACATTTAAGGCTTTATTATTATTATTTGTATATATTGTATACCTTAGTAGATATATCTTTATCGATTTGTTGCCTCTGTTGTCTTATCCGCTGCACAGACTCCTGCGCTTCTTTTTCTTTCTCTTTCGCCATATTTTCAAATTTAGCCCTCAGAGAGGACGGTTTGGCGCCACCTATAATTATTATTCTTTTCTTTTATTTTATTATTTGAAGGAAAAGTTTCTTATGCAAAGGTGAAATCAATCCTTGCAATAAACCTAATATTATGAAATACAAAATTTAATGCTTTTATTATAATACATAAACTATAAATAGATTATTAAAATAAAAATAAATTATTATGTATATAATTAATTGTTTAAGGCGTTACTTTGCGGAAATCCATATTAAATGAAATTATTTAAAATTAGTTTGCTTATAATTCCCGCCATATTAGGTCGATGAAGGAAAATAACCTCCACCAACATGCAATAACTTGTCTCTACGCGTTTCGCGACTTTACATATCCTGATGATGCCACGTGAAGCAAAATAATCTTAAATAATTTCCTTTGATTATGTATATGTTTAAATATACCACTAGATGGCGCCAGTCATGTTTGATCGCAACAACTGTTCACAATCATTTCAATTGTCTAAAATGAAGTGTAGTCTGACACGATACAATTGCAAGTGTGCATTTATTGTATTAGTATTTCAATCACATACACACCTATATCAGGCTTCTGCTTCGTATAATTAGTACCAATTTTGTCTATGCCTTCGTCGAATTTATGCGCCGATTTGTCTATGCGATCCGTTTCCACTCCAAATTTGCCGCCAAAGCCCTGTATATAATTTTAATTATTAACGTTGGATAAGTTTGGCAGTGAAACTAAAATCTTCTTATCGTCGACAGAAAAGAGGTTGAAGAGAAGGTTGAAAGAATGTATATATTTTTATAAACAAATCTGTCAATTTGAATTTAGAATGAAATAAAAGAGGAACGTGAGGGACGTTCGAATGAGGACTTGGATGTTGGTTGCGAATGGGAACGGATGTGTGTGCTTAGATTATAAGAGATTGGTAATATAGTGTAAATATAATTTGTAAGAGTTTTTATTTAATAAAGTACAGTCCACTACTCTATCGGCTACAGTATTCTTTAATACGTAGTACATATCGATCCTTCTTAATCAGAAACCCTTTACACAGTCAATCATAGACAATTCTCTTATATACCATAGACAAAAATAATTGTGTTGCTATTTTAACAATTAATTTTGTATTACAAGTAACATTTTTTAATTTGTTAACTTACCTTCTTATGATCAGTTTGACTGGCATGAGCTGGTGTTTTTTCTAAATGATCCCATCCTAATGCACTCGCGTCTTGTCTGTCTGATTGTACACCAAATTTGCCACCGAAGCCTACTGCATAATCTGAGGAAGAGATACATTTCAATACTAACATTGGCTACTTTAATCCTTGCACTAGTCTTCGTTTGTCCTGACTAGGTTGAAGGAACAGGTACTACATCATTTATTATTGAATATATTGAATTGAAAAGAGGAACACCATACCTTTTTGTGACTGATGATGCTGCGGCTTCTCCTGATGATCCCATCCCAGCGCGGAGGAGTCCTGCCTGTCTTCCTGAACACCAAATTTCCCACCAAATCCAACCGAATAGTCCTTCTGTGAGGAGTGTTTCTCAACTTGCTCTTTGTGGTCCCATCCTGCTGCACTCTGGAATAAGTTATGACTTTAGGGAGTTATACTACACATTTTTGCAGGCAACAGTTGTATCTACTATTCTAGTTCAAAACGTGTTTCGACACAATTATATATTGGGATAAACAAGTGTTTGAAAAATCCAGCCTATTCGTCAAACACGTTTTCGTAATTAAGATATTTAGAGAAGTAATTTTTAATACCTACAATGGCTCAAGACTAAGCTTCTGTACTAGGACAAGAAGAAACTAGTTAACGTTTGTATTTGTTTAAAAAAAACTAGACAAGACAGCTACACCTGATGTTAAAGTCTGAAGTCAATAAGCGCCTACTACCACATTTTTTTAGTAACCTGACATATGACCACACTCCGCCTTATGTTAAACCGAAGTGTCCTCCATGAAAGCAGACAACTGTTACCACAGACAGAAGGCTTGAGAAGCGCAATGTGCTCCATCCATAATATTAACCGTTTTAGTGCCAAAGGTTTTTAAAAATCCGTGTCGAATTGTGGTATGCTCTTTTTTCGTTGTACTATTGCGCTTCTGATTGAATTATATATGTGGGATTAAAGGTGAAACGGAACGTAAAAGAATGAGAGACGAAAGATGCGAAAGAGTGAGAAAGAGGATCGTAGGGAGAGACGGGAGTGTTGGTTGGACGACGGCGAAAGACTTCTGACTGTTCTGAGTGACATTTTGACTGGTCTGATAAATCTAGTGTTAATGAAAGTTTGTAATTACGAGAAGAAACTCTCGACAGACTCGCGACTAGAATTGACGATCGTGATCAAAAATAGCGAGACAGTTCACCATAGTACAGTAATGCCCCGCTTTACGCGAGGAATACGTTCCATAAAAAATCGCGTTAACTGAAATTTCCGCGACCATAGAGAAGTTGATGACTACATTATGCGTACTCTTTCGCGTAATGCGGGGGAATTGAACGAGAATTTTGAATAGTGAAACCGCGCATAACGGGGTATTACTATACGCGAACAGCGTGACACTAAAACGGTTAATACAGAATAACTTACTTTATCAACCCGATCAGTCTGCACACCGAACTTCCCACCGAACCCTTGCGCGTAATCCTTCTGAGACACGTGCTTCTCCACCTTCCCGACGTAATCATGTCCAACGGCGCACGAGTCCATCCTATCACTCTGCACGCCGAACTTCCCACCAAAACCTTGCGAATAATCCTTTTGCGATTGGTGCTTTTCCACTTTTCCTATGTATTCGTGGCCCACAGCCGAATTGTCCATTCTGTCTGCTTGTACACCAAATTTTCCTCCATAACTGCGTGCAATAAATACAAATGATTCTCTTAAATTATAATCTGGTATTTATATATATGTATATGTGTGTATGTATGTATATGTCTATTTGGTTCTTGTTTTTTATTTTTATGAATTTATGTAATTTTATTAGAAGTGTTATCTATCCCTTTATCACCTTGAGCATGCCGTCCTATCCTATAATTAAAATTTCATTTAGTTTATATAATAGTAGTCCTTTTTATAATATGTAGTTCTAATGTAATTTGGTAGGTAGGCTTTATAAATAAATAAATATATATGTATAATGTATATACCTATCAGTTTTGTTTATATATTATATTTCTATCTCTATTATCTTTCTTCATACTATACATCTAGTTCAGTAACCGGGATACCCAGTAGGACAGGTTTCCAAACCTAGTACAGGGGCCATTGCTATTTTTATGTACTAAAATCTTTATTAATAAACTATTTTATTACTTATAGTTTACAGTTTTTTTTGCTATGGTACAAAGATCACACATGGTCTTTTAACAGATATAGGATGACTTACCCATAAGAAGATTTAGGTCCCTCCTCATATTGTTTCTTCTTAGCAAGAGCATCTGCTTCTGCCACTTCCTCTCTCAGCTTCATCATACTGACAAAATAATAAATTTACACATTTTAGAGAGACTAGAAAGCTACTGTTGGTTAAAGCAGTGAAAGAGTGGTAGGCAGACTGATGATGGCATTAGCCCAGTATGCCGTCCTGGGGAAGTACCACCACTTTCAACACCCGTGAAGTGACCTAGTCGCGTTTCGCGATCAGCATGGAAGTAGCTGGAATAACGAGAGGAGTGTGCCCTGTTAATCTGGACAGAGCACATTCGTCTCCTCAAGCCGGCACTCTGTGGTAACAGTTGTCTATGCTCATCGACCACACTCTAGCTTAACATCAGGTGGAGTGTGGTCATATGCCAAACTGATATGAGAAAAACAATCGAACTGGACCATTGCATAACTAGCACACTACCATGGAAACCATCAAATACCTAATAATAATTTACTAACTCAATAGCCTCAACGTTTCTCCCACCAGGTCCCCATCTCTGCTCCTGCTCAGTGACATCATTTATGAAGTCGGGATCAGTCTCCCAATCATCGGCTTCGTCCATAGCTGGGGGAGCCACATCTGTTGCTGCCTTCCACATCTAAACACAATATAATTTCAAAAGTCATTTGGCAACTTGCTATAGCGTTCGTTCTCTAAATCTGACATTACGATAGCTTTATATACAGGTCTTGAATTAGTTAAATGTTCATGAATCAAGTAAGCTAACACACAAATATAAAGTCAAGGGTTGGTAACAGCACATCTCATCACATTCCATGGACATAACCTAAAAAACTTAATTATCTAGGTACTAACTACAATACTTAATATCCGTAAGAAAGTTCACACTCGACACAAAAAAATGTGATCAAAACAAAAAGATACATATCATATACACACAGGGTGCTATAGGGTGTGGGTGTAACCTTTTTATATGAATAAATTAACCGAGGTAAGATCGTGGGTATAGTTTGATAGTCATATTATTTTAGACTGCTGCCCAACCCTGAGCTCATGGCTGTCTACGCCCATGTCACATTCATTATATTGCTCAAAATACATAGTATCGTAACTTGCAGATTATACCTACTTATAACCTTTTTATTCAATCTACAAATTAAATGTGTATGTAAACCAATATTCCTGATAGCATACTGTGACTCACCATTTTGTGTGATAAATTAACTAACGAAATACTGTATTTGACGTAAAAATCTACGCTACAGGCTTGAGTGAGGAGCTCAACATACTTATCTATTATTATCACGAAGTTTAAGCCTGTCAAAGATATCAAAACTGATCGCCCACGTAGATTATAAAAAGACACAAACGACCCTTTGAAAACGTGTTTCCTAACTAAAACAGTATGTAAAGCTATCTCTAAAACCTAGATTCGTGTAAATAAATCAGTAACTAATGTAATTAGTATAATAATTAACAATTTACCATATGTTTTAAAACGAGAAAGTTACCTTATACAAACCGGTGTTTCAAGAAAGTAGTTTTTTCAATTATTATTAACACTAAAAACTTGGCACATTCACTTATAGCCTATACTTCTTCAATTCTTTGTTATTTTGTTTTCTACAAATATAATATTACTCACGAAAGTGAACGTAAAGAAGAAACCATTGATAGAAAACAAACCATAGTGCGTCACTCCGTTTCCGTCATGATAAAATTTGACAGATATACACGGGTACGTTTTGGCGTTTGCGCATGCGCGTATATCTAGCAAATATTTATAAAATTGACAATAATAAAGCACTGGTCTTAAATTAATATATAATATTTTTTTACTTTATAGCCATTTAAAGAATAACATCCATTTACAAAATTTTAATTATTTAAGTGATAAACATAGGTAAAATTATTTATGTTTTTCTAAATACGTATATCGTTTTATTTACTCGTATCTCTATTATCTCACTTGGTCAAAATTAAAGATTTCTTTTAAAATAAAACTAGGTATTTAAAAAAGACTTTATTTCACATAATACCAATAGATTGAAATTTGTTATTAACATATCGCAATAAAAATTCTTATTTGGTTTTCTACTAAAACTAAATATTAAATTAAACTTATATTATTATTAACAATCACAAAGTTTTAAAGTATGTTTCCGAGCCCGTCGATACATTCCTAAAATTATATTTCCAAAAATCTTTAAAAGCTTTTTGGCTCAAGAGGGCTAAGACCAGAGCCGTAAAAACGTATTACATATTTTAAAAATAACAGCTTTCTTAGCATATACTTTTGTTTTTTATTTTATTATACCAGAATATATAATTATATTACACCATTTATTTTTATTAATATTTATATGAATTTTAGCACCAATGTGTTAATGTCGGTCCATACTATATAAATTAATATAAAAAGAATAAAATTATTATCATAAATTTTCATTAATATGTGATTAGTATAACATAATAAAATTTATTTTATAATAAAATATAAGAATAAATTATTGATTCAAACAAATGCTTTTACAAACGTAGCGTATTATTAATTTAAAAAATGATTATATATCTTAAATTAAGTTTAAAACCAATCTACCTACCATAAATAACTTTAAATAGAAACCTAAAGCTTGTATTCAGAAACGATACTCAAGCAGCGTTTATTATAGAATCATGCTTGAGCATAGATCTAGACTCGAGCATCGTTTCGGAATACGTGCCTTAATTTGCAACATGGCCGCTCTACACGCCTCCTTCGTAAACCAAAAAAGTATTCATTTATATATTATATCGATATATCAATGCAATTGATTACTATTTCCTACTAAAATTGTGGATCAGGCGCGTCCTCCGCGTAACGTAATTTCTGCAACGCCACTTTAATTTCTCCAAAGACAGTCGCATCCTCAATCGTAGCTGGCAGTTTGACAAGTTGAGAGCGTGCCAACTTAGCAATTGCACCTCGTAACGCTTTTCCAGATCTAGTGCGTGGCAATGCTGGGACTGCTACGGCTTTTCGGAATGCTGCGATAGGTCCAATCAGATGGCGGACCAAAGCTATTAGTTCCTGAGTCACGGTTGTCTCTGCTACTATTTCTTCATCTAAAATATTAATAAAATAATTACCAACTCAATATTATACTTGAAGCACCTATACCTTCCTCGTGAATTAAATTATTTATTGATGGAATGCCTTTAAAAATTGTCCTACATGTCGGTTCGAGTACATAAGTTTGTCGATATATGTGTGATACATTTTGTACAACGCCATCTATGAGTGAGTGTCCGAAACGAAACAAATTTAGAAGATCAACTTTTTTATACTGTTGTATTTTAAAGTGTGCATATGAAGTACTAACCATCCTGTGGAGGCCTCATGACGTACAAGCACAATGGCACGTCTCCTTTGGTAGGATCTGGTGCACCGACCACCACCGCATCAGCCACTCTCGCATGACGCAGAACCACATCCTCCAATGCGGCCGTTGACAATCTGTGACCAGCTACATTGATGACGTCATCAGCACGAGCCACCACCCATACAGCGCCGTCATGACCGATCCACCCAGCATCTTGGGTATCATAATAACCCTGCATATCATTAATAGGAATCTTAAATCCAACGTATGACCTTGCTCTGAATGATATTCAGCTAGGACCAAGGACAAATACTGCCACGAGAAAACGTGAAAATGGTGGTACAGAGAAAGCTAATTGAAAAGCACTTGATTACCTGATAAGCTTCAAAATAAGTCTGTTTAAACCGTTCGTCAGCTTTCCATAATGTAGACGCGAAGCCAGGAGGCAAAGGTAGTTTAGCCACCAATCTACCCACTTCACCCGGCTCACATTCAGATTTGTCTTCACGTAGTGCGCGCACTAAAATTGATTTATGTAAATGTAATCAGTTTTATAAGAGTACAATTTTTGTCTAAATAAATATTGAATTGAACAATTTTGTGAAGTTTATAATTTATCCTTTTTCTAACATGTCTATGACTGTAAACGATATCTTGGCTTGAAGTTATTTTGAATTTAAGAAACAAACTGTCAACTACTACATTTTTAGATGCATTCATGTAATGACCCGCTGCTTTTGTTTATTTTATTTAATTTGTTTAGTAAAAGTCCGGTCACTTTATTGAAAATGAAAACTTACAATGCCAATTGAAATTTAATATGTATATAAAATAAAATTCTGCACATTACGAGTTTCTCCCAATCTCTATATTACAATTCTAATCCCACATTTAAAATTTTTCTCTATCAGGAATGAATTTTTGTTTACTCCGATACTATATCGATATTTAACGAGGTACCTACTATCATATCCTGGTACGGGATAACCTGCAGAGTGCTGTGGGATAGTCGACATGTCGTAGCCCAAACATGCTGCAGTGATAGCTGAACCAGTTTCCGTCTGCCACCAATGGTTCAACACGGAAACGCCAAATATACGCTCTGCCCATTGCTAAAAACATATAGCTTATTTTGAAATATTGATCTAAACACGATTAGGTTTAAAAACAAGAAAAAAACATTTAACAAAAGAAACGTAATAAAGAAATTAATGCAAGAGACGGTGGAGTGAAAGAGATAAACATAAGCTAGCTGTTGTTAGAAAGAGATGAATATACATATGTAATTGCTATTCAAATTTATTTACGCCGACTAGACATGACAGAATTCTCTTTAAAAAACATCTTAGGTCAGCCATTCTCAAAGTGGTGTTCCGCGGAACCATAGGGCTAAAATACTGCAAAAAATACCTACCAAAGGGAGATTATAAAGTTACATCTACATATTCCAACTAAATATTACGTAATATTACATTGCAATATGATATTCATAAATACATATAAATCATTTTTTTATAATTATATTAAGGCTTTTTCCTTCGCCAAAAAAGTTTGAGAACCGCTGTCTTAGGTCAACAAATAAAAGAACGAGAGGAAGTTTGTCCTGTACTATATAAATCAGGGCTAAGGACAACACAGACATGTAATAAATATGAAGAACTAAAGTTATTGTTATAAATATAATTTCCCACAGATATATATAAAAAATCTACCTCTAAAAGTGAGTTTACACACATCCGTGAAATTACAATAATTAGTACAAATATAAAGGAACACATCATCCGGGTGTTATATATGAATTAATGACAGGCAAAGCTTTATAAAACGAATTTATTTACAATAAATTTGCATTAAATACATAAGATATAGCGTGCACGAGTTGGCCACCTTTGAACTAATTCATTGTACTAAATCATTGGCTTTTTTATTATATCTTCATTATCATTTTATTGGGTACAATATAATACAAAAGAAATTTTACTTTCATTTGTTATAATGTCAAAAGGGTAGATACAGTTTTGAATTGCCTCTTGGTATATGGTTAACACTAGATTTACCAGACCAGTCAAAATGACTGGTCTTGCAAATTAAAATTCCTGCTGCGTGTAACATTTTCTTTGATTCTTCTAATCTTCTTTAATTTATAACAGAAAAATTAGTTTTATGAATTTTATATTATTTTATATATATTTGTAACAAATATATATACTTTTTTGGTTTTGGTAGAAATAGATATATTTAAGCTGGTAAATCTAGTGTTAATAAAATTAGAAGTATTTCTTACATATAACAGTGGGGTTATCACGAATTTAGTCTGGCTTTCGAATCGAGCTGTCACAAGTAAAACGGATCAGTTAGCAATCGGGATCATGAATTTTTACTAACGACTAACGAGCACCAGCAATCTATCAAATGAACGAAAGATCGAGACGTTCGATCAAAATTTCCTATAAACATCTCCGTCTGATTGTAGAAGGATTTATTTATAAAGCCTACCTACAAAATTACATTAAAACTACATATTATAAAAAGGACTACTATTATATAAACTAAATAAATGAAATTTTAATTATAGAATAGGACGACATACTCAAGATGATGAATATTTAAAAAATTTTAAAAAACAAAGGCCAAATTGTGAATATTATGGGACTGATATGTTTTTGTATAAAACGATTGCTAATTTTTTTTCATATTGTTGACTTTGCCATTCTACGTCATATGTTCTGGTTAGTTTATTATGTATTTAAAAATTAGGTCGTTTTAGCATACTATGCTATGTTATTGATTTTTCACTACCTAACATCCCTACTAATATTATAAATGTGAATGTGAGTTTGTT
Source organism: Tineola bisselliella (assembly GCA_028551675.1). Classification (NCBI taxonomy): domain Eukaryota; kingdom Metazoa; phylum Arthropoda; class Insecta; order Lepidoptera; family Tineidae; genus Tineola; species Tineola bisselliella. The sequence continues at coordinate 88,320 of JAPWLS010000242.1, read as the reverse complement.
TGTTACGTTTTCACGCAACAACTACTTAATCGATCATCACGAAACTTTGTACACATATTTTTGGAGGTACTAGAAGTAACATAGGATACTTTTTATTTAAAAAATATATATATTATTTTTGTTTCCGTCTGTCATTTTTATATATGCAGTATAAAACTATTTGATTTTTTGAGGTTAGGTTAGGTCATTGTATATAGTAATTTTTAAAAATTGATATTCCCAGCCAAACAAGAAAATATAGTTATCATATTGACTCATTTCTATTGAAATGATCTCTGATAATTATTTAATGACTTAAATGTGAGCGAAGCCGCGGGTAAAAGCTAGTAAACAGTATAAAGCAGTGAACATGTCACCTAGATAGAGAAATAGTGTAAAAAATCGACCTGCTGTTTAATAATTACACGAATTTAATAATAGTTACACGAAGACATTAAGTAGGCCACTTAGTTTTAGCTATTAAGGCTAAATTTATTCTGTAGGTTTGATAAATTTAAATAAAATAATTTACGTACAAACAAGTGATAAAATGTCAAAGCAGTAATTATTTTAGCCATTTCGAAAAAGAACAATAAAAATGAAAAGATCGTAAAATAAGGGTCAGCGGGTAAGATTCTAATTGTGCAAGGTATTTTGAATTTAGAATAATACAATTTATTATCAATTAAATATACTAATTTAAAATGGTACGTAATTTCAAAAAATAAATATGAATCATGTGTTTTGAACAGTGAACTTGCGTTTTTGTTCTGTGAACGTGCGAGCGGGACAGATATATCGCTTACTCACCCACTTATTTGGATTTGGAATAAATCCGATATTTCAAAATTAGAACGTTCTTTGTTAACTAGGCATTGGTACTAAGTTATAATTTTCATACGATATTTTGACTTTTTCATTGACAAATTTTTATGACGAGAAAACTAAGTATAACTTAATTTTTTAAAACCATTTTCAATGCAACCAAACAAAAAAAATCAATTATCTTATTGGGATTCTGCATTGAATAAATTATTACCAAATTATTGTTCTATTTATTATTGTCGGAATTATTAAAAAAAAAAACTAAACGTCCACATATGTTTTCTTAGACATTATATAGTCGTATTACATTACTTTATTTTATAAAAACAATTACTAGGGCTATTATAGGACTGATTTATTACACGATTTAAGTCAGTTAATTCGAGTTCGCTTACCGGCCCTAAACAAAAAATTAATTTGCCTCTTTCTAGAACACCGAATAACATATCAATATAAATTTAGCACGAATATAGGTATATTGTTTTGGATCTAGGTGTTATATGTTGCCCTTAAAACGTAGTATAGGGCCCTGGGGTAGCCCCCCAGGAGCACGAACTTCGGATGAAAATACGGACGTTTCCTAATTTATTAATGACGTTTAATTACGGATTTGACAGCAACGTCACGACGGATAGGCTACTCAAGGCTTATTTTACGGGTATATACCAGAACTTTATACAGGTTTATATGTCAAAATTCACGTAAGCTACAGAGGTCTTGACGGTCGTATCACGAAACTTCGGATATGCCTGAGTAGCCCACCTGTTTTGTGGTCAGGGCATGGTGGGGCAAGTAAGGTACCTAATCAAACCTAAAAAACTTAATTATCTAGGCACTAACTACAATACTTAATATCCGTAAGAAAGTTCACACTCGACAGTCGTCAGTCGATACAGAAAAATTAACCGGGGTAAGACCGAGTATGGTTTGCTAGTTGAATATTATTTTACAGATGTATACATATATATAGTTCTATAATGAATTACCAACTAACATAACTAATATATAAAATATTATTAAATTTAAATATGAATTTAAAAATCACATAATGGGTTTGAGTGCCTTGTGATGGTGTTGTCAGTATTCTACGTACGTTATGTTTATTTATGGTTATTATTATTATTTTTATCTCAATTAAGTGAATTTTTTGTAATTCTTTTTGAGTAAATAAATGTCTTAACCTTATATAGTTACGGATTTTATATATGTTCAAGGAAACGTAACTAAGCTACGGGTTATATTTGAAAGTAAGATGAAAGAAAATTAGAAGACGAACTTACTCTAGTATCATTGTCACAGTGTTCTCCAGCTATGAATATAGTCTTCAAGGACTTCTGACAGTATCTCCTTGCGTATTTGGCGTTGGGATCAGCACGCTTCAACACACGAAATGCGGTGGGAATTGTGAACAACGCATTCACATGGTGCTGGTCTATTATCCTGTGAACAAAAGGCAGAAGACTGTAGATTGATGGTCTTCTATTTGTAAAAATCAACTGAAATTTTTTTATTTCGTATAGACTAAAGGGTCTACACAGGGCAGTATTTCCCAACCTTTTTTGTGCCATGCCCCACCTTAGTCTTTCTAAAATCCTTATGCCCCCCCTATGTAACCAAACACCCAGTTGATGTTTTAGTCTCGTCAAGCGAAATTATACCTAATAGTTATTTACCGCAATTATTTAAGAATTCGTTAAATTTGGCACCGAAATCTAGTATTGCATTTAAATGACCCGGAGCGAAGGGTTAACTCGTGTCGAGTCCATTTTCGAATTGCCCCCCTGTGGGGCATGGGTCCCACTTTGAGAAACACTGGTATAGATCCTTTATGCTCTTGCGCATAGTCAGAATCTACGGAAATTTCGGAAAGGTATACGACGAGAAATGTAATATAATGCTAGCTTACTATAAATTAACTTCTTCCTAGTATAAATCGTACGCAGCATTCATGGAAGAGCTATTGGGGTCAAATACCTTTTTAAATTGACTGCACATTAATTAAAATTATGGTATTTATTACCAAAGCAAGAAGGTTCAATTTGTAGTTCATAAACCAGAAGTCTGACCCAAATACAAGCGCGTAAACAATTAAATATGCATTTTGAATAGTTACGACCTTTTGCTTCTTATAACCTATTCAATACGGACAATGAACTATTAAATTATTACATCGCAGGGAAGCCGCGTTTTGTTACAAAACATATGTGCTATTAACGTGTTAACAAAGAGAAAATACACTAATAAAAATAATGCAACATTATTACTAAAAAATATATATATAATACATAAACAAATATTTCAATTAAAAATCAAAATTTTGCACATTATATTGTATTCTTCAGTTCTAAAATGTCGTAAATAACTGATTAACAGTATATTTTTTATACTTATAATTGTAATACATTTTTAACGATAATTACAGGAGAATCAAAAAATACTAATGTTAAATTGTACAGGTTATGATTGGTCAGTTTCTTGCGATTTCTTCTCGTCATATACTTTTCCGAAATTTCCATAGCTTCTGGCTTTTAATTTTGATTAATATGACCGAAATTAAATCGAAATAAAATAACGCTCAATATACAGTGGTTAATACCTACTAATAAATTCTTAATAATAATAAAACAATTGAACACAATCAATACATAAATTTAGAGCAATTGGCGATATTACCACTAGAAGTAATTTCTTCCAGGTTGAAATGAAATGAAAATAGTTTAACACTAAAGACGTACGCTTGCTCATCGTGAGACTCTACAATGGCTTCGGAAAGGCGTATGACGAGAAGAAGACCACAAGAAACTCGTGAAATTACAAATTTATAGGAGAAACGGTGTTAGTCGGGTAATGCGATTTAGGGTGACTCTATTTTCATAATTAAGATACAAAATAAAACAATAAATAAAGTATGATTTAAAACGGATTACGACGAGTTTTGAGGTTTTGAGAGTTTCTTGTGGTATTCTTCTCGCCATACGCCTTTCCGAAGTCACGGTAGAGTCTAACGATGAGTAAGTGCACGCCTTTAGTGTCTATGCCAATAAACGATTTTCATTCCATTTACGATTATATGATTACACTTTGCTTGAAGTTGAGCTAGGATCTAGTCCATGAGCAGATGCGACTACTACAGTAGAACCTGAATAAGACCCTCAAGACTTCTCAAGTGACCCGAATATTATTCCCGCTCATAGAAGTTTCTTACTAAAACAGTTTCTCATTTACGAAGGTTTGGAAGTATTTACATTTATAGAGGTTAATAATAAAAGTCGAGGAACATGGCGAAGTCGACTTGCGAGTTTTGAGATTTCCATTGAAAATATCTCTCTCTAACAGACGTTTCTCACTCACTCATAGAGGTATATGGGGTTAAAAGAGACAAGACCTTTATTCTTCAGTTCAATCCAGGCTCGACTACATTAGCATTAAATAACTTACCTAAAATATTGGCCAGGATCAGGAGTACGGTCCGGTTTGCCTTCATACAAAACTGTAGTCAGCCCAGCTAAGAGTGGTCCATAACATATGTAGGAATGACCCACAACCCATCCAAGGTCTGATGCCGCCCACCAAACGCCACGTTTTAACCCGTAAATAGCATGCATTGACCAGCATAACGTAGCTGCATGGCCACATGGACGCTGAACACCTTTAGGAGCGTCTGTTGTGCCTATACCAAAAAAATATATACATATCCAATATTTTTCAATTTTAACTCGCTGTGATATATAAAAACAATTACCTGATGTATATAAAATATATAACGGTTCGTTTGCTTCGACCGGAATACAGGGCGATGGTTCAGACTTCAGAGCTTCCAGCCAGCAGATGTCACGGTCACTTTCCAGCGAACATTCCAGAACTCTACTCCGTTGGTATATTATACAGTTACGTGGTTGATGACCGCTTTGGTTTAGAGCTTCGTCCAATATCTCTTTGTATCTGTAACAATAATTTTAAAACATTTTAAAAGTAGCTCTCACTATCCCGGAATTAAAAAAAAAACAATTCAGTTCAGCTAATTTAAATATAGAATTCTAAGGCCTGTATTCAGAAAGCACGTTCAAGCATGGATTTACTGAGTAGAGTTCAAAAGTTCAGTCACTCAGCTGTACAAAACGAAATAGACCAATCACATGCTTGAAAATTTGTTGACGTCATTTTTGACCAATGATAATAATCCATTGCAACTGTCTACTGTCAACTAGCTGTCATTACGTTCTGTTACATGCATATATAAGAAACCATTTTAATTGTTATTTATTAAAATATAAATAACAGAAAATTGAATATTTTATAATATATTTTAGAATATATAATATAACAGAAAAATTAAAAACTTTAAATTGGATATTTGATATATAAGTATATGCAACATATTACTATTTTATTTTGATTACTGCCTAATGGTTGCAGTGTTTAAAGATTTATTATTTATTAGTAAATAACTTTCGCTGCATAAAATGGAATAAAATGCATTTCAGTAATGATCAGGTGATCAAAGATCAAAACTACACTCAAGCGTTATTTTTGAATACAGGTCTTAAAGTGCATTCGTGGAATAATGACAATCAAATAAAAACCCTTGCAGTAGTTTTTGAGATACATGTAAAGGGTGGTTCAGTTGAACGTTTGAAGCTAAAAATATAGTATAAAATAATATTACTGGACTCTAAAGATATAGTATTCCTATATTAAACTTTATTCGTTTATTTTTCGAATTTACATGAAATAAAAGATTCTACTAAGAATCTTTAAATGCGTACATACCCCTATGACTGTAAGTCAAATATGGGTTTTATAACATAGCAAGAATTGTAAATTTTAACCATAAATATAATTATTTACCTTACAATTTTATTCGGCTCAACTCCACAACTAGCCGCAATAATAACCGTCGGTTCGGCGTGATCGATGCGCGTGCGCAACTCCCGTGCAGCAAAGCCTGAAACAATTATCGACGCTTCCGTTTGTTAAAAAACAATGTCTATTTTTAAAATACACAAACAACGCCTAACCCTTGTATTGTTATGCTAAAAGAAAAATCTTTTTTTAAAAATAATCAAGATGACGTTTTGTTGGAATATATAAATAATAAATGCATTGTAAAAATGCATTCACATTAAAAATAGAATTAATGTCTGAGGGTCATGTATGAGTTTAACATCCCTACTAATATTATAAATGTGAATGTGAGTTTGTTTGTTACGTTTTCACACAACAACTACTTAACCGATCATCATGAAACTTTGTACACATATTTTTGGAGATACCAAAAGTAACATAGGATACTTTTCATTTTAAAAAAAATATATTTTTACAATAGTTTCCAACTGACTATAGTTTCAGCTGTTTGGAATATTTCTATATTTATTTTTATTTCCGTCTGTCATTTTTATATATGCAGTATAAAACTATTTGAATTTTTGAGGTTAGGAAACATCATTTTATGTAGTAATTTTTTAAAATTGATAATCCCAGCCAAGCAAGAAAATATAGTTATCATACGACTTATAGCTTCTCCATAAATTCAATGTACACAACATACTACAGTAATGCCCCGCTTTACGCGAGGGATACGTTCCGGAAAAAATCGCGTTAACTGAAATTCCCGCGACCATAGAGAAGTTGATGACTACATTATGTTTATACGCACTCTTTCGCGTAATTTAATAATAAATTCGACTTTCGCGTTATAGTGAAACCGCGTATAACGGGGTCGCGTAAAGCGGGGTATTACTGTATTGCGTTTATTTTAATCAACCGTTCGAAAGATGAATATAAAGATAATGCGTTCGTACCACCAAAAACAACTGAATGTATCGCTCCAATACGATTAGTGGCTAACATAGCGATGACGGCTTCCGGGATGAGAGGCATGTAAATTAGAACACGCGAGCCCTTTCTTACTCCCAGAGATTGCAATGTACCAGCTATACGGGACACCTGCAAATAATGTAACACTCAGAACAGGTTTTATGTACATGGTTGGTGTAGAAATTTTGATACATGGCGAAGATTGTGTTCTTATTTAAATATGGTATGGTAAGTCAATATAATTATTTTTTAATCAGACACATATATGTGAAGTCAGTTAAGCTACTAAATAATATTGTGTATTGCTTGTGTCTGATGTACTGAAATGTTTTTGTATTATTACTGATATTTTATAATTATTATTTTCATAAATTCTAACTTTAAAATTGTATTTATTGTATTTTGTCGTCCTACCCTACAATTGAAATTTAATTTGTGTTAATGTAAATTTGTTGGTAGGTTTAATAAATAAATATTGACTGAAGCTATTTTTGACTTGACTGGAATACTGCCTGATTATTTTATTTTATTTATTTATTTATTACTTAATAATAGAGAAAGAAGAGATAAGAGTAAGTGAGTAAGGAGATGGCGGCCTTATCGCTAAGAAGCGATCTCTTCCAGGCAACCAACTTTGAAAATGTAGAGAAATGCAGAAGACAAAAAATAAATTTCATGTAATGAATAACATGATATTATGTAACAAAAATGTGTTTGGTTGTTAAATCTAAAACAAAAGACAAACCATATATATATATATATATTTATATATACGCGCAAATGACGTTTAGAAATGATCTGAATTACGTCATAGCATTTATATTCTATTCGTTTAGGTTACAAAGTTAATCAAATAATTACTAATGAGTGTAACAATGAAATCAATTGTGGAATTTTAATTAAAAATTTGCAAGAAACAATTTATCTGCTTATAGGATTCAAGTTGGCATTACAGTGCTCATATCACAAATAAGATTTCAAATATAATTAATTGTTTCAGATGTTACTTTGCGGAAATCCATATTAAAGGAAATTATAGTATCCTGATGATGCCACGTGAAGTGGCGAAACGCGTCGAGACAAGTTATTGAATGTTGGTGGAGGTTACTTTCCTTCATCGACCTAATATAGCGGGAATTATAAGCAAAAGATTTCCAAGAAAAAGTTATGGGTGTGTCTTACATCTAAGATAGACAGGAACACAAGTTCGAATGTTAATTGTGTTTTAAAATGTTAGAGTCACTCTATTGCACTTGTTCCAATAAAGAAGTAATAAATAAATAAAATAAAATAGTTTATTTGTAAAGTATTTTGGTAGGTACATAAAAATAGTAAGGGCCCCTGTAATAGGTTCGAAAACCTGTGCTACTGACTACCCCAGTTACTGAACTAGATGTATTATAGAAAGATAATAGAGATAGAAATATTTATAATAAAGAGAGAAAATATAGAATAAAATATAAAAAAAATAATAATATAGATTTCCAATTATTAAATTAATTGAAAATTAATTTACATTTAGTAATAGAGCGCTTTTACTCGTCAAAATAAATACAAATATAAATTATCACAATCAATTTGATTTAGCTGCTGTATACTGGCATTGTCTACTTACATACTAATGTCATAGTAATATATAATAAATCTACTATGATGTAGAAGACTAGCTGTATGGGGGCATTGTCATCCTATTATATGCCTACGGGTAAACATATTATCGAAAACAATAGTCTAGCTCGAAATTCAATGAAGTACTATATATGTATCAAATATAAGATCATACTATTATATAACAATAATAATTTAAAAATATATATATGACGTACTATTCTGGACAGGACTATAATATAATAAAGTACAGTAAATGTTCCTTCACATTGAATTGTTATTTTCTTTTTTTTTCTGAATGAAAATTCAGTTCTTTTGTTAATTATTTTATGTACAGGCTATGATTGACGAGTTTCTTGTGGTCTTCTTCTCGTCATACGCCTTTGTAGAAGCCATGTGCGTACAAAACGGTCATTCTAACGTACAGATTATACAGCCCAAGATGCCGTTGTTTTTCGGAACATAAAAAATGCATACCTGATCAAGCATTTCAGCGTAGGTGATTCTTCGTACAGTATCCGTAAGGGGTGAATCGTGAACGAGCGCAATGTTGCGTCCATTGCCACTGTTCACGTGACGGTCTATCGCATTGTGGCACACAGATAACTCCCCGCCCACGTACCTGTCAACGAATTTTGATATCACTACACAATTATCAAGAAATCTCTGTGACTAATGTTAAAAAGAATAGATGCGATTATTAGACCAAGAGTGACCAGAATTTAGGACATTTTTCTAGTTTAAAATTAAAATCTAAAATCACACTTTTCACTTTTTGTTATCTAACATAAAACCCATTGCATATTAACTTCACAAGATTCAAGTTGTACATGGGGGGCTACTCAGGCATATCCGAAGTTTCGTGTTACGGCCGTCACTTCTGTAACTTACGTGAATTTTAACACATAAGCCTGTCAAAATTCCTGTGAAATATCCGTAAAACAAGCATCGTGTGGCCTATCTGTCGTGACGTCACTGTCAAATTCGTAATTTCGTGAATGATTACGTAAATTTTCCTGAGTAGGAAACGTCCGTATATTCGTCCGAAGTGCGCCTGAGTAGCCCCCATGATACGAAGATTGCGCTTCTGGATTAATTCCAGCGGGCTAATGCAGCTCAGTTGGTCACTAATACTGTCTATAATATAGCGTGCATATTATTATAAACATTCTAATTGGTCTGACCAATCTATTTAATCATAGTTATTTTGAGCTCTCCTGGACATGACACCGCATCTGGATATTTTTGCCGACAAACTTACTGCAATAAGTAATGCATGTTTGGCCTTCTCCGAGAAAGTCAATACATTGTAAAAGTTTTGAGACTGTTTTTGTTCAGTTAAGTTTTGACATTGATAAGTTATTATTTTTCTTTTATTTAGATCTTGACATTTTATTATTATTGTGTATTTTTTTTTGTATTTGACTCCTCCTTGCATGGTGTATTGGAATTTGACTGTAAGACCATGCAAGTGACTGTGCTAAATAAATAAATAAATTTTAATTGTAATTCTAATTGGATATTGATTCATGGGGTTTAGTAGTGGTTTAGTATCCCTCCCTTACGTACCATTTTGTAAATGGGGGATTACTGTCGTCTAGTACTCTATCCCATGGCTTATTCCATTCCAATTCATTGCCAACTTCCCCCCAAAACAGTTCGGGGTTATTTAGTGACCGAGCATGCGCCTCTTTATATGCTTCGGATATAGTTTTTTCTTCTGAAAATTATAGAAATTATCTAATTAATTTTTCTCTGTGTGTATTCTATTTTCGCTATCGATAAATGTTTTTAGATAGTTAATATAAATGCGACTTGAATAATTTTATTATTAGGTTATATGTATAAAAATTAATCTCTTAACAATTATCTATTAATAATTAATATTGTCTAATTAGTTTACCGTATTAAACCGTAGAAATATCACAATGTAAAGGGGAATTGCTTAATAAAAGGGTAAAATATGACTTAAAATTCTAAGAAACATCCAGATTATTTGCGAACATAATTTAAATAGTTCGCACATTTTACGGAATAAACGTGATAATAAGTCGCTATTATATTGTTAAAAAGAAACTAGATAAACAAATGAACTTAGGAATTTAATTTTCAAAATTTAAAATTAGAAATAAATACTTAAAAATTAGTTAATTTGAAAAAAAACGTTATTAGATATTTGTAAAAGGAAACCTATGCGAACGACTATTTAACGATTACTACTTTTCCATAGACTAAATGGAACATGATGATAACTGTTATTATACATATTTTAAATTAGGAACACATTTTTTAAAAATTGTATTATTTTAGCGATTTCAGCGTTTTTAAAAATAATAATAATAAATAAGTTAAACGTACCTGTACAAATAGTTTCACTTTCAGCTATATAAGACTTTTTGCTGATCTCTTTGAAGGAATTCTCAAAAATTCCTTTCTTCCTCTCCGAGGACAAATTTTGTTCTTGATACATTTTTTTTACCCGAAAAAAAATTACACAAAAAAAAATAATTCACCGTAGACGTCTTTACAGCAATGAAAAGCAAGGAACTGACATTCTGAATTGTAATACATTATGCAAAATAATTCTCACCTTTAACCTATGCATATTAAGTTAAGTACAAAACCGTAATACAAAGGGTTTACGTTTCGATTTTAAAAACAATTTACATAGTTGCTTGAAACTTTTAATCTGTCATTTTTTGTTGTGTACGTTCACGTAAGATGACCGCTTTGGGAAATAAAGATTACATTTCTCCATCTAATTAATTAGACACCTATTGTTATAAATGACAAAAACTTCCACATATACAATACTAGCTGTTGCCCCCGACTTCGTTCGCGTAGTAATTGAGATATGAAGTTTCACATTTCAACGACGTCTGCCCGTTCGGAGACCTCCTTAATCCAGTCCTGTCGCAAAATCTGTTCTTAGCGGACGTCTACTAACTATAAACTACCTCCCTGCTAAATTTCATCTTTGTACGTCAAGAGGTTTTCGAGATATCGTGATCTTTCACTATCATATATATATATATATATATATATAGATTTAATGGTACTCTTCTAGAACCAATCAACCTGTATAAATTTATTTATTCCTGCAAGTTTTTGAAATCAATAAATACAAGCACACACCTACCTTATCTATATGAGGAAGACAAGGACATTACAAAACTAGACCCAAAACAAATGCCTACATTTCATATACAAGCTATCACTCCCGCTGTAACTACGAAATGTCAGACTATACCGAAACCTCAAGATATAGGTATTTGTTTCAGCCGGGAATTGAAGCCGTGACTTCCGAGTCGTTTTTCAAGTCGGGTAGTCATAAAATAAAACAACACAATGAATTGGTATCAACAATATATTAAGACGTGTCATGTGCCATTTCTATGTGAATTTACATCAACAATACCGTTTAATACTAATTTGTAATTACTATGAAGATTATATTCAAAACGATTTTATTCATCGACTAAGCCTACAATTTAAACATGAAGCATAATTATTATGTGAAGTTTAAAAAAAAAAACAATTTTAATACACAAAAAAAAACAACAAGTTTGTTGACATTAGATGCTAACAATTTTTTAATAGTAATTCTAATGACCGCACATAGTTATACAGCAGTCGCCCCCACTATGCCGGCTTAGCCAAACCTCTCGTGAACAACAAACATTTAACAAAAAAAAATTAACATAAATTATTTACATAATAGTGTATTCAAACACGATTACAAACAAAACTGATAATAAACTCCCCTTTTAGGTTCTGGCTCAGTATTCCAGCACTGAGAACCGAATCAATCGTTGTACTATCGACAAAATGACTCCATTTTCATTGTTCAAACAACACCATAGACGCTACATTTCCACGACCACGACCTTCTTTGAATTTTCACTCATATTTTATGTAAGCTTCCACTTTTCATAGCTATTAGATTTCCAAACAACCATACATTTTGAAATATAATGTTGAATCTATATTATATATAAAAATGAATGTTTATAGAATCGTAAACTATGCATTTAATTATATGATGATCTCTAGCTAAGTTGTAGTGCATGAGCCCACGAAGGTTTCTGAGTTGGTACGACCAATTTTCGACAGATGGCGCTACTGTCATTCCAATGAATGTCATATATTGCCGAACTAAATCAATAAAATGACTCAAAAATTTATTTCAGTTGGTGGCGTAGCAACGCGCGCAGGTTACAGCTAGTATTTAATAAAATCCAAAGATCGTGTGAACATAGAGCATAGTACAGTGCTGTTTAAACTTATGAACTGGACTGGACTTACACTAAAGTTATTCGACAATGACGTAATTAAATAATAGACATACAAACAAAGAAAAAAAATCACAAATCAAAAGGAATGTCAATTCCATTATACAAATAAAATATATATAACTTTAAAAAAAAATAATAATTAAAAAACATCTACTTATCGAACTATGTAGATAGCACATAAGAGTTTCAATGAAATTTACAAGAATCACAAACTACCCTCAAATAGAATACACTATATAAATTAAATATATAATGAAACCGATATAATTTTGAAAAACAACTAAAAACAAATGCGCTTGCCCCACCCTGGCCCTGACCTGTAAGGTACCTAATCAAACCTAAAAACCTAATTATCTAGGTACTAACTACAATACTTAATATCCGTAAGAAAGTTCACACTCGACAGTCGTCAGTTGACACAAAAAATAATAATAACCAGGGTAAGACCGCGGGTATAGTTTGCTAGTTACATATTATTTTAGACTGTTGCCCCACCCTGAGCCCATGGCTGGCTACGTTCATGTTAGGAACATCTACTTTTGGTTGACACAAATATTTGTTAGGTTAAATCACCATCTACACAACACTATATTGCTTGAGTGAGTGAGTGAGTTACAGCAACTGATTTAAAATAATCTACGATCATTGTGAATAAATAACAAGGTGGGGCACGGGAACCTCCCACATTTAAAAAAAATCACAGCGTTGTCTGCTACTTTCAGGCCGGAAAGGAACCTTAAGTGTGCAATAGGCAACATAACCTTTCAGGCAAAATTTTGTATTGTTTTGATATCTCATATAGTTTTCTATCACCATCCTTTTAAAAACGTGGGAGGTTCCCGTGCGCCACCCTATATTGATATAATTATTTAGTTTTCTAAATAATAATGAATAATTTTTGTTGCCGTATATATCAAAGATATGACGAGCGTAAGTAAAATAGTAAATTGCATGCAAATTACATTGGAACTCTTTACAATACGACTAAATACACAAATTACAATTGATTACCTCATATACTATGAATTTCCATTATTTTATACAATCGAAACTGGATAAGTGAGAATTCACAGGACCCAAATATTAGTTCAAGTGTATTAGCATTCATTGACCGATAGATGTCGCTAGTATGGTATATTTTATATTCAAAGATTACCAATGCATTGATTTTTTTATCTACAAGCCTCCTCGGTTTCTTTGTTTGATAATTTTGTAATTAATAATCTAAGAGAAGCCTTAAAACAATGCAGAAGGTTCATAGTATATAAAAGTATTTATGTCCTAACATTACAATGAAATAGGCATTAATATCGCTACGAATATTTAAAGAAGAAAAACACACCCGCGATTACTACTTCGATTTTTAAATTGATTATTTTCACGTATGGGAAGCGATCTTGTGAATAAACATGACTGCTAAAGCGAATCGTTTTACCTGATTGGCTGAAATTATAACTTTCCATTAAGCCTCTATAAAGACGAGTTAAATATTTGAAATAAGTATAAAGCATACGTTATTATAGATTAAAAATGTGACTGCATCCGCCATTTTGTTTTTCGGCCTAATATCGCGGGTCCTCGCTATGACATTGACAACCTAGAGATGGTTGTTTTTAATTACCGAGATGATCAACAGAGGTCCTCGCTGGAGGTGATTTGTTTTTTAATGCGAACCAATATGGCCGTGTACCATTGGTCGAGGCGAGATATGCTATCGTAATTCTTCACAGCATCAGTGAACGCATCCACGTTCTGCTCCTCCAAGTGTTCAATCAGCTCCTACAAATAAAGAAATGCTTTGTTATTATAGTCACTTTGCGAGAATCAATCTATCTATCTATCTATTAATTGCATGATACAGCTATCTCATCTCTTGTAGTGTAATGAGGGTAGTTCCTCAGTTTACCATCAACCTTTGAAGAGCTTAGACGCATTTAGTATTTTTATTATAAACTAGCTTTTACCCGCGGTAAGTATATTGATAGGTATCAGAGATCATATCAATGGAAATGAATCAATATGATTCCAAACAGCTGAAACTATAGTCAGTTGGAAACTATAGTAAAAAATAATTTATTAATACTTCTAGAACCTCCAAAAATATGTGTACAAAGTTTCATGATGATCAGTTAAGTAGTTGTTGCGTGAAAACGTAACAAACGAAATCACATTCACATTTATAATATTAGTAGGGACTAGCTTTTACACGCGGCTTCGCTCGCATTTAAGTCATTAAATAAGTATCACAGATCATTTCAATAGAAATGAATCAATATGATTCCAAACAGCTGAAACTATAGTCAGTTGGAAACTATAGTAAAAAATATAAAAAAAATTAAATAAAAAGTATCCTATGTTACTTCTAGTACCTCCAAAAATATGTGTACAAAGTTTCATGATGATCGGTTAAGTAGTTGTTGCGTGAAAACGTAACAAACAAACTCACATTCACATTTATAATATTAGTAGGGATATCAACGCGCATATCTTACATCTCTATGATACAAAATAAAACCTATAGATACCTTGAGTAGTTTATATTCCCTGGTGTCTGCGAAGGCGGGATACAGGCTGCAGTATTTCTCTAGAGCATGCTGCGCATTCAGGGCATCCACACAAAGATGGCAAAGTGCAGCACGGAACATATACTCCTTGGCACTGTACTTCAGGAGGCTGTTGTCCAAGGATGACTTGGCAATCTATATCAACATTACTCATCATATAACATCTAATTGATTAATCCTTTCACCTGACCCAATTCGACCCGGCACATGGTGTCTTTGCAATATTTATGAATTTGTTTTGAGACCTTTTTCGTTTTGTTATTTAGTTATTGACTTTAATAGGTTATTATTATTATTTTTATGCTTTATTGTGTATTTTTTGTAATTGACTCCTCCTTGCATGGTGTATTGGAATTAACTGTAAGACCATGTAAGTGACTGTGCTCAACACGTTGAAGACCGCATTGCAAAATCGTATTTCTCACATATGGACCGGCATTTTTTTATTGTTAATTATGTATATTATTGAAATCAAGCCCACCCGTGAGCACGCGGGCAGTTAATGTTGTTGCGGAGTGACTTGCCGGTGGGCATCCGGTCTTTAACGTGTTAAATAAATAATTTTATTTATTATTAAATCAAAATTAACAGTAATATTTTCAATGGTTCAATTTTCACTTAACTACCATATAGGACAAAAATTGTTTAATAATTTTTAATTTAAATATTGGATTAGGTTCATAGATTTTAATAAATCGTTTCCAGTCGTGTGTGAATTTAGTATTAGGATCTCATAAATTGCTCTGTGTCATGATAACTCCTAATGATGATAATGGCAATTCATAAATAAACATATACTTGCAACTTGGGGCTCAGGCATATCCGAAGTTTCGTGATACGGCTCTCACCTCTGTAGCTTACGTCAATTTTAACATATAAGCCCGTAAAAAGCCCTGAGTAGCCTATCCCTATCAAATCCGTAATTTCGTGAATGATTACGGGCCCGTAAATGTTTGAGTAGGAAACGTCCGTATTTTCGTCTGAGTAGCAAACAAACCACCGACCTGTTCATAAATCTGTATAGCCTTGTCGTAGTGCTCCAGCTGTGCGGCATATTGAGCCAACTTCAGCATGCACTTGTTGGCGGCCGAAGTGGACTCCTCGCCTCTGAAGTAGTCCGCCGCCTGCTCGTAATGCTGCATGGCGCGGGTTAAATCCACACACTCCGTCTCGTACAACTCGGCTATGTTCTAATAAACAAAACAATTGTTTTACCTTAATAACTTAATGTTTGTGATTCTTTTTTTTTTCTCCCCTCTTAATTACATGTATTTGGTTCTTGTTTATTTTTTAAATTTATTTATTACTTAATAATAGAGAAAGAAAAGATAAGAGTAAGCGAGTAAGAAGATGGCGGCCTTATCACTAAGAAGCGATCTCTCCCAGGCAACCAACTTTGAAAATGTAGAGAAATGCAGAAGACAAATAGCGGGATTTAAATTATTTTTATGTATTTTTGTATTGTATTGTACTTTATTAGAAGTGTAGTATCTATCCCTTTATCACCTTGAGCATGCCGTCCTGTCCTATAATTAAAATTTCATTTAGTTTGTATAATAATACTCCTTTTTATAATATATAGTCATAATGTAATTTTGTAGGTAGGCTTTATAAATAAATACATGCTATAGAGCAGTGGTTCCCAAAGTTCTATCTCCACACCTAACTCATGTCTGTTTTAGAAAAATTGAAAAATAAATATTGGTAATACTTAAAGATTCTTTAGTAGTGAGTCACGGTATTACTTAATAATAATATACAAGATGTAAAACTTCCAAGTTTGAAATCCGACGACACATAGTTCACGATATCCGTATATACTAATCAATATATATATATATTTTTATATGCCTGAAAACAAACCTGATGTTGTTTGGCAGCAACGGTGAAACGCCCCATATCGGTGTAAATCTCTATAGCCCTCAACAGGCAGGAGACAGCCTCTGTCAAGAAAAAAAAATAACATGACAATATAAGACAGATGTACTTTCAATTTAATAAACAATACCTTATTATTTACATATCTAAGGATGAAAATAACTCCACACATATTTATTAATCAAGTCATCTACCTACAGAAATAACAACAGGTCAAAAGACTGCACATTACTTCATATGATTTTACATATCTGAGTTACTGATAGTCCAATGACCAGTGTCATCTTATTATTAATAATTTAATTTCTGTTTTCCAACATCATTCGTAGGTTCCTATTGTAGCACTTGCACTTGTCAAAATACAACTGTATTTATCAATACAACGACGACGGCGCCCTCTACTCACTTCAACAACAAATATTATAATAACATTAACTATGAGATACAATCAGGTTTCACAGACTGTCATTTGCAGTTTCATTCATAGAGTAAAACGCTTTGTTAATTAACGTTCGTTTTATGTGTTTTAAATTGTAATTGATTCAACATTTTGACATCATCTGACAAGTTATTGTACATGTTTACGCTGTTACAGAGGAAGCTCTTTGAGACCTTTTTAAGTTGATGAACTTTATTGCCATTTTTATTAATACAAAGTTTACACTACGTGTACACTCCGCCTGATGTTAAGCTAGAGAGCAGTCCATGAGCATAGACAACTGTTACCATAGACAGTTGTCCGCGCGTAACAGTCGACTCCACTATGCCGGCTTAGGAGACGAAAGTGCTCTGTCCAAATTGACAGGGCACACTGCTCTCGTTATCCCGGCTACTTCCAAGCTGATCCCGAAACGCGACTAGGTCACTTCACGAGTGTTCCTTGGGTGGTACTAAACCAGGACGGCATACTGAGCTAATGCCATCATCAGTCTGTCTACTTCACAGTCTCCGATCCAATGTCGAAATGAAGCATCGTATTGCATCACAGAAAAACTGAGTCAATTTTTATACACCGTGTTTGTATTGAGTAATCTTATCTTAGTAACTAAGTTACAATCCCTAGATTAAGGACTTAGTACACGCACAAACACTAAAATGATGTAACTTAGAGCACTAAATCAAAACTATCATAATCATTTAGTTGTTCAAGAATTTGACTACATTTTATTACAATAATTAATTTATTTGATTTGTCTGGAACTAATTACGTTATGTCAACAGGATGTAACGTTAATCTCAAGATCATTAATGTGAAATCTCAGTTGATAATGGGCGCTGAAATCATCATAATAATAAAACATGGTCAGTAAAAGGATAACAGTTAAATATTATAGTATTAAATTAATAAATAAATTCTTTATTGCAAAAAAAATAGTAATATTTTTTTCACATAGGCGAGCTTAATGCCGTCCGCATTATCTACCAGCTAACCTTTGTTGATGTGAGCAGTGATATTCAGTGTAATGAAAAGAAAAATAACTAAATATACACAAGTATTTACATTTAGTATATAAGTCAAAATCAAAATAAACAATCTTAATGAATGTCGATCTCTATGTGTAACTTGTGTCTGCTTTTATTTAATAATACCACCAACTGCTGGTACAAAGAACATACATATATATATATTATATATTACCTTTAACTTTTTCTATGCATTTTGTATGATTTCAAAAATAATTTGTTATATTTTAATCACTTAGAGCAGCGGTTCTCAAACTTTTTTGGCGAAGGAAAAAGCCTTAATATAATTATAAAAAACTAATTTATATGTATTTATGAATAATCATATTGCAATGTAATATTACGTAATATTTAGTTGGAATATTTAGATGTAACCTTATAATCTCCCTTTGGTAGGTATTTTTTGCAGTATTTTAGCCCTAGGGTTCCGTGGAACACACTTTGAGAATGACTGAAATAGAACAATAGATAAAGAAATGCTATTAAGCACTAAGACCGAATTATATGGTTACATTTCAATATTAGTTTGGGGGTGAGTCTCGTTAACTCGGATGGTTGTTAAAATTCATATTTGAAAAATCATCTAACCATTAGGATCACATTTCTTATAGCAATTGGAGGCATCTACGTAGTTGGTAGCAGCATCATGTTTGACACCAGCTTTCGCATGAAGTTGAGCAGCACTACAAAAGGACTGGCCGGCTTGCGCCCACTTCTTCGCCATCTTAAACAGATTGGCTGCGCGGAGATAGCAGTCCACTGCCTCTTCTACTTTTGACGAACTCCTGTCATTAAATTATCAATAAATATGCATTTATTATTATTAGAACTGTTATTGTGTAATAACTTCTACGCATTTCCAAGGTATAGTCAATAGAATAGCACTGAATTACGGTATAGAAACATTCCGTGATAGATTATAATCAATTTTAAAGGATTTAATAAAAAATTCACACAAACAGTGACTAAGCGATAATTATTAATATTTCCGTTTTGCAATCGAAAATATTAGTACTAAAGTCTTTTTAAGTTCATTTGGCAGTAAAAATACGTACGCAATGAGACATAAACACGATTTGAAAACAAATAATGAACAATGATCAATCATACCCGAACAACGATCCGAGGAAAGTTTTCGACGAATTTAGCTTCTTTTCAGCGTCCGCTATCAACATCTGGGCTTTCTGTTCATTGTCTGCCATTTTTTCGGCAGTAAAGTAAACTTATTTTCAACGACACTGACAAATTCACAAGAATAAAGCGAAAACCACTGAGCACCCACAAAATGTCGTCAGAAAGTGGAACAACCCATCGCTGTCACCGATTGATTTTTCATGTGTTGCAAGAGTAAAAAATAAACACAATACAAAAGCGCAGTAAATAAAATCTGAATAATTCGATTATAATATAGATAAAATGTATTGTATGTAATATGTTATTTTTTAATCATCTTCATGATATCAATAGTTCACTTTCATTTTTCTATAAATCTAGGTACGTTCTTCATAAGAACATACGTCACATTACACGTATACAAACATTATTTTCACATGCCCCACTGACATTGAATCATTACGTCTTATTACGTCTTTTGATAGACTGAAAATTCTCACTAGAATTCAAAGTCGATAGTCTGATTTTTTACGGTTGACAAGATTAAATACAATTGATTTAAAAATAAAACAACATTTTTCATTCATTTTATTTATATTCGCACATTTTACCTAACCGCGATTCAACAAGATACAATTTTTGAAAGCAATCAAAGGGACTGTCAACTGACTTCAAAATACGCTATATACATAGAATCTAGTCCCTTATTAACAAAAATATATTTTTCAATAACAGCTATATTTTTATGTGCTATTTATTATGTATACTCTGATTATTTAAACGTTGTAATTATCTCAAATATCATTATTAAGTAAACGTCCAAGCAAACCAATACTCATTGACATTTAAACTAGATTTAGATTGTTTATGCACAATATACAATCAGCTGTAGATAGAAAGAGATAAATATACATACATATTTGATTATGATTCGTATATTATAATCCGCTGAGCGCTTACTGGTGCGTGCGTCTAACTCCAACAAAAGTTGGTATACGACTAAATCCGTGTCGGGCAATTACCATGCTTTTATGATTCCATATTTTCAAGGTATGTATAGATGTACTAAATTAAATATACTTTTATGGGTATTAGTATTATGGTATTAGGTATTTTGTATAAAGAATGAACTCAAACTGCTTTCATTACCTTTCTAAGCCCGTATACGTCTGCGATGACGATCACGTAGTTTTACGTAGCTTCTGCCTCCCTTTGGTCGTTGATTAATATTCTTTTTAAGAGATAAATACAACATTTAAACGCAGTTTTCGACTCTTAATATTGTGATAAATACAGAAGTAGGCTATGCCTATGCTAAAGATCGGTCTATTAAGAAATTTAGTAGAATTACACAATAATAGATTCAAAGACCGATCTCAATAAGTTTAATTTTCAATTATACATAAAGCTACACCACAAATAGTCTAGTAACACCAACATGCTTAAACATAATAGCGCTACTCGATTGACATAATCACGTCTCACATATTTTGGTATTATATTAAAATACGAGTACTTAGGAAGTTCTTACAATCTTAGAAAGGAACTTGTGGCTCAGATATAGTAGAATTTGGTATACGGGTTACTAACGCCATCTAAAGACCAAAAAGTGAGTTATAGCATTTTCAGAATACCCACTAGTAGTTCGAATGTGAATTTTAAGTGGGCTTTAAAATGTAATATGTATTTATCTATTAATAGAACAACCCTTCATTCATATTGGTAAAGTTGTATTTTAATTCCAATTAGAATAAATAAGACTGCATTAAGTAGTTCCGCTAGTATAGTAGTACCATTTCTTCTAAATATCCAAGATATAGGTCCCAATATTGGATATATTTGTTAAATGGATAGGAGTGCAGTCAACTTTGGAAACCACTGATCTATGCACATGATAAAGTTAATGGCAAGACAATCCTGAATAGAGGTAGTCGTAGAACAATCGAGAAGCGCCTAAATATGTTATATTAATTAATATTACTCTTCGGATACGTATTGTCAAGGGGATAATATGAAGAACATTTATACATAAATATAGATTTATCATTACAATTACGAAGCTACAATATTTCTTTGAATGTAAATAGAGCCCCGTTAGCGGACACCTTTCTTTATACTGCCAGTAAACTTTACAAATCATGGCAACACTCTTTGAACCGTCACAATGGACCCACAGTTAAAATTCGAAAGAAACAAAGGAAAATAAAAAAAATTAAAAAAATATCAATATTGATTTATTCCTCTTTAAATAAACAAAAAAAAAAAAGTCTAAACGAAATAAAGAAATTGTAAATAAAAATATGAATATTTACAATAGAGCTAAATAATAACAATTAAAAAAATACAGTTATAACTAATAAAAATAATAGAAGGGAGCTTCGTATATTTAAAAAAAAAAACAACTAAATAATAAGACTAAATCTTCGACCTATTTTTTATACAGGCAACATTGACACAGCTAATTAGGACCATAGACAAACCATCAAATAATACTTTTTAAACATAAGACATCGGCTCAAACTTTTTAAACGTACAATTGGAAAATAATTTAAAAATTAAGTATTAGCTTAACATACCCACAATTAGAAGCAAAAAATAACATTAAATGGACTAAGTCCTTATTGCACGCATTTCATTATTACAGATTGGCTTAGTGCAAGCAAAATCATTAAATAATCTCCTACTATGGCATAATAAAATTCGAAACCAATTTAGTTTTTAGGGCTATGTTCCTGGGAAACAAACTGATATTTTATACCATAATATTAATGAGCGGAGAGACAGCACACCGAATAGCACTACGTACTTAAGAAAATCTTTATATACATGAAAAAGAAATTAATTATTGGCAACCCCAAGTACAGTGTTGCCAACCTCATACAAACAAAATACTTTGTACATGAAATTTACCGCCAGTCTTAATTTAAAAAAAGAAAACAAACATTTTACACAAATCTTTACAAAACGTTGGTGCTTGATTCAAATCAGAATAAAACTAAAGGCAGTTGATGAAAATTATACAACAATATTACTAAATGGCCGAGCGATACAGATTAAGGGCCGGTAACTCAATTCACACTGGACAGGTTGTAAACCAAGATCGTTTTACGTGCACCACATGTTCGTTAGACAATTGAGGCCTATAGCATCGACCCACATATAAATCATTTTGTGGGGCAAGGCATTGCATATTTATCTTACAAACAAATGCAATTAAATCCTTTTAAAAATCAACTTCTAAACTAGGGTTAGATCAGATTTTGACACTTCTGCCTTTGATTCTAGAGGCCACGATTAAGGATTGACTTACTGACCCCAAACACACAAAATCAGGTATCATACAATAACATAGTAAACAATATACACACATATGAAAATATTGAACAGTGGGCTTATCACGAATTTTAGTCTGGCTTTCGAACCGAGTTCGCTTCAAGCGATTTGTATGGAAATTTGAGCAGCGCCACCGCGTGTGGATTTGGAACTACAATATTTTAAATACTTTTTGTTAATTTTCGAACGTCTCGATCTTTCGTTCATTTGATAGATTGCTGGTGCTCGTTAGTCGTTAGTAAAAATTCATTATCCCGATTGCGAACGGATCCGTTTTACTTGTGACAGCTCGATTCGAAAGCCAGACTAAATTCGTGATAAGCCCACAGTACTAATGTAATGGGACTTACTATAAAATTTGGTTTATCATACTACAAATTAATTACATAATTAAAAAATAATAAAAGAGCTCTAGGAATGAAACAGAACGCGCACGTCAATACAGTGGGACCACGCGTTAACACTAGAACTATCAATCGGTCAATATGACCGGTTTGAAAAATTCTTCACAAGAGACTTTATGTGAAACCCTACTCATTACCTTTTGTAAACAGTTCTACAAGTCATCCGGTCATTTTGACCAGTTGGTAGTTCTAGTATTACCGACTTTAAAAAAATCGTTCTATCGCTTGAATTGTATCTTGAAAACTGAATATTGAGTCTAGCCGTAACAAAATCCGAAGGTATCTATCAACAAGATATTTTTTTTAAGGCATCGATGATAGATTCCTCCGGCTTATTCAAATTATTCAGACAAAATGCAGTCGTAGCTATTGTGAAATTTAAGCTTCCATTTATTATGTACAGGCTACGATTGACGAGTTTCTTGCGGTCCTTCTTCTCGTCATACGCCTATCCGAAGCCATTATAGATTCTGACGATGAGCAAGCGCACGCCTTTAGTGTCTATGCTAATAAACGATTTTCATTTCATTTAATTTAATTTAATTTCATTCAAAAGACTAGTGTTCCACAAAATCGACGTGCACGAATAAAACTGATTTGTACATTTTAACATAAAGTGGAATGTAATGTCATGCGGTAAAATTAACTAAGAATAAAGTGAAAATAATCAAAACACCCACCTACTATAGGCATCGCTTTAGAATTAAAAAAAAAAAAATTTCGGCTGGTATTAACTACGTCAAAACTTTACAATGACTCGATTTTGACATTTTAAAACTAATTCATTATATTTCATTTAAAAAAGAGTGAAGACGTAAATTATATACAAAAAAAGATTTTATTATAGTGATTCAAATTTATAAAAATAAAACCTATAAAATTTCACTAAAACCGATAAACTCGATATATATACTATATATAACATAGCTACAAAAAAAAATCATATAATTTAGTTAAAATACATACTTAAATGGAAAATCATACTAAAATTAAAGGTAGGGTTGTACACACGACGATTTTCAAATGGATACGGTTTTTGTAGGTATATAAGCGGTAGAAAGAGAAACGATCGCGGTGTCGTGAACGGCAAAGGAGATATCTGCATCCCTTTCACACATGCCTCAACTTCGACACAATAAGAATATAGTTATCCCTTTCTAATGATTGTTTCTTCCACTCCAAAGTCCAATCTGTATCCATTTGAAGATTGTCGACTGTACCTCAATGAGATTAAACGCAGCTGTCATATACACAGAGAATAGAATTTAACATAGTATGCAACAATTGGCAACACTGAGACTGTATTACCAGCCTAAAATACCTATACATACGGAAACGGAAATTATATACAGCAGCGCCATCTTGTTTTATCTCTCAGTAAAACAAATATAATTAGAATTTTACGTTTACAAATATTTTAATTACTTCCCAAAATTACTCGCTTAAATACAGCAAACAATAACTATAAAATTGCGAACCGTTATTTTTTAAAACATTTTTTAGACTAGCAATACACTCTCAGAGTTACCGACATGAAAAAAAAATCATAACACAAACGCCACGATCAACCGCACCAAGGTTATTATAAAACTAAATTTAAAAGTATATTTAAGTAAAATTATTATTAGTCGCTGGCTGCGGTGGTATTGCCGGACGAAGCGGCTGCATTGCTGGCAACACCGAGGCGGCTGTTGGCATCACCATTACCATGCCCGGTTGTTGCTGAAAAAGGAGAACACCTTCAGTATGATATTTACTGAAATTAGTGCTTGTATCATAAGTACATAGAATAAAATTTTCAATTATATATTATCATTAATTAATTAATACAAAATTTATTATATATTATTTTAATACGAGTCTATGATTCGTATTCAGAAACTACACTCAAGCATAGATTCACTGAGTACAGTTCAAAACTTCAAATATCACTTAGCCGTACAAAATGAAATAGACCAATCACACGCTTGAAAAATTGTTGACGTAATTTTTGACCAATGATAATAATCCATTAAAACTGTCTACTGTCACCTAGCTGTCATTACGTTCTGTTACAAGCATTTATATGAAATCATTTCAATCGTTACTTATTAAAATATAAATAACGAACGTATTATTATTTTATTTTGATTACTGTCTAATGATCATGTTTAAAGATTTATTATTTACTAGCTTTTACCCGCGGCTTCGTTCGCATTTAAGTCATTAAATAAGTATCAGAGATCATCATTAGAAATGAATCAATATGATTCCAAACAGCTGAAACTATAAGTCAGTTGGAAACTATAACTGGAACTATAGTAAAAAATATTTTTTTTAAATAAAAAAGTATCCTATGATCGGTTAAGTAGCTGTTGCGTGAAAACGTAACAAACAAACTCACATTTATAATATTAGTAGGGATTAGTAAATATTTTTTACTGCACAAAATCAAATAAACTATACTCGAGCGTTACTTCTGAATTAACGAGCCTGACTGACCTAATAACACGATCTTTTTGCAGCTACCGCTGTCGTGGTGAAATATTAAAAAAATTGGGACCGGTTATTAACCCCTGCATTTATTAGTAAAACGTTCCTCAAACGCCCCTCCACTCGAACTCAAGAAATTGACTCTACGGATTATTTTTACACAGCAACAAATCTGAGAGCTTTTCGAGTCGAAACTGAGGGGCTACTCAAGCATATCTGTAGCTTACGTTAATTTTGACATATAAGCCCGTTCGTGCACCTGAGTAGCCCCCCTGGTTTGAGGCACGTCTAAGAACAAATGGAGGTAGTTGACAATTAGGATCAATGGTTGCGTGTGTGCAAAATTAAACAACTTACCATAACATAATGCGGTGGGTGATATGTATGAGGCATGGGGGGAGGCGGCATGCCGTGACCCTGCAAATAATAGAGGGGAAGCGAGCATGCTACAAATAAACTCAAAAAAAAAAAACAAAAACAAAAAAATTAGGAAAAAAATAAATTGTGGGATTCAAGTGGATTTTGACATGTACCATATTAGCATATAGACAACTGCTACCAAAAAGAAATTTCAAATACACCCCTATTACACGGTACTCTTATAACGCGTTTTCGCATTACGCGAATTTATGTCCCTCATATAACGCGGGTATTTCAAATCTCATATTTCTGTACTGTGAAATTTATGATTTGTTCAATTCATAATCAATTTCGCGTTTGTTTGCACATATATCTTTAATAAAAAGAAAAGTTAAATATGAATAATTTGTATAAAGCGCGTTTTACTATAACGCGGATACAATCTACCGCGTTATAGGGGGGTTTACTGTATAGGACCACCCACATAATCATATTAATTTTATTTGTCAAACATAAATGCATGTCAAAATTCACATTAAAAAAAAACGTAGCCGTCAAGCCGACAACATTCAAAATTAAAAAGAAACGCGCGTAAAAACAAAAATAATTTAAAAAAAGAATCAGAAAAACAAGCTACGTGTTCAAGAATGTAATGCCTTCTAATAATATATTGTTATAAATCGATCGATAAAATAAATATAACGCAACGCAGTACAGTACAATCGACAATCTTCAAATGGATACAGATTGAACTTTGGACTATAAGAAACAATCGTTAGAAAGAGATAACTATAGTATTATCGTGTCACAGTTGAGGCATGTGTGAAAGGGATGAAGATATCTCCTTTGCCGTTCACAACACCGCGATTATTTCTCTTTCTATCACTTATATACCTACAAAACCTGTATCCATTTGAAAAATCACCGTGTGTACTGTGATACATACTGTGATATGATTTTATTCCAATTAATATTTAATTGTTCTAATGTGAAGAAAAATAATTTTATTATTATTAAAAGGCAATAAATAATAAATAAAAAAAGAATTCAAGAAAAAACACCTTACCTCGTTTAAGATAGTAGACAGGCGAGACAGACTGTTTTAGAAGCTCATTGGCATAGAATTTATTTTGAAAACAAAAAAAAAGCTTAGGATGATCGATTTGGCTTATCTAAGTTAAATAAATATAAAAAAAATATTGTACAAATTTCTAATTAATTTAGCTAACCTGTCACTTTCATTATACCGGCTTACCCTGGTTACTTACAAACCGTACCCGAAACTAGTGGGCCGCCTATCACGAATTTTAGTCTGGCTTTCGAACCGAGTTCGCTTCAAGCGATTTGTATGGAAATTTGAGCAGCGCCACCGCGTGCGGATTTGGAACTACAATATTTTAGATACTTTTTGTTAATTTTCGAATGTCTCGATCTTTCGTTCATTTGATAGATTGCTAGTGCTCGTTAGTCGTTAGTAAAAATTCATGATCCCGATTGCTAACGGATCCGTTTTACTTGTGACAGCTTGATTCGAAAGCCAGACTAAATTCATGATAAGCCCACTGGTCACTTTACGGGTATTACTGTAGTGATACTTACTACCCAGGGACGACCATCATCGGTCTGCTTACCCCTCTTTCTTTTACACTACTTCGTTAGCAGGTATTTATTTATTTTTTATTTAAGAATAATACATATGGTTTTCGGTGGTCCCTCACTAGGCATTGCCTGTCACGTGGGACCCCCATCACTTACTCACTTATAAAACTTTTAATTACTAACATTACAACTATAAACATTTATTTATTCATTTATTTTTATTTATTAGTATATCCTGAACGAATGAATTTTTTTTTCAATTTATTATTATTAAAAACCAAAATCGATCAACACTTAATAGAAAAAACAATCCTTCCAATTAAGTACTCTACAGTGTCAGCACCACGAAGAGAGGAGGGCAGGGGGGGGGGGGGACCAGCATGAGTTTAGTTTAAAAATACATATATGTACAACTACAATATCTCGTTTCAGGCACAATTGTAAAATCAATGATCGATTACTATTAGATTATGGCCCGAATTCAGAAACGACATTCGAGCATAGATTCACTGATTAGAGTTCAAAACGTCAGTAATACAAAACAAAATATACCAATCACATACTTGAAACAATTATTGGCATGAAATTTGACCAATGATAATAATCCAGTGCAACTGTTTACGATCACCGAGGAATCTTATAAGAAATCGTTTCAATCGTTACTTATTAATACATAAATAACAGAAAGAAAACATACAAATTAATGTTTAAACTTAATACTTTAATATACATATATGCAAAATATTACTATTTTATTTTGATTACTGTCTAATGGTTACCGTGTTTTAAGATTTGTTTATCTTTCTAAATAATTATTACTGGAGCGTCGTTTCTGAATATAAGCCTATGTTTGCAGCTGACAATAAATAGTATAATAATCGATTGCGCCTGAAACGAACGTTGTCTAACGAAACGCTCTTACCATAGGTCTGTAGCCGGCACCAGTGGTCGCCTGCATCGGTTGTGGACTCCACGTGTTTCCAGCTGTTTTTGAGCCATTTTTGGGCGAATTCCACTGCATTGGTCTAAGTATGCGGAAACACATACACTTGAGTCATGCTTAC
The DNA here is from genome assembly GCA_028551675.1 of Tineola bisselliella. Lineage (NCBI taxonomy): Eukaryota > Metazoa > Arthropoda > Insecta > Lepidoptera > Tineidae > Tineola > Tineola bisselliella. Next base: position 59,545 of record JAPWLS010000242.1, on the reverse strand, counting down.
ATTTGTAACGAAAAGGACAAAATACTAATAATCAAATTAGAGAAAAGCGTTTCCACTAGCGCTACATAGCTTATTAAAATATCCATGTTGTCAATATATAAAATTTAGCTGTACATGTCGTAAGATTGTTCTTATAGTAAATCGCCTACCATACGACTACCCTCCACTTGATGTCAAGCTACTACCTGGTGAAGGACCAGCACTATGTCTTTCTTTCGGGCTATTTCCAACCTGATCCCACACTTTCATATCCACTCATTTAATTCTAAACAGAACCCATAACAAATTAACAATACAAACCCAACTAATAACAATTATAATTTATTGTTTCAGGCGTTACTTTGCGGAAATCCATATTAAAGGAAATTATTTAAAATTATTTTGCTTATAATTCCCGCTACATTAGGTCGATGAAGGAAAATAACCTCCACCAACATGCAATAACTTGTCTCGACGCGTTTCGCCACTTCACGTGGCATCATCAGGATACGTGTGGTCGCTTCGGCTTCGCTTCGACAACTAATTACCTTTTGGACCATAAATAAGCTACTTTCTATATCACAAAGCAACAATGGACTTCGGTATAAATTAACCCAAATTACGACTTTAGGTAACAATAACCTTAAAATACCTTACAATAGCCTTCAAATACCAAATTTTATACATCAACAACATGACGAAAAAAAAACCAAAACTTGCCGTGCGTCTAGATACATTTAAAGAAAAAAATCTACATAAAATTAATAATTAACAATAAATATACACCGGAATAAACGTAGCGCTAGCGAATGAAAAGAGTGAGATGACGATTGGGATTTAATCCTCTTTTTTAGACATCCATATATACAAAACCCTCATTTTAATTCGAGACTGTGCCACCATAACTTTCTATGACCACCAATAAACATTTTTTTTATTAAAAAACAGTATATGCATTATAATTGCGACTTACTAGTGCCTTTATTTTCGATTAATTTAATCCGACATTTCGAAAACTTTGCAGCCATTGTCTCGACTACAAAGGCTGCTAAGCATTAGAAACGTCAAAACAAATTAAACACCCAAATGTTATTAGTTGAATCATATATAACTTTTCTGTCATGTCGTTATCGATTTCAGCACAGTTACGATGGCCTAAATAATTAAAAAGATGTAAAAAGAAGACTGACTTACTTCTGAGCTGATGCAGTTTTATTTATAGTGAGATTGTTGGCTAAGGAAGCAAGCGACGAATCCAAATCACCGGTCAGAACTTTGCCAGGCTGCTGCGGTGCTTGTTGGCCTCCTGCGCAGGCGCACAAGTATACATATGAAAAAAATTAGAACCGACTGTTACTAGATTAAGCTGACGATAGAAATTATTTTCTCTAGATCAATCCCTGTACAAACGGTGATTTTCAAATGGATACATACAGGCGATAGAAAGAGAAACAATCGTATCTGCATCCCTTTCACACACGCCTCAACTGCGACACGATAAGAATATAGTTATCCCTTTCTAATGATTGTTTCTTCCAGTCCAAAGTCCAATCTGTATCCATTTGAATATTGTCGTTTGTACTTAGGCTATTAATTTAAATGATAAAAATCTTCTGTATATGTAATATTTTCTTTAAGCGCAATAAAGTATTATTATTATTTTACTATTTTCAAAACGATTATTACGAATTTACACATTTTTAAAAGTTTAAAAACAAAAATACACACATTAATCGTAACACAACAAAAAGCGAAATTAAAAATTAACCATAAAATCAGGACGGACATTTAAAAAAAACCATTTAATATAAATGTATACATTAGTATATATCTTCGTAAATTGAAAAGTTCTCAAATGTAATACAGTGGACCCCCGATAATCCGGCCCCTGTCTAATCCGGCGCCCCCTGTAATCCGACATGACTTTGAATACATATTACAATATAACATATAGAATCTTATCATTGGATACATATGTAATTTGTCCGATTACTCTTTTGTAAAAAAATTCCGGACTATAGGGGGTCTTAGGCAGTGCTCTATAATCCGACAAATTCGATAATCCGACACTGCCCTGCATAATGTTTGTCGGATTACCGGAGGTCCACTGTATTGGTATTTTCACCAATCGAACAACAACTATAAGAAAATCTCGAAGTATATACATTTATACTAATTGTTTCAAATTAAAGATAACCAAAAGACTGTATCTATTATTTCATTGTACAGGCTATGATTTCTTCTCGTCATATGCATTTTCGAAATCTAGATAGATTCTATGCGAAATGAAGATTTAATTGTAATCATACGTCAAATTACAAAGCTCCAAGCAACAAAGGCTTGCTAATGTTAATATACAATAAGGTGCCATTTTTACAACACTTTAAGCCAGTGTTTCCCAACCTTTTTTGTGCCATGCCCCAACTTAGTCTTTCTAAAATTCTTATGCCCTCCTTATGTAACCATAGACCCAGTTGATATTTTAGTCTCGTTAAACGAAATTATACCTAATAATTATTTAAGAATTTGCTTTTTTCGTTAAATTTGGCACCGAAATCTAGTATTGCATTTAAATGGCCCGAAGCGAAAGGGTTAAACTCGTGTCGAGTCCATTTTCGAATTGCCCCCCTTTGGGAAACACTGCTTTAAGCTAAGAATTGAGCTTTTTTTAACCTCCATATTGACACGGACACTGGCTTGAGAAAGCGTTTAAAAAGCGAAGCGTAACACTGAAAACACTCAAGTAGGAACCGCACCCATAGCCCCCATTTGCTGCATGGACATCGGCTGTCGGGCGGGTGAGCCGAACATCGGTTGCTGCGCTCCCATCGCGGGCTGCGTCGTGATCGGCTGAGCCTTGGCCGGCGACCCTCCCAGCGACATGCGCATCACGTCCTCCAAGTCGTCGAACGCGGACTTCGGCTGAGCGGCGGGAGGGGGTGGTCGGGCGGGGGAAAGGGATATCGGTTGTGTGGGATCACCCATACCCATGAACGGATTCGGTCCAGCAGCTTGCGAAATAACATTTACATCTTATATATATAAAATAAAATAAAAACTTAAAATATACTTTCTATTTAAGACACATCATAGTATATTTGTACAAAAACAATTGAACAATTCACACCATACCAGTAATAATATAAGTTTACCACCACCCAAATATTCTGTTTTTTTTTTTAAATTCCCACACACACAAGTCAACAATAAATAGTATTACAATACGCGCCAATTGCTAATGTACACGTGGCTGCGTATGCGCAATTAGCAATTGTCGCAATGAACAAAGTTGAAAGTTAAAAACTCACCAGAAGAATCAGTGTTATCGAAGACATTAGAGAAATTAGCGTCGGACACGAAGGTGTTATTTGTCGGCGGGAATGTCCCAGAATTGAACCCGTTCGTCGGCTGAGACCACGTGGACGCCGGCACCGGGGCGGGGGTCGGGGCTGAGGACAAATACGCCATTTTGGATCCAACAAAACACTACCCTATTAATTTATACCCTGTTAATTAGTAATTCAATACTGTATTCAGATAAGAATCGTATAAGTTACATATAAAATCAATAGTAGCAATTATTTCGGATCCAAATCAAGCATATTCCGGGACTTCAAAAGCTAAGTGCTTAAATATATACACGTGTGTCAGAAAGTGCGATTAATTTTTTAAAATATATTATTATTATTTACCTTAAACCATTATTATACTGTACATTTATTTTACAAAAAAATACAAATTATATTATTAATTTATTTTGATAAAAAGAAAACAATATAAATGTATTATAAACCGACCAAGTTAAATATTACATTGTATCTATCCTACCAAATCAAGAAGACATACTTCTTTAATTAGTATCATTTTCATAGTATCATTCATGTTACTCTCTCACTCACACAATATACCCATCTCGCTCTCTCAGTACTGTTTTTATTTACATACAAAGATACATGCATTCGTCATCCCTTACCTCCGAACATATCAGCAAACGGGTTCCCTAAAGCCAGCAGATCATCGGAGGCCTTGTTGGTAGAGGTGGTCGTCGATTCCGGCCCAAAGAGCTCGACAATGCTTTGCTTTTGAGCCGGAGCCGAGCTCAGGAACGGATTGTTAGCCGCAGAATTCGTTGGAGACGAGACTTTGTTCTGGAAAATAATAATACACAAATAAACGCGAATTCACAAACAGGATTGACCCCAAACCAATACACAAATACTTTGTTTCATTTGACATGTGACCCACCAATCTGGTATTACCTGGTGTGGTGTATACCACGAACAAATATAATATTAAAGGAAATTATTTAAAATTATTTTGCTTATAATTCCCGCTACATTAATTATATCGATGAATGAAAATAACCTCCACCAACATTCAATAACTTGTCTCGAAGCGGAGCTTGTGTCGTCGAAGCGAAGCCGAAGCGACCACATGTATCCTGATGATGTCACGTGAAGTGGCGAAACGCCTTGAGACAAGTTATTGAATGTTGGTGGAGGTTATTATTTTCCTTCATAGACTTAATGTAGCGGGAATTATAAGCAAAATAATTTTAAATAATTTCCTTTAATATGAATTTCCGCAAAGTAACGCCTAAAACAACCAAATATAATATGTTTCTATATAAGATAACAATACTATACAAAAATACATGAAACCGGCGATGAAGAACATCTGTTCTAAATGTTTCAAAAAAAGCACAATATTACACTATTAGGAAGGATACATCTCAGAAATATTAACAATAATAACAAAAAGCATAAGCAATATTTTTCCCCACACTTCTCACGTGACCTGCATGGACCACACTTCACATCAGGTCGAGGATGGTCAGAAATGACAATTTGAACTCCAGAATTCTGGAATAAAGACTTTGGTATGAAAGAATATGACCCGTCATTATATCGTATGCTTTCCAAGTTTAAAATCGAACAACCAATAAGGAACACAAAAGGCGACACACACTCACACAACAACCCTTCAGAAAACAACCCCCCGCAATTGAAAAAAATCTTACATAACCACTTCTATAATTCTCTTCGCCGTAACTTATCAAATCATTGCTCGTGTTCGGATAACCATGACCGCTTAAATTATATTGCGATCCGTATTTACGTTCACTATATTGATCACTCCTCTGTGACCCACTCAAGTTGAGTTGCGACCCGTATCTATAGGAGCTATGTGACCCACCAGCACCGTAGCTATAATGATCACCGCTCAAATTTAATTCTGAACTATACTGCTTATTGCGTTCAGTTTTATATGAAACGTCATCTTCCATCCATTTATAACTACTATTAGCTTGCGTCTGAAATTTAGGTTAATAGGTACAATGTTATATTGTGTTTAGGAAAGGTAAGGAAGTATAACCTAACCAAATTAAAAAAAAACAAGCTTATAACTTGTCAAGTTATAAGTGCACTCTTCAATTTGACAGGATAATAGTTACATAGAATTTATTTATTTATTTAAGCATAGTCACTTGTATGGTCTTGTATCTATTACTATGTCGTATCGTATTGAATTATTATTTACAATAATTTAAATAACCAATATCTCACGTTTCAAAAGCATTAGCAACTATAGTAGTCGTGAAATAATAAAAATAATTCACGTATTCGCCAAACCAGAAATAAAACGACAGAAGCGACAATTGGGATAAATAAATGGATTACCTTATACAAATTCATAGCAGCCTCTTCCTCGTCGAGCACCTGTTGCTTGAGTTTGTCATCAATCTCACCATGCTTATCAATGCGGGAGCTGGCAGCAGCCGAGCCAAACGACGAGGATGTGGAGGAAAGAGCACCCATCACGTTGGCGACGCTCTTTTGGGCACTGTCATTAAAGAAATGAAATGAAATTAGTTCATTAGCATAGGCACTAAAGGCGTGCGCTTGCTCATCGTCTGAATCCATAATGGCTTCGGAAAGGTGTATGACGACCACAAGAAACTCGTCAATCATAGCCTGTACATAAAACTCGTCAGTCATAGCCTGTACATAAAACTCGTCAGTCATAGCCTGTACATAAAACTCGTCAGTCATAGCCTGTACATAAAACTCATGGACATTATACATGTTGTTGCAACCCTTACCTGGCAGTCTGCGTGGGTGTATTAGCTGCGGAGCCTTTCTTCCCCTCTATTGCCGCAAGATGTCCCTCCAAAGCGTCTAACAGACTGCTCGGAGCTTTAGTAAGGTCTGGGATGTCACCTTTGTCTATACCCACATTTTCCGCCACCTATACATAACCGCCAACAATACATAACCACATCATAATCCGCTGTCTTATATTGACCTAGGGCCATTTTATGCAGTAAATAATAAAACTTCAAACACGCCAATCATTTGCATTTTTTCTTTCTGTTATTTATATATTATTAAGCAACGATTGAAATGATCTCTTATAAATGCGTGTAACAGAACATAATGACAGCTAGATGACAGTAGACAGTTGCAATGGATTACTATCATTGGTCAAAAATCACGTTAACAATTTTTCAAGCGTGTGATTGGTGTATTTTGTTTCGTATGACTGATTGATATTCGAAGTTTTGAACTCTACTCAGTGAGTCCACCCTGGGGCCAAATACCTTCAAAAACTCAGCAACTCTGTCCATTCTGATTAAGAATTTCTTGTACAAATCGAGCGCCTCGCGACAATTCTTCTTATTCATATCGAAATACTTTTCAAGCAAATTGATTATACCGTCGTTGTAGCAGGCAAATAATCTGAAAATATCACATGCACGCAATGAAATCTCTTTCACCAATCAACAAGTTTCTAAATAAGACATGAAGTTGAAAATAGTACCCTCGAGTTGGTAGCCGACTTCTAGTATTTTTATTTATTTAGAAAACTTAAAGCTAAATAAAAAAAAAAACAATTGATGTTTTCGCCAATGAAAATGAAACTTAGTTATAGATTGGTCTCCTACTGTTGGGGGAACCAGTATTTTTTTATCCTTTCAACCAAGGGTTAAAACCACCCCTAGAAGGAGCTTACTTATTAACTATGAAGAGGAATGTCGCGATTTGATACGAGCTTGGGGAAACCAGTTAGGTATATTTAATAGAATTAACGATAAATTCATTCTTATTTGCTTAAATATTACCATAGCAAAGATCAACAATGGTCGAGCAATATATGTGTTTCTCTCTCTCTCTCCCTCCCTCCCCCTCAGACCCCCGCAAACCAACTCGTGGTCGTACTAGATATAATATGCAGATCATTCCAATGCTGGTGCACATAAATGCGTAGCCAATTGCAGCACTCACCTAATGAGATCTCTAAATAGCAACATAAAGCACATATTGATGACGCCGTTCGTGAGATCATTGGCCGTGCAATCGAACTCGAGGAGGCCGTCCAGCTGAGCTTGCAACACCGGCAGGGTCTTCAGGAGTTTCTCAGCGTTCATCATGCGCAGCGAACCCTCTTCCTTGCTGAAAAACATTTTTGGTAACGCTTTAGATGAGGACTCCAGGAATTACTAAAAGTAAAAACGTAGTTTATTTTTACTAAATTTTTCCAATTTAAATAAAAAAAGACAAGCTATTATGGGCTATATTTAACATAGATCTAACTCTAACCTAACCTTTTCGTTATTCGTACAGTCTTGGGGTCCTCATCTAAAGTCAAGCCATATTATCTAACATTATTTTACAGGGATTACGTCTTAGTTAATAACTAAAGTGCGGGTAAATATAACTTCACCATGTATGTGAAAGTGGAAAAACATTCCAATAAGACATGCATTCTAATTTCAGATCGTATTATAAAATAACTCAAGTAAATAAACTCACCCACGTTTAACCTTGCAAAAATCAAACGCAACCGTCCTGTAAGATAGCGCCTTCTCGTTCAGGTACTTGGCGTAACGTCGGATGAACGGCGACATGTCGTAACCTGCAATTTGTTTTAACAATAGCATTACAGAGATTAAATATACGAATAAAAAAAACAAACAAAAATGACTCTACTATTATAAAAATCTATCAGCTACATTCAACAGCATACCTAAATGTCAAGACAAACATGATTTAGCAAATAACCCTCGAGTTATTTACTCCAAATATTTTTCTCCCATTAATTAAGAATTATATGGTCTACAGATGGGCAGTATAACAAACACGACAAATGCAATGAAATCACGCATAAAAGATTTCGATTGCATAATACGTAAAAAGAAAACTAACAGTGTAGATCTGCAAAAGTGCACGGGAACAGCTAGCGTGAACTGTGTGTGTGTTATATGAACAGAAAAAAAAAACAAGTGTAAAAAAAAGTGTTAAATTCTGACCAATCTCGTATCCATCGTGCCTTCCTGGTATGCCGTGATCCAAAATGTAAAAAGCAAGTAAATATATGCCTACAATTACATTTTTACTTATTTTTATTATCAGACAAAAATACAAAACAAGGGAAACCTATAGATCACTTTTTCGTTTGAAAATTGTTTATTAAAAGGATTATTAATTCTACAATAAAAAAAGGTCAGGGAAATACATTCTAAAAATACACAAGTACAAAGCAATGTTTAAAAGAAAAACAGATTTAAACATCACTTATGTAGTAATAACCTCATAAAAACTATTGAAAATCTAATTGGTTGTTTCAGGCGTTACTTTGCGGAAATCCATATTAAAGGAAATTATTTAAAATTATTTTCCTTATAATTCCCGCTACAACATTCAATAACTTATCTCAACGCGTTTCGTCACTTCAAGTGGCATCATCAGGATACGTGCAGTCGCTTCGGCTTCACTTCGACGACTAATATTAGTTATTGCATGGAGGTTATTTTCCTTCATCGACCTAATGTAGCGGGAATTATAAGCAAAATAATTTTAAATAATTTCCTTTATTGAAAATCTACCTAAGTTACCAAAATTATTAGACTTTCAACGTTCATTTATTATATTGTTTAAACCCTTATTATGATATCTCCTAAGCATACTCCTATACGTAAAGGAAACATAATATTTTTCATTGTGATTTACACGCTCGCTCATAGATGGCGCTTACAAAAACGTAACACACATTCAACAATTCAAAAATGTGACACAAAGACCTGTCTGGCTTTCCATTCAACTTTCTCCTTAACATACAATATAAATACTAGAGCCACTATATGTTTCTCCAACTAATATAGAAAAAAAAATATTACAACAAAATTACATAAATCATTAACTTCCTACGTAAATTTTACAGTCAAATGTAAAGAAAAATGTAAGCCAACGCCAGACTGTGCGTTTATATAACCGCAAACAAAAAAAATATTATTGTTTTAAATACGATGTTAAACTTAGGGAGATATCGCAACACATTCAGAAAACTCGAATTTCGAATTCGAATTTATCGAATCTCCAACATGTTATATTTATTACATCTATCAAGCATCAGTACTAATATTACTCTCAAAAAACAAAAGAGTCTTTACAGACAAATAAACCAACGAATTATTAGCAATAAAAAAAGTGTTATAAATCCCTTTAAAACAATATTATTACGATTAACCTTTAACTGCTGAGACGGGGGGCCCTCAGGTTTTGAGAACATAATTTTTTTTAAATTACTCTAATTAGTTAATTTATTGATTTTTTAAAAATAATTTTATTTATTCTTGCCGATTTATGATCTCATGTGATTTTTTCCAAAAAATGCTAAGTGTTTTCTAAACTTTGAAATGATAAATAGTTAATTATACACAAGTAAATTATAAAAAAATATTTTATTTAAATACATCCACTGAAGCTAATTATTAAGCCCTAAAAACTCTAAAGATTTTTAAATACAAGCGCATATATATACGGGACTCTGAGGCCCCCACGTCAGTGTTTACGTGAAATTAAATCCACCTCAGCAGCTAAAGGTTATATGCGAAAAAACATAAATAATTAGTTAAGTAAATGTATCAAAATAACGCGGTAGTAACCCGCTTTTAAGATGAAATACACAATTTTTATTCGTTAGTTTAATTTGTAAAAAGAAAACCAATAATATGTTGCAACTGATGCTTGATAGTAGCTCATTTAGAGTACCGTAAGCCACCAAAACCACAAACACAGACAAACACATATGAAGCGAGACAACAATTAAAGTACGGGAACTTACCGATCCTTGCACCGGCCGCGCCTAATCCATGAATGCATAAGAAAGAGCAAAAGGTAAATTAAGTTGTTCCAGAATTCTGAATCGATTATTATGTTTGGAAAACAATTATAACGGAACAATTCTTTTTTTTTGTATCATAATAACAAAAGCGTGTAATAAAATAATTAAATTTAAATGATATATGAGTAAATAAAATTGGTTCATTTAAAAAAAACACTATAAATATTATAATTTTGTAAATACCAAAATATCCATGGCAAATACGCGATTAGACCATTGACATCAATATACTAAAAATCTCTTAGATAATAAGTTTATAATTTTACATATATATTTTTAAAGATAAAATAATTACTTTCCAAACATAACAACAAAAAAATAAATAAAAGATAACTTAAGAAATAGTAAATATAAAAAAAAACAATACCACAAATTTAATACGTAAATATTCTGATAATTTTAAAGTTCGAATAACCGCACTTCATAAACCGACTTTTTACTTAGAAACCTACGTCCAATTGTTTTTCAGGGGACGATATCACATACTATTATTCTATGCGGATTTTACAGAAACAGTTATGAATGTACGTCAAGATAGGCCAGTGATACTCAACCTTTTTTTATTGTTAACGATTTCAAAATTTGACGGCACACAAAGAAAGAGATAAGTTTTTTAAAAAAAAAACAAATTATTTAATAATATTAACATTATTTATATATATAAAATTTGGCAGCACACTTTTAGAATTTCGTGGCACAGTTGTTGGGAATCACTGGCATAGGCCCTTCTGGCTCTTGCTCATAGTCAGAAATCACAAGAAACTCACCAATCACAGCCTGTACAATATAATGTTAGTATTATATTTTTACTTAACTGTAAATTAAGCACTTTAAAAATACGATTAATATGAAAAAAAAAGTATATAAACGAGCTTCTTGTTAAATGCAATTTAAAAATAAATATATATAAATATATTGGTGTGTATTTTATCACACTACTAGCTTTTATCCGCGGCTTCGCTCGCATTTAAGTCATTAAATAAGTATCAGATATCATTTCAATAGAACTATACTCAATATTTTACTATAGTCAATTGGAAACTATAGTAAAAAATAATTTATTTATTTTTTAATAAAAAGTATCCTATGTTACTTGTAGTACCTCCAAAAATATGTGTACAAAGTTTCATGATGATCGGTTAAGTAGTTGTTGCGTGAAAACGTAACAAACAAACTCACATTCACATTTTTAATATTAGTAGGGTAGTATGTAATAGAATTTATTGTTTAATTTCTCCTATGGTCTACTAACACGAATCTAACCTGAATCTGGACTAGAACTGATCAAACCAAAACCCTACATTAAGGTCCTATAAAGAATTCAATATTCTAAATTTAAAAAAAAACTATTCAAATCAAATAATTAAAAAACAATTGAAATCATATTGCGAAAAATCATCTCAAAAGACACGCTACGCTAATAAGCGTTCATTTGGCATGTACATTTCGGGCCAGAGGTCGCGACCTAACAGTTTGGGAAGTAATTAACAAATTCAACGCGAGAGGCGCGAGTTTCAAGGACACAATCCTGATGAATACGACCATCACGCTCGAGGTAAAGCTAATTGAAGATCGAAATTTAATTAAAATAATAATAATAATACAAAAACATAGCATTAATTAATTATCATTAAATAATCATATCATCTATTATCATTTGCTAATACACAGCAATCCCCCCTATAACACGGTATATTGGTCCCGCGTTATACAACATACTAGTATAACGCGTTATGTACAGTAATGCCCCGCTTTACGCGAGGGATACGTTCCGGAAAAAAACGCGTTAACTGAAATTCCCGCGACCATAAAGGTGTTGATGACTACATTATGTTTATACGCACTCTTTCGCGTAATGCGGGGCAATTGAGCGCGAAATTTGAATTTCACGTTATAGTGTCACCGCGCATAACGGGGTCGCGGAAAGCGGGGTATTACTGTACAATAGATTCACGATTAACTTTTCTCCTTAAAGGAGGAAAAACTGTTATGAACGAAATCTCCGCGTCATATGGGGGAAAACACAGTTTTACATGAGGGTCACATAATCATGTAATTTGAAAACGCGTCATAAGAGTACAGTGTTATAAGGAGGATTAATGTATTGTTTTTTTTAAATTATTTTAATTTTCGAGATCTAAATTATGTGTTCATCAGTACTACTTTATTAGGAGCTTTCAATTGTTATTTTTATAAACTTTAAAACTAACACTGTTCAATTATCTTAAGCTTGTCCTATCCTATAATTAAAATTTCATTTGTTTTGTAATAATAAAGGTCCTTTTTTTTATAATATATTGCATTACTGTAATTTCGTAGGTAAACTTAATGAACAAATAAATATCGAATTAATTTAGGATTGGCTTGAAAGTATAACATGACAAATTTGTCCTGTCCTAGACAGTTCTCTGTGGTTCTAGTCATATATGTTCACCTAACTAACCACGTACCTACTTACATATTACCTATCATAACAATTGTATAATTCACTGTGTAAATATAAAATATAAAACCAATGTTTATGCATACAAGTAGATACGTATCAAATTTGCGATATTTAAGTTATAAATTAAAAACTCAAAACTATAGTCTTAACCAGTGGTTCCCAAACTTTTTGGTCTTGCTACCCACTTTTGTTATTATAATATGTTTAATTAATATATTTTTAAATAAATACACTAATTATACTGTAACTGTGCCACTTTGTCTTTGTCAATTTTGAATGCCCGTCGCGAACCCAAATTTGAGAACCACTGATCTAAACAAAACTAGCCCTTTACAAATCAAAATTATTAATTAATCATATAAGTTACGAGGACTGAAAAAGAATTCTAAGCGTTGTTATTTAAAAAGAAAAGTTATTTAATAATACATAAAAATAAATAATACATAAGATAAAAATAACAATACAATAAAACATACCTTGCACTCCGCTTTTATCTAAGAAATTACTTAATTGAAACGACGAGTTACTCGACGCCAGGTATTGGGTAAACCTCTGAAACAAATATATAACTAGCTTTTACACGCGTCTTCGCTCGCATTTAAGTCATTAAATAAGTATCAGAGATCATTTCAATAAAAATGAATCAATATGATTCCAAACAGCTGAAACTATAGTCAGTTGGAAACTATAGTAAAAAATAATTTATTCATTTATTAATAAAAAGTATCCTATGTTACTTTTGGTACCTCCAAAAATACGTGTACAAAGTTTCATGATGATTGGTTAAGTAGTTGTTGCATGAAAACGTAACAAACAAACTCACATTCACATTTATAATATAGTAGGGATGATACATCATGTCTTTTCTTATAAATCAGCTAAATATAAAGGAATCGTACGATTTCGGACATTAAGCTGACAATATTGTATGAAAAATTTACCGTAATAATTTATTTATTACCGGTTAGACTTTGACACCTCGAAACATACAATATTTATTATTATTATTATTAACTACTTCACCCCCTTAGCCACAAATGTGGACGTTTAGTTGTTTATAATTATAGTTACTGTCAATAATAAATAGTATATAAATTTGATAACAATTTATTCATTACATAATCACTCAATAAAAGAGGTACATTTTTTTAGTTTAACTGTACTGGTTATTCTATTAAAAAATCATCCCTAAAGAAGTGTATGGGGCTCTTTAAGTTTTTGTGAATGAAATAAAATTTATAAATTCCACCCATTCTTACTTTCGAATTAAATTCATACATTCTATTCCTTATTTCATACATAGTAAATAACATATGTATTTTAAAATCAAGGCCCACAGCAAAACACAAAAGAATAACACAACCGTTTTATTGATACAATTGCTTTTATTGAATGCCGTATTAGACAATTTAGGCATTTTGCCGCGAGAAGCGCACGCGCATGTATATGCGCTCTGATAACGACTTTCGTATGTTTATTTTATATGATATGAACACTTGTTTATTAGTGATCTTTTTAAGTGTTTCTTTTTAATTGAATACTTAATTGAACTTTAACCCTGTTCTATCTAATCGAAAAACACCTTGCTTATTGACCACGTGTTTTGTTTTTCTTCTTTATACGATATTGAGCTAGGGCAGCTATTCTCAACGTGTGTTCTGCGGAACCCTAGGGCTAAAATACTGCAAAAAATACCTACCAAAGGGAGATTATAAGGTTACATCTAAATATTACGTAATATTACATTGCAATATGATTATTCATAAATACATATAAAACAGTTTTTTATAATTATATTAAGGCTTTTTCCTTCGCCAAAAAAGTTTGAGAACCGCTGAGCTAGTAGCTGAGCTGAGGTAAGGTTATTCAGGCAGAAAATTTCACTAACGACAATTTAGTTATACAGTGGCCAATACGTAGTGCACTTACCTCATTCCCATATGCTAATAAATGGTGTACAGTAATGAGAGCCTTATACACCACCACCCAGTTGGTGTTCTGCGTTCTCTCCACCAGCAGTGTGGCGAGTTGAGGTATTGACACGTTGGGCTCATTGGTACAGTGGACTAGATCTGAAATTAAAACAACACATACAATTGTTTATTTTCACGTAAATACGTAAAATAATATAATAATTACTACTAATATTATAAATGTGAGTTTGTTTGTTACGTTTTTACGCAACAACTACTTAACTCATGAAACATTGTACACATATTTTTGGAGGTACTAGAAGTAACATAGGATACTATAGTTTCCAACCGACTATAGTTTCAGCTGTTTGGAATCATATTGATACTTATTTAATGACTTAAATGCGAGCGAAGCCGCGGGTAAAAGCTAGTGGTATATAATTGTGGGTAGGGAAACAAAGTCAGTTTCTCTCAGCTCCCGGATGCTTAGCGCGATCTACATACAACGTGCTATAGAACACGTGGCCATGAAGACAATATTTAATAAATTTAATAAACCATAGAAATATTTAGACCCTATGAGGCTGTACACATACATATAACTAATTTTACATTTAAAAGTTTTAGATATAGGTATACAAAAATAAAAAATAGGTTAGTATTACGAGTAAAACAATTAAAAACAAAACAAATATAAACAATTGAGAATCTAAATTAATTCATACACGAAAAAAAACAACAATAACAACTTCTAAATTCAATTGGATAGTATTAAGCGACATTTATTCAATTTATTAAATTTAAAAAAAAAAATTATACAGTGTTACCCCGCTTTACACGACCCCGTTATGCGTGGTTTCACTATAACGCGAAATTCAAATTTATTATTAAATTACGCGAAAGAGTGCGTATAAACATAATGTAGTCATTCAACTTCTCTATGGTCGCGGGAATTTCAGTTAACGCGATTTTTTCCGGAACGTATCCCTCGCGTAAAGCGGGGCATTACTGTAGTTGTAATGTTAGTAATTAAAGTTTTGTAAGTGATGGGTCCCACGTGACAGGCAATGCCTAGTGTGGGACCATCGAAAACCATATTATGTATTATTCTTAAATAAAAAATAAATAAATTTTTAAAATACTTAACTACCCGTATTTTAGATACGACGTTAATTCTTTTTTTTCCACTAAATTTTACTTTACAGTAAATTATTGTTATTTTTCACTGATAATATAACAAATCCGTAAGTTTTATGTAACAATGCATAATTATCGGTTCACGATAGCACCGGATACGAATCCCGGACACACGAGCTCCGATAACAGTTGCAACAGTGTTGTATATAAAAAATTACATCGATCTTTTGAGCACAAACTGTGATTCATTTTCATACATCATCCGAGCAATTGGAGACTTTGACCCAAGCGTCAATTTCTCAAAATTCCTATCGGTACCAATAGCTTATAATAAGATGACAATCTAGCGTGATACCTGGATGCTAACTTTATTTACATAAATTGTATTACATTTTAAATTCGTTTAATTTATAGTTAACACTAGATTTACCAGCTTAAATATACCAATTTCTACCAAAACCAAAGTATATATTTGTTACAAATATATGTAAAATAATATAAAGTTCATAAAACTAATTCTTCTGTTATAGATTAAAGAAGATTAGAAGATTTAAAGAAAATGTTACACGCAGTAGAAATTTTAATTTGATCTTGCAAGACCAGTCATTTTGACTGGTCTGGTAAATCTAGTGTTAAGCTAAAAATGTACCTAACTACTAATATACTAACATTATATTGTACAGGCTATGATTGGCGAGTTTCTTGTGATTTCTGACTATGAACAAGAATCAGATGGGCCTATGCAAGATAAAGATTTTTAATTTGATTTGAATGTAACTTTGTTATAGGCAGAGGCGGCTCGTCCTAAAGAGCGCTGGTGCAGTGCACTCCCACGAAAATTACAGAACTTATATTACAGCGGCGTAGATATAGGTAATATAATATACTATTGTATAGGCATAGTAGAATAGAATGAATGTAATGTAAGGATAGTATGTATTATGAAGAAATATAGATTACTTCTGTAATTTTCGTGGGAGTGCACTGCACCAGCGCTCTTTAGGACGAGCCGCCTCTGGTTATAGGTACTTTGGTCTGAAGGATCGCAATGTAATATATATATATAAATATTATTTTCAGTCTACCGTCAAAGGGTAGACCACCACTACCAGTATGTTTGTGACTTCTGCTACATGAACTAAGCACACACGTCCCCCCAATGATTTAAAAACAAACAAAAGAATATGAAACTATCACTAAAAATGAGATCTCAATTGATATGATTGTACACGATGTCAAGTACATCACAAACAATGGGTATTTTGACCTTTGCGTTGTGGCCTTGTCACTTGACATCCTGTCTAACCTATATGAAATATATAGCCGTGAAGTTTTAAAAATTTGTTTTTGCATACAACAAGATAGTCTCTGTGTTCTTTTTTATACTGTAATAATTTTCATGAAATCTTAATTATGAATTTACTAGCTTTTACCCGCGGCTTCGCTCGCATTTAAGTCATTAAATAAGTATCAGAGATCATTTCAAGAGAAATGAATTAATATGATTCCAAACAGCTGAAACTATAGTCAGTTGGAAATTATAGTAAAAAATAAAAAGTATCCTATGTTACTTCTAGTACCTCCAAAAATATGTGTACAAAGTTTCATTATGATCGGTTAAATAGTTGTTGCGTGAAAACGTAACAAACAAACTCACATTGACATTTATAATATTAGTAGGGATTAGTATTACTATTGTCTTCACTATTTTGAGTCGTGTGATATCGTTCCATCTTATAACTGAAATTTTATTCGGTTTATAATAATAGCAGCCATTTATAATGTGCTAATGTAAAATTATTGATAGGCTTAAAAAATACATAAATAACATTGACGAACAACCGTTAGTCATAAAACACACTGAGTAAAAAATATTTAGAAATAATCCTTTATATATGGCGTATGAGAATCATTCAATTTCCCCCGTAAAGTTACGATATAATAAACGTATACCTTTTTACTATAGACACGGCTGTTAGGGGTCGAAACCTCCACCCTATTCGACCCACATTCACCTCTCCCAATATAGGTCAAGTACGCAACATTGAAATTGCGTTTCTACAACATCACACTTCGACCTTCAAAACGTAACCGATAGCGGTATTAAAATTAGAAAGTGTAATATACTGGGAAATTTTAAATGAAAATAGCATCTTATGCGTACGTATTTACGCGTCACATAAAATTATTTATGTACTATTTTCTTTGCAGACGTGTATGACGACAATGTATACAGCGCTGGATCAAATCAGAATCGGTATTTACACATTTAAAAAAAAACAGAAGAATAATTTACTTTGCTTTATTCTTTCATATTTTGTTTGCAACCAGCATCCAAGACATCCGGACAGTTTAACCAGATTTATTTTAATAACAGAGTATATATTAGATTTAAATAAAAAACTTTCATTTCAAGCCAAAATTGTATCCTATTAAAATAAAAATTAATGTTTTCAGATGTCTAGATACTTACGAAGTAATTTTTTTAAACATTCACTGTACACACGACGATTTTCAAATAGATACAGTTTGTGTAGGTATATAAGCGATAGAAAGAAAAAGAAACGATCACGGTGTACAGTGCGGCCGAATGCCAAAAAGCTGGCCAAAATTAAAAAAAAAAAAGTATCTAATTATGGATTTTTTTTTGTTGGGTTGGCTTCTAAAAACCCGTAAGGATCATAAAATACTTAGAAATTCGGATATTTGCTTTTATCTGTTTCATGGTAGCAGTTGCAACTCAACCTTTGTTCGGGCAGCGTCGATAGCGATTTTATGTTACTGAACGACGCATGTGTTTAAAGCTTCATAAAAATTACAAATTAAAAGGAATTTCAATCGGATAAAGTGGAATCAACTGCTAAAGATATGCAGAATAAGAATAAGAAAGTTTTTAATAATATTTTCACATGTACAGTAAATTATTGAAGCGGCAATTGTTATAAAATTTGATCAAGTAAAATCGTTAGGTTATGACACGTTCATATGCAAAAGTTAAATTGTTCCGCATTGTTCCGCCTTAAAAATTATTTTGGGTTATAATATAATGTTTTTCAAATATATTAAAACCAAAAATAGCTGCGCAAACTTGCGCCATTTTAAAAAAAGTCTATTTATAAAATATGTATGTTGGTTGGATGTATTGGTTGAATTTGCTGTTATAACTGAATTTTATGTGAAACTACTAGCTAATATTATCTGACTATATTATTAATACTCAAATATTTAATATTCGTAGAGCTATATAAATTGTACCATATATAATTTAATTAAATATATAATTTATAAATTATTTTATAAATTATATATTTAATTAATTATTTAGGGTATTTTTTTATAATTTTGACATCAGATTCATAATCAGCGACCCCTAAAGCCTCGAAAGTGATATGTGACTCGATTGTGTAAAAAGTATATACAATTTGTTATGCCAGGGGGTGGTCAATAGGGGTGTAGGGGGTATTTTTTTATAATTTTGACATCAAATTCGTAATCAGCGACCCCTAAAACCCTTAAGATTACAATTTGAAGCGCATTACTTGAATTTTCGAATTATGGCCATCTTTTTGGGATTCGGCCGCACTGTACGGTGTCGTGAATATATACAATACAATTTACATCTCTTTCACAGATACCTCAACTGTGACACGACAAGAATATAGTTATCCCTTTCTAATGATTGTTTCTTCCAGTCCAAAGTCCAATGTGTATCCATTTGAAAATTGCCAACTGTATTCATGTTAATAGATTTTTTTTTCTTCACAGTAACTACGCGAGGAGACTCAAAGAACTCCAACCAGCTGATCTTGACCGTTAGATGTATGTCCAATATTCCGACACGCGCCGATTACGTCACAACATGCCACAAGGCTTTCCTTACGTAACTTTTTTTTTTCATTAAAGTAATAAACAATGACGCATTTCACTTATAAAACGCACGATAATTGAATTAAAATTGAGTAAGTACAAATTAAATTTTTATGTTTAATACATTTCATATTCTAGATGTGAACTCAAAAGCTTCTTCTTCTTTTATTAATGGCCTCAGATATCTATTAAAGACAATTCTGTCAATGTCGAGTATTCAATAAGAAATTATAAAATTTAAAATCACACGTAAACCGTCATGTCTAAAAAATTATTCCAATAATAATCAACTCAAAAGCTAACAATATACTAAACTTGAGACATTCGACATATCAAGAAAGAAGATCCTAAAGACTTCAGAAACTCACTTGGGTGGCTCATACAAGCCTAGATGGAGACAACAGGGACCCCAATCTGATGGGTGTGTACAGAAACTAACCCGGATGATGAAGAAGAGGCACATGACTGCATTTTAAAATATATAATGTCGTCGACAGAAAAGAGGTTGCAGCGGCGATGTTAATAGTATATATATTTTTATAAATATAACTGTAAATTTGAATTTGGAATGAAAGAAAAGAGGAACGCGAGGGACGTTCGAATGAGGACTTGGATGTTGGTTGCGAATGGGAACGGATGTGTGTGCTTAGATTATAAGAGATTGGTAATATAGTGTAAATACAATTTTCAAGAGTTTTCATTTGATACAGTCCACTTGCTCTATTGGCTACAGATATGTAAATTAGTAGTTTAAAAATATTATTCTTTGTCTAAAACATATTAAACTATTCTCTTCTACAGGTGTTAAAGAAGTACATAGACAGAAGATATATTTAAATTAATTTAAGTACATTATTTATTTCTATCATCATTAAGCAGTATAATAGCACTTACTACCTCATTTATTTTTACCAATTACAAAATATAATAAAAACTAAAATGGAAATGTAATTAACACTGGCAACTAATAAAAATTTCTCCAAGCAATAAAACAAAACAACATTACAGAGCTATACAGCTTGACTACAATAATAATCTATGGGTTATGATTGACATAGTTTCTTGTGGTCTTCTTCTCGTCATACGTCTTTCCGAAGCCACTGTAGAGTCTGATGATGAGCAAGTGAACAACTTTAGTGCCTATGGCTAGTAAACTATTTTCATTTCATTTAATTTCAATCATCTCAAATTAAAACAACAAGATGTAGAATGCTCTGCCTCGCCATGTGTTTTCCAAATCCTATAATTTAGGATCCTTCAAGCGAAGCGTGAAGAGGCATCTACTGGGGCCGGCATAGTGATGACGACTGGAAATACTTGGTTTCCAGTCGTCAGCGCTCATGGACCTCCAGTGCAGCTTTACATCAGGCCACTGGAGGTCACATGTCGTGTCCAACAATAAAAAAAAACTCTATACCAGCGATTATAAAATATCTGTTTTAAAACACATCTGTTTAAAAAAAACATCTGTTTTGTTTTGTAACCGAGCCCATTTTACTGATAATTGGATTCCGATAGTGAATCATTATTGACACCAATTTAACAGCAATACTATGCAAAATATTTTTCAATGCAATTCTCAACCAATATTGGATAATAAGCAGTTTTGTCAGATTCTATTAATATAGTTGGAACTAATATTTTGATGAAATAGCTTCAAAATATATTTCTTCATCTCATGAAGAAGAAAAATCTCAATGGTTTCCGATATTATATCAGTAAATTTATAATAATACTACCTGTTGCCCGCAACTACGTCTGCGTAATAATGAATGAAATAAATCTAATAAGATTTATACAAACTTTCATCCCCTATTTTATCCCCTTAGGGGTGGAATTGATCAAAATCCTTTCTTAGCGGTTGCCTACGTCATAACATCTACCTGCATGCCAAATTTCAGCCCGATCCGTCCAGTGGTTTGGGCTGTGCGTTGATAGATCACTAAGTCAGTCAGTCAGTCACCTTTGAGTTTTATATATATAGATTTCAGTAAATGAAATTCAGCTTATTAATTGAAATTGTTTATTATTATTATTATTTTGCTGTGCCCTGACCGGGTGTCACATTGGCACTAAACTGTACTGACATCTTAATTATAATTGTGACATGCAATAAAGATATTTGAATTTGAATATACTCAATGACAACAACGAAGAATCTAGATAAAAAAAACTATGCACAATTAGAACTTTAAATCATTCAATTGAAAAATTGTGATTTTATTTATTTAGACATACACAAACAAACAGTTAACAAACCACAACATGAAAGTAACAACTACACTAGAGAAATAAAGCTAAATTTGTAAACCTAACAGTTGTGATAAACATCTAAAGAAAACTATATACATTAATGATTAATTACGAATGCCAGTCTGCTGCTCGAACATAGTGTTGTAGGAAAGCCAAGTGCAAAATTCACTTGAGCTTTTTAGGCTTTAAATGGAATAAATCAAGATCTGTGACATTTTCATATATATCGTTATTTTTTTATATCCTACCATGTTAAATACTATAGGAACCAAATATATACTACAAATGTTGCTTTAGAAACAAAGATTTAATTAGTTCAATCAAAATGAAGATGGAGCAGGAAGTGCTTTGAGAACTTCTGTTTCAGAGTACAAGATAGAAAACTTCATTCAAATCAGAGAGGTTGGCAATTTTTTCAGTTTTAATATGCTGAAAAACAAATTTAAAACTAGTATAGTCTAGCATAATCTTATCTTATTGGAAATTGATTTTGGTAAACAATTATAGACTTCTAGAATAAGGTAGGCTGTTTAATGTTACATTCACTATGCTATGATTGATGTTAACTTACGTAAACATAAATCGATGAACAGATTTCAACATAAATATGCTTCAAAAACGCTTGTGACATAAGAACTCTTCAATCTCTTGATGCGTATTAACGCGCGTAAATTAATACCAGATGTCGATAATTATGCACTAGATTACCTTACCGCTTATAAACATGCAGAAAAACTTGTAAACGGAGTCGTACACGCAATCTATATTGAATAATAACTAAAGAACGTAGCGGGCCTACCTTTATCGATCTATGCAATCTGTCAAACGGACACTTAAATATGAAAAATAATTATATATACGCCGGTTGATGATAAGGCAGCCTTCTCCACATCATTCAATTAGCCATAACAATACTTACAATCTAAATGTTTCTTTTTAGGAGCGATCATTTCTTCGGTGGTGGCTTTGCACACTGATTTTGCTAATCCCTGGCCGGCGATACTGTGACGAGCGGCTAAAAGCCTATCGTTTATAGTCTGACCAGCCATCATCGCGTTTATTCCAGACATAAACGAATTAGAGCCCAAATCGGGACAATTTTATCGCTAACACTCACAAAAATGCGACGATGACGGACGAAATATGTCACCGCCCCCCCGACTGATTGAGTACTAAAAACAAGATGGCGGTTTCATATAGGGATGACTGTTGAACGATTAACGAACGTGTGAATCGATTTGTGCGTTCTCATTTTTATGATTAAAATAATGTAAATAATCTGTGATTGTTTATTTAACTTAAATAATTTATTTGGATATCAATACAAAAACATCCTATATGAGCTTATATTATTTTCATTTTTAAATTTAATTATCTTTGTTTTTAATTTCAATAACAAACTATTTAAAGTGTGTTATATGTAATTTTAAATAATTCTTAAATTGTAATTTTTCTTAATTTAGATACTAAACCATAGCCTAAAACCTTTGCCAGCGGGCTATCCAATTCTATATTGTCCATTTCGTATTTAGCCCGCCGTTTATCTGTCATTCTTGGTGGAACCATGTTTTCCTCTTGCGATGCTAATATTTTATAAAAACTGAATAGTAAATAAAGAACTATAACTAACTGGTAAAAAAGTATAGTTTTGGTACAATTTCTGCAACACATTTTTGGAAATTGTTTACTTGGTATAAATTGAAATGTCTAAGAAAAAGTCAAAGAAAGCTAAAACTAAGAAAGTAGCTAAGCAGGTTTCTCCTGATGTTCCTGTGGATCCTGGTCCTGAAGACAACTCACCTGCCTTATTGTCGACCCTGTATAGTGTAAATCAAATGAAAATATGTAGACTTTGTGAATCTAGAAGTGGGCCTTTTCTAAACATTTTTGGCGATGCAGAACTTGAGTTATCAAAGAAGATTGACGATTTATTGCCTTTTGAGGTAAGATTACTAATAGATTTAATACACTGCAAAGAAATATTTCATACAATGCCTATGAAACATATACATATATAAGCAAATATCGTTGTTATTAATTTAACTATAGGATGGACTCATCCATGATTCCTGCAAAACTTTCAAAGTGTCTGATTAAGTTTCTTTCATAGTAGCTTGGCAAATGACCATGGCCTGGTGTTAAGCTAGAGTGTGGTCCATGAGTGAAGGTATCTGTTATCACAGATAGATGTCTGCTTGCAACAGTAGCTATGCCTACTTGAGGAGATGAATGTGCTCTGTCTAAATTGACAGGGCGCACTCTTGTTATGGTTAAATCATGTACTAAGTAATCTCAGATGTTGGAAGTATCATTAAAAATGCAATAACTGAAATTTCAGATAAAAGAAGATGATGATTTACCACACAAAGTTTGTTTCCGTTGTACAGCGAAAATTGAAGAATTATATCTATTTGTACAAAAAAGTATTGAGAGTCAGGAAAATTTACAGAGAATCCTCGGGAAAGAGAACAATTATGTTGTGAAAGCAAAACCAGTTAAGCGCAAATGGAATGATTGTTTAAGTAAGATGGATACTACAAAAAGTGATTTATGTGATTCTATAATACAGAAGGCTATAGAGAGAATGAAGGTTTTACAACCAGACTTAAAAGTTGCAAAGGATACAGACATCCAGAAGAAACTAAATCACATAACAATTAAGAGAGTTGTTCAGCCTGAAAATGTTGAAGAGGATAAAGAAGAAGATCAAGCTCAGTTCACCACCAGATCTATGGCAAGAAGACAATCTCCTAAAGGGAAACCTCCTCCAAAGAAAGTAAAAGCAAATATTGAAGTGGAAAATATTAAAACTGAAAATCAGGAATTTATTGAGAATACTACAACAATAGTAAAAAGTAAACTCACGAATTCTACAAAAACCACAGAGTTTAGAGTAGAGCCAACACCGAACACATTTGATATAATGCAGCATGTTACGATAATAAAAGTTAATGGTGTTGGTACATTGTTTCAATGCAAACTTTGTGACAGAAATTTCTTAAGTAGAGACTCTGTATTGTCGCATGGATGTGCTAAAAGCGGTGGTCTGAAAGTGCAATCACTTGCAAAATCATTTAACACAGATCAAGCTAACACTACAGAAAACAAAGTTGCTCCGAGCAAACCGAAACCAGGTCCTGCGAGATTCAAACAAAGTAACTCGGATAATCAATGCGTCATTACCAAGGTGACGAGCTCTCAAAACAATAGTTCTGTTACTTCGTGCAAAATATTGAAATTGAATTCCAACTCGAATAACACGTATACAATAAACAACAAAAACATATCTGATTCAGTTATTATAAGAAAAGTAGTTAAAGATCAAAATGTTACATCAAACGGTAAAGATCAATCGTCTTCGAATACCGAAGTGAGTAATCAAAGTCAGCCGTATCCTGTTGGTTTATTTCGTACGCCTCCACTAGCAAATGACACTTACTTGACACCGAATACACACCTCACGCCTGCAATGAAGAAGCAGTCGTACCAAGTACTGCAAACAGATAATCCTAGTAAGTTATTAATTAGTTCTAAAGCTTCAGCTCCAGGTCCTAAGAGTGCGAAACAGAAAATTGCTAATGAGAAGCAAGTATTTGCATTTGTCAATTTGGATGCACATGAACAACCTTCATATGTTTTACCTACGGATAATATAACACAAGAAACGAGAGCTGATGCTTCAGAAGTCTGCAGCTCGACATCACAACTCTATACATGTAATCTATGCAGTCTATCATTCTCTAGGGAGAAAAAGCTATTAGCCCATATACAGGATCATTTTAATAAAATGGATGCGGAAATTGACAAAGACGCATCGAGGAGCAAAGGCAAGGTTTATTATTAATGCTTGTAATTTAATTGAGGCAGGCTGGGTTGTCGATTACAAATAATGTCTTTGAAGTTCTCACCTGTCTTAAGACTAAATTAGTATAAGGTATGTGTCCATCAAAATCAAGATTTCGCTTGACCTGTGAGATTTTGGTCAATTTTTAAGATATATGGCCGGGTATTGTTAACATAATCGGAACTAACGTTTTAGCAATGGTCCATCATGAAAAATAATTCTAAAATACGCATACAACAACGAAGAATCTACACAAACTAAGCACAATAACAACTTTAACACGTTAATCGCCATGTCAGTCATATGTGTCTGACGCTACAAGTTCTACATGAGCCATGTCAGACATATATGTATGTCGCGATTTGGTAGAAGGCCACATCAATCGCAGATGTCCGACGCAAACGATACATTTGCATTATGTTTCGAAAGCTTGGCCTATCAGGAACAAAACCTGAAAATTTCTTGGCTTACTAGAAACAATAAAATGAAAGAAACATAGTTATATAATGGTATATTGTACATTAAGTTTCCTTGATATATTTTTAACTAAATTATCTAATAAAGTTACCATGGCCCATGTGAAAATTTTCTGATATTATCGTCGCGATTAACGTATTAAATAACTGTACTGTAAAATTGTAATTTTGTAGATTTTAACATGTTAATAAGACCCGGTGATACATATGAGATGAATATATGTGTCATAATTTTCAATAAATTAATTTAAATAAATTTCAATACGGATCTGTTTCATTAACGACACCTGTACATGTGTTAGTTTACTTAAAATATATAGATACATTACAATTGGGTAATCAAAAATATTTAACTACCCACGTTGGTTTTTGTTTTATGATAAATGCTCTCTTAAGGGTTAGAGTTGTTGAATATATTTTGTAATACCCACTTTTAATGTTTTAACTTTAATATGATTAAAATTGCATGCGTCCTCAATTGGAAATAATTTTGTTGTTTATATAAAAATATTTAATTTTTTTATGTCCCCTTTAACCACTGAAAATATCTTTTCCGAATCGTACCAATTTCAGGTAAGGTATCTGACTTGTGTTACGTTAATTAATTGGTTGTATTTTTTAATTGTTATTTTATTTTTGTCGGTATTCAAGAACGACGCTCGAGGATAGTTTGTTTTGTAATCACCTGTGGGCTTATCACGAATTTTAGTATGGAAATTTGAGCAGCGCCACCGCGTGCGGATTCGGAACTACAATATTTTAGATACTTTTTGTTAATTTTCGATTTCGACGTCTCGATCTTTCGTTCATTTGATAGATTGCTGGTGCTCGTTAGTCGTTAGTAAAAATTCATGATCCCGATTGCTAACGGATCCGTTTTACTTGTGACAGCTCGATTCGAAAGCCAGACTAAATTCGTAATAAGCCCACTGGTCGCTAGTTGAGTGTGGAATTTATGTTTAATTACGTCGCTTATTCTTAAGTAAAGAAGCGATTTCACTCGAGCGAATACACGCTCCTCTAAAATCCTGTTTCAAGTAGAGATCATTACTTGAGCGTCGTTTTTGAATACGCTTTAGAATAAAAATTAGTAATGTCGATAATTATTTAGTTTTTGTTTAAACTGTAATTAATTTTGTTTTGTACATTTTTTTTTTCTTTTTTTATTATTTCATTCTACCTAGATAGAGACAACACTCCGCCTGATGTCAGACTAGAGTCAAGTCTATGGATTGAAACAGTCGCCACCACTATGCCGGATTGGTTGTTCTCAACGGACTTGGGAGCATACTCTATGTGTTATTGAACGTTTCCTGTCAAGTTAATTTGTAGGTTTTTTTTCTATTTCTTGTTATTATTTTTAGTTTTTATTTGCTAAGCAAAATAGGTATTGTACTTCGAAATGGAGGAGTAACAGAGTCTAAGGCCCGTGTTTAGAAATTACAAAGCATAGATTCACTGAGTAGAGTTTAAAATTTTAGATGTTCGGGCGTACGAAACTAATAGACCAATCATACGCTTGAAAAGTTGTTGATGTGATTTTTGACCAATCATAATCCATTGCGACTATCTACTGTCACCTAGCTGTCATTACGTTCCGTTACACGCATTTATTGATTGATACTTTAATGGTTGCCGTGTTTAAAGATTTATTATTTATTAGTAAATAATTATTATTGCATGAAAATGGAATAAAATGCATTTAAATAATGATCAGTTGATCACAAATCAGACTACGCTCAGACGTTATTTCTGAATACAGTTCTAAGTGAAGTAGAATTAAGAAAAAATCCATAAGGAACGGGTTAAGAAGTTTTAAGGAATTATGTAAAGACATTTGTAAAATTTACCTTTAATTATAAAACTTTTTTTTTATATTAGCCCGTCATGTGACTGCAATGGTCTAGGAACTAGGGGACCGTTATCGGTCCATTAGGATTCTTTTGCAGTTGTTTTTATTTTCGAAAATTATTTCTATTTTTGTTTTTGTTATGGGATGAGAAGAGATAAGATTCCAGAATGTTTCTTATATTAACAATTAATAAATTCTTAATGTTAATTAGTTTTCCAAACTTTAGGATTATATAAACTTTAATATTTTAAATGGTGTTTTATTTAAATGTATTATTATTTTTGGGTGTTTTATCTTCTTTTATTAATGACTTCAGACAGTGGCGGCTTTAGGGGGTGGCGAACAATGTAAAATATTTTAAAACTCAAATTTTATTTGTATAAGTTTAGCATTTCTCGTCAAATATGACAAATTCCTAAACCAAATAACCAGATCTACTTTCGCACATATACTTTTCAAGAAGGACAAAGGGCCTCGCAAAGGCGTGCTGCCCGGATGTCTAATGAAGATAATACTGCCAATGTCTAATATTCGGGCAATAATCCAATAAGAAATTATAAAATTCTAATACAAAAATTGTTTCCGTTGTTTTGTACGTGCATATTCTTAATTTAAATTTGTTGTTTTTTTTTTAATGCGAGGGTTGCCATTGAAATAAAACAGGAATCAAGGTGAATAATTTATTTGAATTATCATCGAAGAGCGAGTTACACAAATAATCGAACGTACAATCCGTTTTTATATTTCTCTTCTAATTTTAATCTACTTAGCGTAAACGAGGATCTGACGCAAGTTACTGACTATCAATATATATCTAATATATATGAAAATCTAAGTGCAATCAAAGATAATAGAACAATTGATTTATAATTGAATTTATATTCGTTGTTTCAATTAACCAACATTAGATAAAGTGATCGGCAATTGAAACTATAAAGATTCATCCAGCGTTTCCGGTTAAGTACCGCCAACATTTGACGTTTAGATGAATCGTTCAAAAATTATGCAAAGTGCAATTGTGTAAGATTTTATAAATAACAATAAATCTAATAAATATTAAATCACAAACATATGATATGTATTAAGATTGTGAAGCACCTCAAAGTTGCTTGCTAATGATATGTATTTGAGAAAAAATCTACTATAAATAACTACATTTGATATGTAATAGTAAAACTATGATTAAATATATGTTTTTAAACCTACATTAATTTTATAATAGTGATATGTTTCATTTTCCATGGTCCATCAGGATCAACCCCGAAAGCTGGATATAAAGCCTATGCATCCTTCTAATCTGAATATTTCTTAAATATTTTTTAATTAAAAATACATTTTCTGCTTTATATCTCGCTTGAAATGGACACAGGAAATTTTATTTTACGGAGTCGCCTCTGACTCGAATTAGAATATAGGACCTTAGGGTATCTAGAAAGTAGGGTAGAATCACACCATTTGGTAGCGAAGACATGAGTTAAAATTTAAGGTACCATAGACAAAAATACACATGTTTTATTGAACGCACAATCTTCAATAACATTTCCATTTTTAAAGTGTTTTTTGTGATATTATTTAAATGCTGTATTTTCGCCTATTGACGCGAAATTAACCTTAAATTCAAGTCATGCCTTTCATTCTTTATTTAAATAATTAAATTTGATTTAATAATATCTAACAACTAACCAGTAAAAAAACTACTATATATAGGTAAATATTTAAACAAAACGCCTTAAAAATATAAATAAAAATGAAATATTTTGAATAGCAAATTACAAGTCCACGTGGCCGGTGTAGAGCTCGAATTTACACTGAATATAAATAAAATTTAAAATAAAATAAAAACCTGAGCAAGCTACCAACAAACACACCTTAAGTTTTGAGTTAAACATTTTTAGGTTAGTAAATTCTTTTTCGTTAAAATTCCATCGCGAACGTTCGTTAAAAATCTAAACCAAAAATATTTAACTCAATACTACCAATTCTACTTGATAGGGGACGAAAGTTTACTTTTTATATCTTACGGCGTCATAAGGTAAATAGCTGTAGAAGGAGGAGCTTAAAGGAACGTGGGCTATTTGGACAGCATTGTAGTAATCAGAGGCTGACTCCGGTTCTATTCAGTCAAGAAAACCGGTATTCACCAGCTTCTCCAGGAAGAACTTAACATCCCCAAGCTCAGAATCCTTTATGCCCAGTGATTTCAACATGCCAAGGTCCCCATTCTCCACAGCCATGAATACAGAACGCAAATGCTCGAGGTCAGAACGCATCAGGTGCAGAGCGGCGCCGAAGTCTTCGATAGTTTGAGATTCTGAAAATTATAATTCAAAATTTAAACAAAAATCGGCTTGGCTTTAGTTGAGGATCCCAAAACTATACGAATAGCGAAAAGGTTAGGTTAGGTTAGAGTTAGCTCTATATTAGCCCGTTATAGCTTGTCTTTTTTTAAAAAAATTGGCACACATTATAAAAAAAGGATTTTACATTTTTACATTTATTAATTCCTGGGGTCCTCAACTAAAACGTTACCCAAAAGCCCTACTAGGTTATTTGAAATGGCAACTCTATTATTAAATGTCAAAATAGCTTCGATTAGCCTTCTCTTTCACACTCAAAAACAATTCCTATTAATTAACAACTGTTACTGTCTCGCTCGCACCTATGTCTACACTAGTCTTTGGTAAAAATATATATTTGAACATTACGTTTAAGAGTAGTAAATATCCTTTTTAAAATGTATATATTTAGTGTTTAATTCTATAAAATCATAGGTAATTTACCAATTATGAAACTTAAATAATTTTACCTGTGTGTTACTGCCACATTTCCTCATATATATTATATATTAAAAATATACTAAAAATGTTGGTCACAAAATTCAACAAATATTCAAGTCACAATTTAATATACGAAACGAAAGGGGAAAAAAATAAAGAAAACACTCGCACAATAAGTAACCCGCAAGTTAATCGCATCAGGAGTCCCTACATTCGAACCCGCTCCACTTCTAGTGACCAATTCAATTGAGCTTCCTATTTTCCTATCCCGCTATTATTAATTAAATACAGCCCGTTTAGTAACCCGCTTTCCTAATTGAATACCTGCAGCGCAACACTATGCTTAGTACATATTTGATTAAATAAATGCAACTATAAAAAGATTGTATAAAGATTGTCACCATAGACACCGGCTGTTGTTTTACTAAAAAAAGAAATCATTACTTTCATAATTCCTCAAAAAGTTTGAAATTTTCATTACAAACGTAATAAAACTATAATTATTTAATATCAGTGGGCCTATCACGAATTTTAGTCTGGCTTTCGAACCGAGTTCGCTTCAAGCGATTTGTATGGAAATTTGAGCAGCGCCACCTCGTGCGGATTTGGAACTACAATATTTTAGATACTTTTTGTTAATTTTCGAACGTCTCGATCTTTCGTTCTTTTGATAGATTGCTGGTGCTGCTCGTTAGTCGTTAGTAAAAATTCATGATCCCGATTGCTACCGGATCCGTTTTACTTGTGACAGCTCGATTCGAAAGCCAGACTAAATTCGTGATAAGCCCACTGATGTCTATTAAGTGTATAAAATACAATTGCAATACAAAATACCTGAAACGTGAGTAACAATACAAATGAAACTGAAAATTATTCATGTAAAGCAATCACGTGAACAATTCATGCAACCATTTCTACTCCCCCGCCTCAATGATATTAAATTTGCACAACGTTAATTGAATATTGGTAACACAATTATTCTGTACAAATGATAATACTAATGTTTTTGATAACTGGAATTGAAATATGACGAAATTCCCACGAGAATCTAAAATTAATTATTTGTTTTCGATCGTTCATGTGTGTTAAATATTAAGGTCTGCTTAAGATGTGCCTATAGTCTATATAAGCGGTTCTCAAACTTTTTTGGCGAAGGAAAAAACCTTAATATAATTAAAGGAAATTATTTAATATTATTTTGCTTATAATTCCCGCTACAACATTCAGTAATTTGTCTCGACGCGTTTCGCCACTTCACGTGGCATCATCAGGATACGTGCGGTCGCTTCGGCTTCGCTTCAACGACTGATATTATGAACTTAATATAATTGTGAAAAACTGATTTATATGTATTTATGAATAATCATATTGCAATGTAATATATTGTTATGACATTATTAGTATGTAAGTGGACAATGCCAGTATACAGCAGCTAAATCAAATTGATAATTATTAAATTTATTTCATTTATATTTGTATTGACGAGTAAAAGCGCTCTATTGGAGCCCATTTACTAAAAGTTAAAAAAATATTACACTTTTCAATAAACAATAATAAAAAATGTATTACCAGATAGGGCTATGGCGACTTTCTCGACTCCACCCAGAGGTTCAAGTGCGTCCCTAGCCTTGCTGCCGAACAGTTTCTCCAAGTAGTTTGGTCCGTGTGAAGCCAAGAGTGACTGGAGGAACGAGGCCGTTTCCTCTACTGGAGGACGCTTTGCTAAGAATAAAATTTAAAGTTCGTTTTATTAGATAGAGACGGAAAACAAACGAAGAACGTAGAAAAGAAGAACTTTAATGAGAACATTATAATGCAGAGAAATCAAAATAATTAGTTATTAGAACACAAAAACTGTTTTAGATAGAATAAATAATGCCTCAATAGTCTTAAAAAAATGAACAAACCATACGTTGTAGCAGTGTTTCCCAACCTTTTTTGTGTCATGCCCCACCTTAGCCTTTCTAAAATTTGTATACCCCTCAGTAACCAAAGACCCAATTGATATTTTAGTCTCGTCTAGTGAAACTATATCTAATAATTATTTACCACGATTATTTAAGAATATGCGTTTTCGTTAAATTTGGCACTGAAATCTAGCATTGCATTTAAATGGACCAGAGCGAAAGGGTTAAACTCGTGCCGAGTCCATTTTCGAATTGCCCCACGTTGGGAAACACTGCGTTATAGGAATGTCTGGGATTGTTATTTAAATAATTTATACATTTTGCAGTATAATATCATTTATAGTTTTTTGTTTATAGTATGGGAAATAAATAAATAGAAAATGTATAAAAATTATATAATAAACAACGAAGAAATGGAATTATACCAAACATTTTTATAATTCATATTTTAATAACAAAACAAGGTATTGTTGTTTCCTAATTTATTTATTTATTTATAAAGCCTACCTACAAAATTAGGTTAGGACTACATATTATAGGAGTAGGTACTATTATAGAAACTGAATGAAATTTTAATTATAGGATAGGACGGCATGCTCAAGGTGATAAAGGGATAGATACAACACGTCTAATAAAATTACAAAAATACATAGGTAGTTTAGATTTAGATGAAAATAAAACAGGGTCAAATAGATTTATGGAAGATAAAAAACACACTAGTTGGTTAGTTCAAGATAGTTAGTATCCAGATATTTACTGTATTTTGGCTTGTTGTAGGAAAAAGCATCTATGTCAGTTCTTTTAAATAAATAATTATTTTGATTAACCATACGATAATTGATAACTAATAATATTTTGTCTTATTTTTTGTTTTGTTGTTCAATTTAAATTATGTATTTTGTTGGGTGCTATATAATTGTTATTTTCATTAATTTTTAAAACTAACACTAATAATAGTTTCTATGTTCACCACTAGATGGAGCCACCGTCGTTTAAGAACGTCAGATGTTTTTGGCCGCGGATCTCACACATTATATAATTAAAATTTCATTCGGTTTGTAATAGCAGAGGCCTTTTTTAAAATTATTTTGCAGGGAGGTTAAATTAAAAAAAAACTGGTAGTTAAATGGAAAGTTCATTCTTTAAAAACAAAAGAACTAAAAATTTCACCTCAATTTTTATTTTCAATTACGAACTAGCCGCAAACGAACAAAAGGCTATCCCGCGGCACCTACGCTCGCAAAAAATAACATGTTTCGTTCTAAATTGAATTTTATTTTTTAAAATTTTGCGGTTAGTTAAAGATGGATCCTTAGTCGAGTAGACGACGTAGAATAAAAGCGTTTCTGTGTTCCGTTTTAATTTTAATTAAAGGTGAAAAATGTATTGTTTAAATGCCAAAAATATAGGGGTATACGACGATTTTCAAATGAATACAGTTTTTGTAGGTATACAAGCGATAGAAAGAGAAACGATAGTGGTGTCGTGAACGACAAATGAGATATCTGCATCCCTTTCACACATGCCTCAACTTCGATATAATAAGAATATAGTTATCTCTTTCTAATAATTGTATCTTCCAATCCAAAGTCCAATCTGTATCCATTTGAAGATTGCCGAATATTAAATTATACTTGAATAATGGCATTAAACCTAAGGCTGTTGTATTCTTATTTGTAATGGTGTAATAAAGAATTATAATTATTATATTTTGATCAATATTTTTGACGTGACAACGTCTTATAATTCGATTGAGCCGGCTGCACGCACGAAAAAACATGACTCATGCGGCGTTACCTCGCTCTGAGACGTTCCATGTAAGGCTTGAAGTGATCTTGATCTTGATCAATTTCATTGTGATTTCCAATTACCTCCTTCTCTATATACATACAAATCTATTAAACAAATGAAATTAAAATTTTCTTTTGAAAAATGCTACCATTCCATCAGTATTTTCTTAAGACGTTGTCACGTTCAACTATCGTCAGTAAACCGACTTTACAGACAACCGATTTTTTTGTATTGTTTTCTCTCTTTCATGTGTGATATAAAAGAAAGAGACAAATCATAATTGAACAAGTTTCAAATTCAATATTCTTATTATGCGCGTGGCCAGTGGTAAAAAATAAAGTAGGGCTCCAACTAAACTATATACTAAACTATGAATACAGGGGAGTAACAAGATGTCCGAGACTTGTTGGGAATTCACCTGTATTTTTAAATAAGTTGTCATTATTAAGGTCACGTTCCTGGAATCTGATTTATTTATATTTCGAATGTGGGAACAATTTTCACTAGTTCAATTTATATCCCCGTCTTAGTCGTTACGCCACTGAGTCTGACCTATGATTAGATTATAACAATTTACCTGCTGTACAAAGTTTGGAGTCTTCGTCGTAGCCATCGATGCAGTCCGGTGCACCATCACAGAGGTATTGGATTGAAATGCAGTTGCCGTCAACTGGGCACTTGAACGGCTCATATGGGTGACAGTACTCTGAAATTTTTACAATAATAAAATATGATTTTCTAAGATAGTTAGACATATCGCAGACTTTTTTGTAGATATTGATGTTCTCCATAAAACCGTAGTACATCACTTTGCTCTATTGTCAATAATTTCCACAGCGTACGCAATATAATGGTTTTTTGAGTTTCACATTTTGAGTTATATTATTGAAATTTTCATCCGGGTTTTTGATAATATTCTATAGCCTATGTTCATCAGGGATAATGTACGATTTTAATGGTAAAAGAATTTTTCATATCGATCCAGTGGATTTGTAGCCTATTCAATACATACAAACAAACAATTAAATGTTTCCTCTTTATTATATTAGTATAGATAGATAAACGATATAAGCACATCTTACCAGAGCGTTTAGTATGATGCCCGTAGAGCTTATTAAGATCAAGCGCGACGACAGCTTGAGGAAATGCAGTGCAGAAGGCGGCTAACAACACCGCACACCACGCCACGCGACGCGACATCTCTATAACAAAAAAATAATGCATCTATACGTACATATTTACTAATAAAATGTTGGTATTTCTTTTTGTTTTATAAAAAGTTATATTTTTTGTTTATATTTAACGATAGGGAAAATAGTTTTTAATCAAATTTCATATAATTATGTTATGCGGCTTTGGTAGTAAAAATATTCGGTATATTTTCTAAGTCAATTTTCTTCTAAAACAGTGCTTCCCAATCTTTTTTGTTCCATGCCCCACATTAGCCTTTTTAAATTCTTATGCCCCCCTTATGTAACCAAACACCCAGTAGATATTTTGGTCTCGTTAAGTGAAATTATACCTAATAATTATTTACCGCAATTATTTAAGAATTTGCTTTTTTCGTTAAATTTGGCACTGAAATCTAGTATTGCATTTAAATGGCCCGGAGCGAAAGCTTAACAATCAAATTGCCCCCCTGTGGGGCGTGGGCCCCACGTTGGGAAACTCTGCTCTAAAATATTAACAGCAAGGAGTGTAGGAGTTCTATTATATTATAAAATAAATCGCTTTATATAATTACATCATCCATATTTTAATATTTAATTTAATTAAAACGAAAGGAAAACTGTTTTAGGAGGGAACATGTCGGGAATAAATTTCATATAATATTAGTTCATGCTACATCGAACAAAGGGTCCATTTGTGGATGAAATTTAATGAACTGGCAGGGCGGGTAATGTACGGAAAATCTCATATAATTATATGAAGAAAATGTTTTACATCTAGAATTTATTTTAAAAGGCTAGTTTATTAAATTTAAAAATAAAAATTACCAAAATAAAATAAAAATAGATGGCGGTTTCTCAAACCTACCCGTAATTATAAAATTAAAATATCTTTTATTATTATTATTATTTTATGTACAGGCTATGATTGACAAGTTTCTTGTGATATTCTTCTAGCCATACGCCTTTCCGAAGTCACGGTAGAGTCTAACGATGAGCAAGCGCACGTCTTTAGTGCCTATGCTAATAAACGATTTTCATTTCATTTCATTGTTGTGTTCATGGGCGTAGCCATGGCCTCAGGGTAGGGCAGCAGTATAAAATAATATGTAACTAGCAAACTATACCTGCGATCTTATCCTGGTTAATTTTTTTTGTGTCGACTGACGACTGCCGAGTGTGAACTTTCTTACGGATATTAAGGATTGTGGTTAGTACCTAGATAATTAAGTTTCTTAGGTTTGATTAGGCACCTTACAGGTCAGAGCCAAGGTGTCCCATCCTGGCCCACCCTGGCTACGCCAATGGTTGTGTTAGAATTTGAACTTTATTTAAATGACATAAATTAAATCTAAATGTTATCTCTGATTTGATACAATATCTCTCATATCATATATCTAATATCAATTACAGTAGGTATTATATGAATTATAAAATATTATTATCAATAAATATATTCTTAATGCCAACACTAAGATAAAGAGCTTATATAAATTGTATTGAATAGGATTTTAAAGATTAGACGGAGTTCTCAATTGCTAGTCTAATCAACTTTGAAATTGTCGCGGTCGATTCTACAAGCCGAAAATACTTATTTAAGAAGATTTGCGGTTTTGACGTTTAGTCTGTCAGTGTCATCTTTCTTGTTTTTTTTCTGTTCTTTTTATTGCCACAATGCATTGTGATAATTATATTTTTAATCAATTTTAATCCGCAATATTATTTCACATAAGTTTCTCCAAAAAATGATCGTTTTTTTATATATAAATTTATATGATGTGTCAAACTGACAGCTGTGTGAATGAACTGTCAGTTTAACAGCTCTAAATACTATAAGGAATTTTAATGCTAAGTAATGTTTATGAATCTTATTAAACGCTATGTTTTCAATAATAGATATTTTGTACGAATCTCTTTGTTATTTTATTTCTTTAAATTATCTGATGTTCAACACATTAACGATGCAGTAACCACCATCACAAACTCATCATGATACAGACACATCATGTCTTCAAGGAATTGTTTTTAAAAATAGGGGTAGTATTAATCAAAAACATATCCATGTTTGTGGATACAGGAAATCCTTAAATAAAACAAATCGAAAATAGCAGATGACTAACAATAATGTGTTTATTGTCATCACAAATATAATAAATAACAATTCATATTAAAATAAAAACATTCCAGATTATCAGTATTAAAGCAAATACCATCTCAACAACTTAGAAGCGTATTACATGTGACAATTATTAAAACAAATAAAATATTATCTCGAGATAAAAACAATTACGGCGCAACATTATTAAATAAGCCATCGTGCTTAACAATCGCATGTTTAAATTTAAATAATAATAATAATAGTTTAAAATAAAAATGACGTCAATTTACGATGAAGCTTTAAAAGAAATTGGCAACGAAGGGAAATTCCAAAAGAGTTTTGATGTTATATACAACGTATTTATGGTTGGTTTTTTTGCGATGGCATGCATGAATATATTGCTAATATTGGTGGTTGTACCCCACGAGTGTGAGTTGCCGCCGAAGCCACACAATTACAGTGAATACGAATGGAAATACAAACACTTGCCTCTGTGAGTATTGCTTTAAAGTTATTTCATAATCTGACTGCCTCTAGCGTAGTAATTAGTACGTCAATCTTATGCGGAAGTTCCGGGTACTGTACGTATCAATAATCAGATCTTAGATGAATGAAAATAGTTAAAAATATCTAAGGTGAAAACCAGTGTTTCCCAATTTTTTTAGTGCCTCACCTTTGCCTTTCTAAAATTCTTCTTCTATTAGTCCTGATGACTATATCCAACCACTAAAACAAGTTTAGAGGAGAGTTTTACTACAAAAAGAGGAATCCTTCTACATGACGACAACATTACTAATGTATTTAAGAGTAGTTCCTCAGTCTACCGTCAACCACTGAAGGGATTTTTTGGAAGGACGCATTTGGTATTTTTATTATAAATATCTACGCGCATATCTTACACATTCTAATTGTATTATTATTATTATTGACATTATTTTTTTATTAATATTATTGTTTATTATAACGTGTAATGCAGGACAAATGGTTTGTGACTTCTACTGGACGGTGTAATTATGAAATCGCCAATTTAGAAGTCTAGACTTCGTTATATGCTTGATAATAACTGACAAGTAAATTTAGCGCTAAAAAATTGAAATACCTCGTGGATTCTAGACAACAATTGCATAATATTTATCACAGATAATACACAGTAATATATTTTAATCATAAAATAAATAAATTCACGGATTTCATCATATTATTAACTGCGCTGCTATTTGGAGAATATTGCTCTCGTCTTTATACAGCATGTCCCATAAGTAGTGGAATGTAGTGTTTTTTATAACAATGGGCCAAAATTGTCTAGTACATTTTTTTAAACAGGCTTCATTCAAAGTTCATAATAAAAATTATTGGTATAAATATTGGTAGGAAAGAAAATAATTTTAAATAATTTTCTTTAATATGGATTTCCGCAAAGTAACGCCTGAAACAATTAATTCTATTGGTAGGAAAATTCAACACAAATATTTTCTTCGTAAAGCCTAATAATCTCTTAACATCTTAACCCTTAAATGGACAATGTTGTTTTTAAACAACACTCACATTATTGCAAAAAAAAAGTATAGTAAATTCATGTCTAGATTTTTTTACTCATTTTTCCTAGACAGTAATACATGTCTATTACACAAATATATTTTTTTAAAACGTGAAACAAAAATCGTCCATTTAAGGGTTAACATAAAAATAATTCAGAGAAATGTACAACTTTATGAAATATTTATAAATGATATCACCAAACTGGAATATTTTTAGAAAAATAAAAATTGCCCATTGTTTTAACCTATTAGTTAAATATGTTTTTTAATATTTTTTTCTAATAGGGCGTGAACCCTTCTGTCTGCAATTTTCGTTTGATCCACTACTTACGGGACACCCTGTATAGTGTAATGTCACTGAGTCATTAACCTTAGTCAACTATTACAGTCGCTTTCTTAAATAATTAACTGTATAGCAGAATCCCAAATTGAGAGATAGACCAGTTGTTCGAAACCCTTACAAAAATATCTTAAACTACCTTCTATACATTAAAATCATAAAATAGTTTATTTTGTAAAAAAAATTGTTACTTAAAAATAGCAAAGGCCCCTGTGCTAGGTTCGAAAACCTGTGTTACTGGGTACCCCAGTTACTGAAATAGATGTATGAGGTAGAAAGATTATATATCCCTATTATTCTAATAGTTTTGTTTATATCAGCGGTTCTCAAACTTTTTTGGCGAAGGAAAAAGCCTTAATATAAATATAAAAAACTGATTTATATGTATTTATGAATAATCATATTGCAATGTAATATTACGTAATATTTAGTTGGAATATTTAGATGTAACCTTGTAATCTCCCTTTGGTAGGTGTTTTTGCAGTATTTTAGCCTTAGGGTTCCGCGGAACACACTTTGAGAATGCCTGACTTAATTGTATCTTAAAATAGGGGTCGCTTTTCAAAGTCTTGTACAAAACGCATTTAAACCTACCCCTATATAAAAATCATACATTATAGATACAAATTGCATGAAATAAAATATAAAATTTTCCAATTATGAATAAATATAAAAAAGTTAACTAGTTTTATGAAAATAAGTCACGTTTTTTAATACGTAACTTTTCTCAATCCTTGAAGATATTGAGTCCTTTCCAATTCTAGAACTTAGGTACACTAAATCCAATTCTATGTTACGCGAAAAAGGTTCTCAACGTGGAATAAATCAAGAAAATGCTTTTAGAAAATTCATGGATTTTTCTGTCACGTGAGGAAAATCTATCAGTTTGAGAATTCAATTTCTTTTCAATTTTACTGAAATTTTATACAAACAATTTGGATATATGACGTTGCATTACATTTATATACGTAACGATAATAACGTCTATGGAAATAATCTATTAAAAATAGTAAAAAACACAACATTGTTTAATACACAAGCGAGCAGAATAGACACTAGTTCTTTATCGACCAGTGAATGGTTTAAGTCCTAATATATCTTATATCATATAATATATTTTTTAACTTTATATTATCAAAACTATTAATATATATTAATTAGGCATGAGTTAACAAATTTCTTACGTGCCTTATTATTTTCCTTAAAACCAATAAATTCGTGTCCCAATGAAATATATACTTTATTTAGGTTCCAAATAAATATGTACTTAATAATAGTAAAGAAAAACTAATAACATACACTTATATATAGGGTTTAAGATATATATTTATTTGTATAGACGTTTTAAATATTAACAGGCAATTCAAAATTCAATCTCTCAAATAAGTTCAGAGATGTCAAGCACAGCAATTTATATTCATTATTTTATCACACTGTATGCGTTAAACATTGAACTCTTTCAAGCTCAAGAGCTCTTCCACAACTATCTTGACACGCAGATTAATGATGCATCAATTATCTAATTTATTTTATATAAGTACTAGTTGTTATCCGCGACTACGTCTGCGTAATTATGAAGATATAAAGTACTATGAACTTTCATATTTCAGTCAACAGACAATGCCTATCACACTTCTGTAATAAAGTGGCATCTAACCACAATAATGCCACCTAACCTCAAAAATTCAAATAATTTTATACTGCATATATAAAAATGACAGACGGAAATTAAAATAAATATAGAAAAATTTGTAGTACCTCCAAAAATATGTGTACAAAGTTTCATAATGATCGGTTAAGTAGTTGTTGCGTGAAAACGTAACAAACAAACTCACATTCACATTTATATTAGTAAGGGAAGGGATATATTGATATTGTATGTATTTATGTGTATGTAACATGCTATTATGTAGGTACCTTTTTATTATTATTAATTACATTTGCGCCTCATTTACCGCATTCCTCTCCTAATGGTTAGCTGGTAGAGAATGCCAAATGGCATTAAGCTCGCCATTGTGCCATGTTTTTTGAAGCGCAATAAAGAATTATTATTATTATTATTATTACGTCTATAAATTGTTTATTGATACCGCAGATAAAATAATAGTAGTCCAGTATAAGTTTTCTCTACAAAGAAGAAATTTTTAAAAGCGCAGTATAATATTTTGCAAAAGCTCTACGTCGCGTCGTAACTTGTTTTTTTTTTAACTTTTTCTTTTTTACAACTTGTTCTCTTTATCGCTGTTCCTGAAAGTTCTGAGATTACTTCTGCATCTTAACTGTT
Organism: Tineola bisselliella; assembly: GCA_028551675.1. Lineage (NCBI taxonomy): Eukaryota > Metazoa > Arthropoda > Insecta > Lepidoptera > Tineidae > Tineola > Tineola bisselliella. The sequence goes on along the minus strand of JAPWLS010000242.1, from coordinate 17,689 downwards.
ATTTCTTCAAAAGTTATAATTAATGTTGTTTTTTATAAGTTCATTTTAACAGTCAACCAAATAAAACAAGATACAAAAACAATTGTTATATTTTTGTTTTTAACAAAAACTTACTTTTAATTATTTTATTTTATTTCTGAGTTATTATATTATTACAGATATAATTAAATTTTATCTTTAAAAAAAAAAATTTAAAAATGACTACATATTTTAATTATAAAATAGAATCTTACTAGATTACAATGCAAAAATATTTCATGTCGATTTTTAACACTAGATTTACCAGACCAGTCAAAATGACTGGTCCTTCAAGATCAAATTAAAATTCCTACTGCGTGTAACATTTTCCTTAATTCATCTAATTTTCTTTAATCTATAACAGAAGAATTAGTTTTATGAATTTTATATTATCTTCTATATATATAAAACTCAAAGGTGACTGACTGACTGACTGACTTAGTGATCTATCAACGCACAGCCCAAACTACTGGACGGATCGGGCTGAAATTTGGCATGCAGGTAGATGTTATGACGTAGGCATCCGCTAAGAAAGGATTTTGATCAATTCCACCCCTAAGGGGATAAAATAGGGGATGAAAGTTTGTATAAATCTTATTAGATTTATTTCATTCACTATTACGCAGACGTAGTTGCGGGCAACAGCTAGTTTTATATATATTTATAACAAATATATACTTTTTTGGTTTTGATAGAAATAGGTATATTTAAGCTGCTAAATCTAGTGTTAAATGGAAGGTTTTAAGTTTAACATAATCTTTATATATTTATTTAATGTAAACCAGTTCAGCATGTTAAATTAGTTTATTGCTTTATAGAATAAGTAAATTGAGACTTTGTTCATATTATAAAAGATTTACATTATCTTTATACTATTTTCAGCACAAATAATGCGAAAGGCGAATTGACGTTTAGCGATTGTTACATGTACACGAATGAAGGGAGCAATGAGACGATCCGTGAGTAAAGAATAATAATAAAGGCAACATTTATTAAAGCACTGCAAGTTATTGTACGCGATGACGTCATTAATATAGGACAAATATTATGTTCAGTTAAATAATAACTTCTTGCTATTGTTAATAAACTGATTTTAATATTTACAAAAATATATTATGTTACTGAGATTATTGAAAACGAATTTTTTTATGCAGTGAGTTAAATAAATTACCTAGAGCAGCCTTTCCCAACCTTTTCCAAAGGCGGACCCCCTAGCGCCACCTTACCATGATCCGCGGACCCCTAAAAAAAGATGTTTGCAGTACATAGGTCAATCTATTTTATTCTCAAAATCTCAATGAAACTTCAATGCGGTGTTTTTGTATGTAAAAGGCTAGCCACCGACACCACTATGCTTTAGTAATTTTCTTGTTTTGTCTGCGGACCCCAGGTTGGGAAAGACTGGCCTAGACTGCCGGATATAGTCAGTTTCAAGTGTCAGTATCTTAATAATCCACCATCTTTAAATAAAAAATCATAGTGTGATTAAAATAAACCCAATCACTAACTTGTACGTCGTATAAAAAGTGACCAACAAACTTGAATACCAACCATTAAGGCAGTGTTACCAACCCTACTGTTTTAACATTAGATTAGCTGTCTTCACATTGATGCCCCTGTTTTCTGTTTCATTCCTAATTTTTACTGTTTTTCAATTTGCGTTCAGCGCCACCTATTACACTTTGCAAATATTTTTTAGTAACCACTGTGTAATAAAACGCAATGCATTAGATGGCAGTATTTACTCTTGTTGTTTGAAACCACAAATTGAAAATGATTGAGAATGAAAGTGGAAAATAATTTTACTTTGATGTTTGTTTTTTATTATGTTGTGTTCAATATTATTATACAACAATGTATGTGAGTCCTGATAACTAATAAAATAATTGATTGTTTTAATTATATGAGGACAGTATGAAATCTGCCTTTTTATCTACTGTTTTTTTATTGGTGAGCTGCTGTTTTTTAGTTACTTGGGGTTGGCACCACTGCATGAAGTTTTAAACGAAGAACGGCTGCAGAATTTCTTTATTATGTTGCAGAATGTCAAAGTTTTATATACGACAAGCGATGGTATGAAAATACGGCGGTGACAGAAAACAATTGGGTCTGCGATCGCGAGCTGTACGTAGCGAATGTGTTCGCTTACACCCGAATTGGTGAAATAGTCGGGTCTATTGCTCTAGGATGGTTTGGAGACGCGTACGTATTTTTATTATATACAATATAATTTATTTATTTAAAACTTAGTACATCAGTACAGGCGGGCTTAATGCTAGATAGCATTCTCTACCAGCCAACCTTTAAATATTTATTAAGAGAAAAAAAATGTGAGGGATACATAAATAACATATATAAAAGACATAACAATAGTAACATAATTTACATGTACAAATACATATATAGTTTGTTCTTATAGTGCAGTGGTTCTCAATCTTTTAGTGATGATACCATGTGACAATATTTCTGCCGTGTCATAGACCACCAACTGTTTCGTGGTATACGTACAATAAATGTAAAATACAAATAAAATTGTTTTAACGGAATAACGGAAATAGTATATTTTTTAACGGAAGTTACATCATAGTTACATAAATGAATTGAATGGACAGTTCGGGTGCTTGGTTAAAAACCACTGTTATAGATTAATAACAGGAAATTTTATGTGGTTTTTGCCAATAGATACTTAATGTATCTGACATTCGTAAAGTAACCTAGTCGCTTGGCAAAGAAGAGCAATGGAAGAGCAAAAGAAGGAGTAATGTATTGTCTGAAGAATATTTGCAAATCTTCTTTCAGATTCGGTCGTCGTCTGACCTATATAATCTCAATATTACTAACGATAATTGGGCGTGTGATTAGTTTACTTTCTGGAAGCTCCTATATGCTATTTGTGGCTGGTTGTGTTATTACTGCTGTGCCGTCGTGGATGGCCATGCAGAGTGCCACCGTTATCTCCATGGAGATATCAGGTTAGTTCTTTATTATATTTATTTATATCTAAACCAATAATTTGTAAGTTGGCTTGGCATAGGGGAAGCGACTGATGTCTGCATACATTTATCTAGATACAAGAATTATGTAGAATTCTAAACTTTATTGTGAGCTTTTATTTTTTACTCGTCAATATAAATGAAATAAATATATTAATTTAATAATTATCAATTTGATTTAGCTGCTGTATACTGGCATTGTCCACTTACATACTAATGTCATAATAATATATAATAAATCTACTATGATGTAGAAGAATAGCTGCTGTATAGGGGCATTGTCATCCTATTGTACACCTAAGGGTAAACATAGATTATGTACAAGCTTTTTTATCAGTAAGATATTCATCTAACGTGTAATATGATTTTTGAATAAGTTTATAAGATAAAGAGGGAGGCTACTAATATTCGCGAATATGTTTCTTCGGATTATGAACGTCAGAGTAAATAAATAATAATAATAATAAATGTTTTATCGTACCAAAAATCATAAAAGGCGAATTTAATGCCTTTACAAATTTTCTGCCATAAGCTTCTGCTTTGGGAGTTAAATCAAAATAAATTGCGTAATTATTTTCAGCTCCTGAAAGACGGAATACAATAAATACACTAAGGAGTATAGGGTGGACAGCTGGGATGTGTGTGATGCCATTCGCCTATTGGCTATTGAGAGATTGGAGATTGTTTCTTATTGTCACAACTTCCGGTTTAGTTCCATATTTATTATTATGTTGGTAAGAGATGTTTTTCATTACTACAATGTTATTGGCAAGTTTAAAACCGATATCTGTCTCCGTATGCGGGTTGTTCAATTATTAAAAAAATATAATTAATTGTTTCAGGCGTTACTTTGCGGAAATGCATATTATAGGAAATTATTTGAAATTATTTTGCTTATAATTTTCGCTACATTAGGTCGATGAAGGAAAATAACCTCCACCAACATTCAATAACTTGTCTCGACGCGTATCACATATCCTGATGATGTCACGTGAAGTGGGGAAACGCGTCGAGACAAGTTATTGCAAGTTGGTGGAGGTTATTTTCCTTCGTCGACCTAATGTAGCGGGAATTATAAGCAAAATAATTTTAAATAAATTCCTTTTATTAAAAAAGATTTATTCATGATTTCCTAAATTCAGATGACACTGTTAACAATTTTTGGAACGATATAAAAATTTAATTATTTCAGGAGGGTAATTGAATCTCCTAGATGGTTATGGTTAGAGGGTAGACAGAAGGAATGTGTTCGAATTTTAAAAAAGATAGCGAAGGAAAACGGAACACGATTAGGGACAAACACAGAGAGGCAACTTATGTCTAGTGTACCATCGGAAGAAGCTAAGGGGTTGGGGCCTTTAGCTTTATTCTCAAGCTGGAGTTTAGCTCTAAATACCACGTTACAACTCACTTTGTGGTATGTACCAATATTCAATTCAAAATAACTTTCATAATGAAGAACATAAAATTCGTTATAGCAAGTTCATTTCGTTATTTTACCACCATTTTATACCACCTAACATAACTAATATTAGAAATATTAGTAAAATTAAATATGAGTTAAAAAAAAACACATAATGAGTTTGAGTGCCTTGTGATGGTGTTGTCAATATTCTACGTACGATATGTTTATTTATAGTTATTATTATTATTTTTATCTCAATTAAGTGAATTTTTTTGTAATTCTTTTTGAGTAAATAAATGTCTTAAACCTTATTTTAGTCCAAACACAGTTTTAACAGTTTAATTTGAACATTTAAATAATATATATATATGTATATATAACGACTGCAATAATCGAAATAAATAGATATATTTGCTGTTTTTTTTGAATTTAGATTGATTAAGTTCGAATTAACTTCATTGCCTGAAAATTCCTAACAATTGAAAACCAATTATTTTGCAATTTGTCTTGCCCAATTGTCTATCAGTGAGGGGGTTAGTGAAATAACGCTACATAAAATAAAAACCAGTTTATACTTAGTATTTATTTATTTATCTGAACATACACAACAAAGAGTTAACAATAACAAATGCATAGAAGAAATTTTTTTTACTTTGTTAACCTAAAGCCGCGTCTCCTGCGCGTGTTTTTTCGAAACATTACACAAAAACATCGAAACATTGTGTACGAATACAAAAATGTGTATGGCCACGCCCCAATGTTTCGATGTTTTTGTGTAATGTTTCGAAAAAACACGCGCAGGAGACTCGGCTTAACAGTTGTAAAATTATATCGTAGTTAATCATGCATTTTTTTTTGTATTTGCTTAGGATTTCAATGCAAGTAAGCTATACATATCTAGTGATGGCAACAGGGGAGAGTACGTCTGGTAATCCGTTCCTAGAGTTCGCGTGGCAAGCCGCCGCCGAAATGCCGGGCAACTTCCTCGGAGCATGGTTAGCTGATACGATGGGGAGGCGCTATTCTGGGGGATTGTCCTTTGTGTTCTCAGCTGTCGTTTGGGCTTTGATTTCTTTGAGAACCATTCGTAAGTATATCTTTGGTTATATTTTTGGTTAATTCAATACGAACGTTCATCAAATATTAAATTACTCCAAATTTTTTATAATAATTCATTATATGTAAATTGCCAATACATAACACGAAGAAAATGTGTGTTGTCCCTGTCACACAACGGCCGTAATCACATAAGAGCGCAAAGAAAGACAATAGCAAGTCTAAACGACAATAATTTTAACAGGAAAGTCAATAGAAATTCCGTCATGTGAATTTTAATTTATACGCTTTTCTTTATAATTTGCAGCAAGCAATCACTGGTTACAACCATGGTGGATCGGACCATTCCTCTCATCTCTTCTCCGTCTATCAATAACAGTGTCGTACTATGTTATTAGTTTACTAAACATGGAATTATATCCGACGTGTTTGAGACAGTCGGGGATGTCACTTGGCAATGTTGTTTCAAGTGCAGCGTCGGCACTCGGCCCTTATATTTTATTTATTGTAAGTGTATAAAACAAATGCCAACATTGAATATTTTCAAGCATAAACTATTCAAGTGCTATTTTTATACGTGAATTAATGAAGTATCCATTAACGTCCACTGATTGGCGAGTTTCTTGTGATCTTCTTCTCGTCATACGCCTTTCCGAAGCCATTGTAGAGTCTAACGATGGGCAATCACGCGTTTAGTGCCTATGCTAATAAACGATTTTCATTTCATCTCATAGCTGGTTCCTATTAACTTGGTAGGTATTTAATTGCAAATTTAAGGAGAATGTCGATTCTTCCTAGTTGAATATCTCAAAAAATGTTTAAAAAATGAGATGGAAAATTATATTTTGTAGCTATTTTAAAAAAAAATCCAAAATGATAGTTTTCGACTATCTTAATAGAACTCGGCGATATATATATGAGCGTACCTATACGTAATTATACATTTAGTTTAGTTATTCATAATCAATAGTAGCTGATAGAAAGTTCTAAAAATCAATTTAAAACTAAAATAATACTAAATAGGAATAGTTTAGATTGGAAAGTTAATTTAGTACAATAAATAGTGAAATGTCAAAAACAAAAGGCGTTCAATCCACTAAAATAGTCGACTAATGTGTAGTCTAGACTGACCTAAAATACCAAAAATAGATTAGACCTTTAAATATCAAACGAATTTCTAACTCGGACTGTTTTATCGATCGAGTTTATTCTACTCTGTACTCATTTTCCCCCTAATTGTGTTCGATTCTCATAAGTGTTACTAAAAAGTTATTTTGGAGGGGAAGTGAATATATATATATATATATCAAAAACTCGCTAATCATAGCCTGTACAATATAATGTTAATTTTTGCTTAGGTTTAAATTAAATATCTTTAAAAAATTAATACAATTAATCCCTACTAATATTATAAATGTGAATGTGAGTTTGTTACGTTTTCACGCAACAACTACTTAACCGATCATCATGAAACTTTGTACACATATTTTTGGAGGTACTAGAAGTAACATAGGATACTTTTTATTAAAAAAATAATTTTCCAATTGACTATAGTAAAATATTAAGTATAGTTCTATTGAAATGATATCTGATACTTATTTAATGACCTAAATGAGAGCGAAGCCGCGGGTAAAAGCAAGTATAATAAAAATATGGACCCATATATCAACGATTGAATTAATGAAAACAAAATTCCAGGGCCGCAACATCGACGCGAGAATGCCAGGCGTAATATTAACTGGAGTTTCAGTATTTGGTACAGTAGCAACCCTGTTGTTGCCTGAAACACTAAACAGGAAGCTTCCTGAAACTCTAGAAGATGCTAGGGTCTTCGGTCGCAGTGATAGAAACTACACATCTTTAAGGTTTCGAAAGCCTAAAAGAAGAGCTAGTGTTGGGAAAGATTCTGTTGTAATTTACACTAGTGATGTTAAAAGAACAGATTGAGATTTGTAATAAATGTTGTAATGTGTTTTCTTTAAGTGTTTAACTCTGACGTGGTTTATTTCGCCTGTAATCTCAGATTAAAATTGTGCTAAGTGCAAATTTGGTTAAAAGGAGTAGTGCTTCACTACTCCCACATACTAAAACCAAATACTACTATCTCGCTCGACAAACTGAAACAGCAAACCCGTTTGACGAGTGCCAAACTTATTAATATTTTGGACTACCGTCATTACAGTTAAAAATAGTACGGAGTACATTATGTTTAGCATTAAGTTAGCCGCAGTGAAAAAAAAAATTAAAGATAAACGTGATTGTAAGCGGTTAAAAATAATTTAAATCAGTGCTTTTTTTGTTATTTTAGGTTATAAATTTGTATTATAATGACGAACAAAAATTATACTTAAGTTTTCGTCCTCGAGATTGGCATAAGACAATGTAGTAGCGCGCTAGCACTCGCCACTCTAAGCACTAATTGAGAGGGTATTCTCATTTTTCTTTTTTTCATTTTGCTTGACGGTAGGATGCGACGGCCGACACCTCATTTGCGTTTTGTGCTTCGCCACTCCGGTGCTCCGCTTAAACTTTATGTTCTTTCTTAGTATCAATTTAGTTGTTATAAAATATTAATATAGTATAGTACGTTCTATTCTTTAATTTATTATGTTTCTCATACTGTATAAATTTTAAATTTTAATAAATTTGCCTTGTCTTGGTTCCCAACACTATACTCTCAATATCTACATTGTCTTATGCCAATCTCGAGGACGAAAACTTAAGTATAATTAATGATTAAACGAACTTACCAGTACGTGAAGTTCTATCATAATTATACGATAGTTTTCGTCCGAAGAGATTGGCATCTAGTTCCCTCCCATCCTCCCGCAAATTTATATAAGAAGAGGATTATCTAACTGAAGCTTTGAACGAAATGAGGTGTCGGCCGTCGCATCCTACCGTCAAGCAAAATGAAAAAAAAAAAAAATGAGAATACCCTCTCAATTAGTGCTTAGAGTGGCGAGTGCTAGCGCGCTACTACATTGTCTTATGCCAATCTCTTCGGACGAAAACTATCGTATAATTATGATAGAACTTCACGTACAGGTAAGTTCGTTTAATCATTAATTATTGTGTAAGTAGGCAAATACCTTTTTTAATTAAATTAATCAACTATTGGGGAATATCCGTAATAACATGAATGTGGTTAAAACAAAATAGTATTTAAAAAGAAAAACTCTGCCTACCCTTGTAGAGGTATGAACATGACTTAATAGAAGTTTTTTTTTATTGATAGCCCAGCATATGACCACACTCCGGCTGATGTTAAGCTAGAGTGCGGTCCATGAGCATAGGCAACTGTTACCACAGACAGATGTCCGCGCGCAACAGTCGACTCCACTATGCCGACTTGAGGAGACGAATGTGCTATGTTCAAATTGACAGGGCACACTCCTCTCGTTATCCTTCACGGGTGTTCCGCTTGAAAGTGGTGGTACCTTCCCCGGGACGGCATACTGGGCTAATGCCATCATCAGTCTGCCTACCACTCAGTAGTGGTGTTACAAGAATTTTATTCACTACCTTATTTTAAGATCAAGCTTAGAACTCACCGTATGCATAAATTCCACTATTGTAATTCGCTGATCAAAAATCTGCATGCGTATTATTCTACAAGATAAATCTGTTTGATAATACATTTTATATTAAACAATTGAATTCGTTCACTATATAAGAATGCATATGGTTCACCGAACGGAAGTTTTACGTTTAAATAAACTTTATAGCTCCCGCATTCCGCATGCGGTAATTAAGTACCTATATTAACGTGTCAATATTTTATTACTGTAAAAGAATATATTAAAAAAATCTAATAACAAATATACCTAAATAAGTATAGTCTATTACCTCCCCACATACGTATTATACGAAGGGTTTGCTCTAAATGGGTGAAATACGTGAATACGTCCCTTGAGTGAAACTAAAGAAAACACCCAGCCAAAAGGTTGGTCCTATTTTTACTTTATTTTGTGTCCCCATGTGACCGTGTGTCCCATATTTCCATCTAATGGTTTACACACTGATCATTAATTAAAAGAATGGTAGGCAGATGATGGTAGTCATTAAACAAGAGTAGACGAGATTCCTCAATGGTTCCACTATAAAGTATCCCATTCGGTTACAAAATCATCGAAAAAATGGAACTAACTCGATAAAGGATTGGTATATAAAAAATAAGGAAAGTTTTTTCATTTCAGCCAAAGGGCTAATGTTCAATATATCTAAAAATGTAGCTTTCTCTTATATAATCATATTGAATATTGTTTTTTTTATAACTGGTATGTGGCAACACTAAGACTGTCTTTAAACCACTGTTGGCCCCCGCTATGTTGGCTTGAGCAATGTAAATCACACGTTTCAGAAAACAAAACAAAAATAGTTGTTCGCGCCACTCATCGCGAACGTGCCTGAAGGCGGCCCCCCTCCGCGCACCGCTGCTTCCGGTGCGACGGTGTGGACCGCTCGGGGCTCGCGGCCAAGGCAGTCCCGATCTACTAGTCATCGAGTAGACACATAACAATATACATATACTAAAGAAACAATTCTTTCATTTGTGTTCACATTTCATTTGTTTCATTTGTGCATGAACAATAGTAAACTTATAATGATATATGAAATAAGAAATCTATCTTTAATCAGTCTATAAATGCATAAATTATTAGTAAATGCAGTTATGTAACGGATTTAAAGATAGATAAATTAAGGCGAGATACAAGTTACAGATAACTCTATCCAGATTTAATTTGTATCAGTTGAATTGGTTTTTTTTCCAATCCTAAATGAATTACTTTTTATATATAGTATTACTAAAAATTATTGTTAAATTATTTTACTAAGTACATAAGTAAGTATTATAATATATAATAACATTATATTTAAAGTAAAAATCTCCATATTTATACAAAATAAATTATGTAAAGTTACGCGAAACTTTGTACAATTTGGTTTGAACTTTTGGACATTTCGTAGCAAATTACGTTAAATATTCTAAAATTACGTGTCGCGTTTATAAATTACGCCCTAAATTTTAATAATATGATGATGAATGGACTCCTCACTTGCCGAGAAACCTCAATCGACTCAACAATTCATCAACAACTGCCTCCAGCTGCCGAAGAACTCCTCAATAACTACATAATTGTTAAACATCTGCCTAACTCCCAACTGCCAACTGCCTTTATCAGCCCTCTGACAAGCCTTTTATCAATCCTTATTCTCAATATGTTCAAATTAAAACCGACAATTATCTTTTAAATTCCAATTGTACAAAAACTAACCTACGTCTTCAATGTCAGCCTGTCATTGATAATATGTAAGTATATTTTTCATCTATACAACCATGAAGATTGTAAAACTGTATAATTTGATTTTCGAATTCATAAAATCCGTTACCGTAAAAGCAATAAACAAGAACGTTCATATCAAAAGCAGCATTTCAACATAACATAAACAAGAACTTGTGAATTCAGAACATGTCCATACATAGTCGAAGTAAATATTCCCTATGTCTACATATATATACATGCATATATATATGTACGGCCTTTGTAAACCAACCCAGTCTCGTGGCTGTTAATTACTGAGTGGAAACTGGAATTAGGTGTTTTCACACTACTTATTACTGAAATGAAACTGTAATTGCGGAATTCATATTTAAATATTTTATATTTGTTTTGAGGTTGTTTTTTTTATAATTAATGCGTATATAAGATATTATTTTCCATACCTGATTTCTTGCACCGACGATCACTAATAAATGCCTGTAAAAAGAAAGCATAAATTATTATTATATTCCAATTTAGTTCTACATATTTAAACATCCTACATCGAACTAAGTTGTAAAAGAATTATTATAGAACTTTACTTATGGTAATTAACTTCGTTTATTTTATTACAAAAATAAAAGGCTTAGTCGATATTACTTTGGTAATATGGAGTATAAATAAACACGATACTATATATACCTTTTTATAACGACCCTCAATATAACGATTTCCTCGATTTAACGAATTTTTCGAAATCCCCTAGAACTGCCCGTAAGAGCTAATGTAAAATATACCTTTACATTACGAATAAATTCATTAAAAAGTATTATTTACCTCTATTTAACGAAATCGTTCGCTATAACAGGGAAAGCAGATTAGTACCTTCGTAAAGCTGAGATTAATAATTTTTTTTAACCTTGTTAAAACGAATCGTAGACCAACCTAACCTCTGTATAACGAACCTCATTGTAACAAATTACTTGATATAACGAATTATTTTCTGATTCCCTTCAGTATCGTTATATCAGGGTTGTACAGTATATAACTTTAAACATCATTATAAATGTTATATAAATAATTAGACGTAATAATTAAGATTATATTTATGTTTAAAAATCAATAAAATTTAATTTGAGATTTCCTATATTATAATTAAAATTTCATTCGGTCTGTAATAGTAGTTTCTTTGTATAATATAGGAACGTCGACTGTACATACATACATACAATGTCCTAACTCTGAACTATAGTATAACTGGGTATTCACCAACCAAAAGCGACGATATAATATATGATCTATTCTTCTGTAGTAGAGAGAAGGATTAGTTTATAGAAAAATAGAAGTAAAGAAGAAATATAAATAATAGTAATCTGAATTTAGTACTAAGATTGTAATAATATCATTTTGTAGAGAGGCTAAATAAATGAATCAATTTAGAAAACAAATGAAAACCGAACAATATAATTCTAAATTCGAAATGTATAAAATAATTGAACAAATTGCGCAGTTTGAGTCGAACTACGATATAATAGTCCCCGAGAGAGACCTCACCATATATAGTATGTACTATATGTATCAACGATACACTATAATACAGCCTTTATTACAAAGCTATACAGCGTTAATTTCCCTGTCAACGTGTGAAACATATTATCTTTCAATCTACTTGGGTTTTGAATATAAACAACCAATTTAAATTTAAATTTTGTTACTAAAATGCTAATATGCTGAAGTTTCAGTAATTAATACTATATTGACTGAAATTTAGAACGTTTAATAATAAAGCGGGTAGGTATATAAATCTGTTGTTAATAGAACTTTCTACATGTAAAATAACAACTAATAATACGTCTCCTCTACTCACTCATAGATGGCGCTCGATAAAATGCAACACACAAAAGATATTATAATAAATATTATCAACATGCAGCGATTCTTCACATACTCGACGTTCTAAATGTAAATAGTTTTCAGAGCATGCGGTTATTAATAATTTATGCCTATCGTAACATATCATATGCATATAAAGATATCGATTGCATAATTATCTACCTATACTAATATAATAAAGAGGAAACATTTGATTGTTTGTTTGTTTGTATGTATGTATTGAGTAGGCTCCGAAACTACTGGACCGATTTGAAAAATTCTTTCACCATTAGAATCCTACATTATCCCTGATGTACATAGACTATAGAATATTTTCAAAAATGTTTGGGATCCGTATGAAAACTTCAATAATGGAACCCAAAGTGTGTAAAAAATCATTATATTGCGTACACTGCGGAAATTATTGACAACAGAGCAAAGCGATGTGCTACAGTTTTATAGAGGGCATCAACATTTACAAAAAAGTGTGCGATACCATATCTCTAACTATTACAGTTATGTCACAATAACTGCTTTTTCAAGTTAAAATTTAAACTTCATAGTACTTTATATTTTCATTAATACGCGAACGAAATCGGGGGCAACAGCTAGTGTTTCATAAAGTTAATTAGTAAGCGGTCGCAATAAAAAGATAATTATAAATAAAAGACAAGATGGACGCATTAGCTGTTATATGTAACGTACGTGCCAATGTCCACACACCCTAACACGTGATAAAAGGAATTGTCTGGAGGCGCGAAAATGAACATACGCTGTCCATTAGCTGGGTACATTTAGGTTATTTACCCAAGCAAACATAGACTTTATTTTACTTGTTTTGTGAGTTATTAAAGGTCAGATTCCATTGTTAGGGGAAACGTATTTTGTTCTCAGTTTATTTAATATACTCTTTTCTAGAACGGATATTTATATTACGCCAGTTTTTTTAGATATGAATATACACACATATGAAGCCTTAATAATATATTCTTGTTCATACGAGGTCTGTTCAAAAAATAACGGGAATTTTCTTTTTTTGAAACAAAATATTTATTTATTTGTCTACATTAATGCTGTCGCCTGCAAAATAGTCCCCATTAGATATGCACTTGTGCCAGCGCTTCTTTCAATCGTCGAAACACTTCTCAAACTCGATTTCTGTATAGCTTTTAGCTTTTTCAGCGATGCACTTTTAATGTTATCTATGCTTGTAAAACGACGGCCCTTTAAGGATCTCTTTTGGAAATAGGAAAAAGTCACACGGAGCCAAGTAAGCAATGAATACAGCTGAAATCTCATTCTTCAGGGGCATGCATACCAACATAATTTTTAAAAAAAATGTGAGCCATCCACGGGACGTCTGGCAGATGTGAAACATCGAGTTTATTCAAGTCATATGCGTAAAAGACAAGATTACAACAGGAACTAATTATTGCTTAATGAAAAATTAAATACTATGAATTTTTTTTACAGAAAATGATGACTATTTATTTAAGAAACATTTATTTATATTAAATACAAAAATTAAAAATTCGAAAACTTCTTAAATGATATAGATTTCAGAAATAGTTCGATAAAATAAACTCGTCGCCACGGCAAGCGTCGCCACGCCAACGATCCGGTTTATACCCGCGCCAATATATGTTTCACATCAAAAAAATTGACAATGGGAAAACATAAACAGTCGTGGGACTGCCGATAGAAGTGAAAACGGAACTATTAAGTTAAGAGTAATTGAAACTATATGCAAAAATTATATGAAATTTTTTAAAAATATATTCGTTGTTTTCATTATTCATTTATCTGTATAAAAATATTAATATGTTTCATACTCACTTTTATACTGAAGTCAATGAATTTAAAGTCAATAAATAAACAGTAATCCTTCAATTAAATAATTACAATAATAGTCAAATTAAAAATTCACTTAAATAAACAAAATCCAGTACACACAAGTTGAACTTCCCACGTGGTCAATTTAACTTTACTTATGTAGATAACCACACTCTAATACTTAATGTACAACGCGTCACATTTACAATTACAGATGTACTGCTACTATAACGTATTGGTGACGTGAACTCACAAAATTATACTTATCCAAAAAGCGTCCAACGCGCACATAATACAGTCAGAAATAGTCGATGTATTAGTGTATACGTGTACACAGGCTACTGCGCGTGCGCTAGTCTGGCTCTCCATAGCTATAGATATACTATTATCATTAGCATGTCGGTGACGCGAACCGAGGATTTTACCCTTTACCAAAACGCTCAACGCGCCTAAAGAAGTTTTCATTTTATGTTGGCAACACTGTAGAAAAAATGGAAGCCAGCGGCTTGGCGTGGTATAAAAAAAGAGTAATAGAAAGAGAACGGTGTTGGTCACGTTTGCTAGGCAAAGTGATAACAAAATTAGTGTAATGACAGCAAGTTGTAGTGATTAGAGTACGCTGATGCGCTGCACTTGGTAAAGATTGTGAGTATGTGCAACCAAGGTAAGGTTCATATCACAATAATAGAAATGAGAATGACTGGTGGTCCAGGCATAGAACGTTGTTGGTCACGTTTGCAAAGTGACGACAACGCGATCAGTGTAATGAAAGCAAGTTGTAGTGATTAGAGAACGCTGATGCGCTGCACTTGGTAAAGATTGTGAGGATGTGCAACCAAGGTAAGGTTCACATCACAATAATAGAATATAGAGTGACTGGTGGTCCGGGCATGGCTAAAGGGGAAGGTTGGAGGCCATACTAGAGACAAGAAGTCTCGCCATAACTGAAAGACGTCATGAGTAAAGTTATTGTACTAATGACGTGATATCAAGAAGATATCGTTAGAACTTTAAGATGAATGTTTGAACCCAACGGCAAGAATGTTTCGCAAGGTAACATCAGTATGTGAAGTTATTTGGCGACATGGTGGAGGTGCCGGGATATGATTTATTCCTAAATAGAATTATTCTAGAAAGAATTATGAACCGTTGATCAATTATCAGTCACTAGTGTTGTAGTAAGGCGACATAGAATAACATCGATTGAGAATGAATATAATGTGAAAGACAGAGTCAACAATTTACAAAAATTGGCTGTAAGAAAGAAAGATAACTGTTATATTATTTTGCAAACTGAAGAACAGTTTGGGGTACCTAGAATAGAACAATAGAATAAAGGGTTACTAACGTAGTGTTAGTAATTGTGTGGTATGTATAAAGTAAATGAAAGATAGTTTTAGAAACATTAGAACACTGAAACATTGTAATGGCGAACACAGAAGTGATCAGAACCATCATAATGATTATTATTTGTTACCTAATCGAGAGAAAATAGAAGTAGTTTAAGAATATTGATTTTTTTAATTTCAATATTTGGTATTCGAAATCATCGATTACTAAATATCAATTACAATAGCACCTCACTAGCGGCGTCGCGTCGCGTCCATTTTTTTTGGTGTACAAATATACCACGGCTGGTGCGTTGTTTCGTTTCATATCTCATTTTAGTTTCAAGTAATTGTTCGATTATTTGTTGTGGGATTTACAGTAATAAACTTCGCTTTATATACATCAATTATTAAAACCGCGAATGAGACGCTATTAAGTGTAAATATTGTGTAATTGTGACAAAGACGTATTTGGTTTTTAGAATAATAAAGGTAAGTGATCACATGTTTGTTATGAATGATATCTCTGCAAAGATATGCCAATAATCTAGTAAAGTAGAGTAATTGTGTGGATTAACAATGAAGAAATTGTTACCGCCTGTTTGTAATAGAATATTTACACATAGTAATGTAATGTGTAACATAGTAATGAATGTAAAACTGTTGCAATTTCAGGGCGGGACTCTATTGTTCGTTAAAGAAAATGAGTGCGTGGAAGATACGCTTAGAAATTATAAAAGAAAAGGTTGAGAAGGCCTTAACAGAAGTGAGGGAAGTTTCTTCTGCATCAATTAATGTTGCAGAAGAAAATTTGAGAACATTGAATGATGTGTTTATGACAGAATCCCTTGCCGCCATAGAACAGTTAGCAGAGGAAGACATTAAATGTTATACAGAGCTGCAAATGTCAGTGAAATTAGCTCTAGTGCGAAATGTTCCTTCGTCTTCTACTACACCGAAGGGAAACTTGATGTCATCGAAGCTTCCTAAATTAGAATTACTTAAGTTCCATGGGGATATTTTAAAGTGGAATGAGTTTTGGGATCGTTTCCGTTCTAATGTGGATGAGCAACCTCTATCGAATGCAGATAAGTTGTCCTATTTACAAGCTTCCCTGAGACATGAAGCTCTCGCCATAGAGGGACTGGATATAACTAATCAAAATTATCCAGTAGCTATCGAAATCTTGAAAGGGAGATTTGGTAAGCGTGAGCGTGTGATTGACGCTCATTATCAAGCACTTTATAAATTAGGAAAAGCTTCAACTTGTCCTAAATCATGTATGGACACATTTAATGACATCGAAAAGCACTTAAGAGTGCTAAAGGCGATGGGAGAAGATGTAGAGCACAATAATTTGAGAACAGTCATCGTTAATAAATTTCCTGACGATCTAATTTACGAAATAAAATCAAAATTGGTTCCCGGAGAAGAGAACTTAGACAATATAAGGAAGTTGCTAGACCAACAACTAACAGCGAAAATGGCCTCTTGGAAGCCTCTCACTGTAGAAGCTTTACATATCAAAGGAAAACAAGTAAGCAAGCAACAAAAATTCAGGAAAAGGGCTTTCAAATCTGTAAATAATGAAATGAGAAAGAAGAGTAAAATCAATCCTTGCATATTCTGTGAAGGTAATCATTTTAATGATAAATGCAGCCTCACTATTACTGAAAGGAGAAAGAAATTAGGAGAACGATGTTTCCACTGCTTTAAACTTGGCCATTTGAAGTCAGAATGTAAAAATAAAATAAGATGTTTCCATTGCAAGATGGAACACAACTCCGCATTATGTCCAAAAAAATATAATACTGATATAAATGAAGCTCAAACATGTGTGGGGTTACAGTAGTGGTAGAGTACTAGCTTCGGCAGTACATGTACTAAAATTGGAACGTTACAGAGAAAATTAGCGTGTTC